>CADDXX010000553.1:303915-321507 GCA_902810485.1 Alauda arvensis | reverse complement strand
CGAGCGGGGCCGGCCGGGCAGCGGGCGGGCGGGCGTTCTGCCTTCCTGTTCCCCCCTCTGTGCCGTTCTGCCTTCCTGTTCCCCTCTCTGTGCCGTTCTGCCTTTCTCCTTCTCTGCTTTTCTCATCTCTGTCTGTGTCTCCCTCTCCTTCCCTCCCTTTCCCACCTTTCCCTTCTCTCAGTGCTTCCCTTCCTCTTTCCCTTTTTCCCTTCTTCTCTTCCCCCCTCTCCCTTTCATTCCCTCCTTTCCTTTTCCCTCCTTCTCCTTTTTCTTTCAGTCCCTCCCTCCTCACCTCTTCCCTTTTCTTCCCCTTTTTCCCCTTTTTTCTCYTTCGTYCTCTCCCTTTCAGTCCCTTCTTTCCTCTCTCCCTTTTTCCTTCCCTCTCTCTGTTTCCTCTTTTCCTCCTCCTCCTCTTTTCCTTATTTCCCCCCTCTTTTCTCCCCTTTTCCCCCTATTTTCCTCCTTTCCCTCTCCYTTTTCCCTCCCTCCATCCCACTGTTAATTTTTTGGTTAATTAGATTATTTTATTAAGATTTTCCATGATTCTTGCTCCCTAAAAACTCCGATCGTTGCATTTCTGTGTAAATACACCCCATGAAATGGGTTTGTAAAACCCTGCAGAGGTGTTGGGTGAGGCTCTGTGCTCACTGCAGTGGCACCGAGGAGTGTGAATTAATGAATGTGGCTGTAATTAACGTAACGAGGTGCTGTTCTCAGATGAGCAGCAGCAGCAATAAGAGGGCCCCGACGACGGCGACGCAGAGGCTGAAGCAGGATTACCTGAGGATCAAAAAGGATCCTGTGCCTTACATCTGTGCTGAGCCCCTGCCCTCCAACATCCTGGAATGGTGGGAATGGGGAGTGGGAATGGGAATTGGGGGTGGGAATTGAATTGGGATGGGAATTGGGGATGGGGACTGGGGAGGGAATTGGGATGGGAATTGGGATGGATTGTTTGTCACCCCTGGGCAGAGGAAGATCTCCCAGGCTCTCCAGCCTGACTCCCTCTCTCCTTGGCTCTGGGGAGGTGGGGAAGGGACCTTTGGGGTTTTTGGGCTGTTTGTGGTGTCCCAGTGTTCCAATTCCCTTTTTGCAGGCACTACGTGGTGAGGGGCCCYGAGCTGACCCCCTATGAAGGTAAATCCCTGCCTGGGGGCTTTGCATGGGAATTCTGCARTTCCAGGGGCTGGGAAAGGGCAAAAGAATCCCACTGAGAGCAGCCCCATAAACTGGGAAAGAGAGGAGGGAATAGGGGTGCTGCTGGCAATCCCTTCTGATAGAATTTAGCTTAAACTGAAAGCAAATACTCTCATTAAATTTCTTAGTGTTTTACAGCAAATGTTCTCTAATTTATGACAGAGATAATTTCAAAAAACACCATTTTTATAACAAACATTCTCAGCTGAGATTAAAATGGATTTAACCCATTTTGGGGTAGTTTAGGAAAAGGAATAAAGCAGGGAAATTGGGATTGGGAATTGGGATTGGGGTGGGAACTGGGGATGGGAACTATTTATGAAATATAATTTATTTAACCCATTTTTGGGATAATTCAGGAGAAGGAATGAAGCAGGGCAGTTGGGGCTGGGGATTATTTATGAAATATCATTTATTTAACCCATTTTTGGGTAGTTCAGGAGAAGGAATGAGGCAGGGCAGTTTGGGATGGGGGTTATCTCTGCAGTCCAGTTGAACAGCTGTCTGTGCTCCCTGCTGCAGGTGGATATTACCATGGCAAGTTGATATTCCCTCGAGAATTCCCCTTCAAACCTCCCAGTATTTATATGATCACCCCCAATGGAAGGTTCAAGTGCAACACGAGGTGAGGCCCCAGCCAGCCCTGCAGGCACTGCCAGCCCAGCTGTGCCCGTGCCAAGCCCTGGCCCTGTTTTTGGGCAGGTTGTGCCTGTCCATCACAGATTTCCACCCCGACACCTGGAACCCCGCCTGGTCCGTGTCCACCATCCTGACGGGGCTGCTGAGCTTCATGGTGGAGAAGGGACCCACCCTGGGCAGCATCGAGACCTCCGAGTTCACTGTGAGGGGAAACTGGGGATAACCATGGGGTGTGGGGAATCCTGGGGGTGAGGGGGAAACTGGGGCTGGGGGGAAATTGGGGGTGTGGGGAAACTTGGGAATATGGGAGAGCTCAGGGGTGAGGGCTGCTGCCACTGAGCCCTGATCCCACGGGAGCAAAAGTTAACAGAATTTCTATCTGAACCCATCCATTGTAGTCAATAATGCTCACAGATTTGGTGTTTGAGGTGTTATAAACCATTTGGGGAGCTTTGGGAATTTGGGAGATCACAGGGATAAAACTTGCTTGGGATTTGGTTCCTCTTTCCAGCCTCTCCAACAGATCCACAGGATGAAAAGTGAATAAAATTTCTCTCTATAAACATCAATTTTAGTCCATAATCCTCACAAATTTGAGGTTTGAAATGCTAAAAACCACTTGGGGCAAGGTTTGCACCATTCCTGTGGGAATTCAGGGCTGGAATTGAAAAAAATTAATTTAATTTGGATGAAATTGGTATGAAATCTGCTTTTCTCTCCCCAGAAAAGGCAGCTGGCTGCACAGAGCTTAGCATTTAATTTAAAAGATAAAGTCTTCTGTGAGCTCTTCCCTGAAGTGGTGGAGGTAAGGAAATATTCATGAATTTTCCATTTYTCCTACAAAACCTCTGTTTTCTGGGCTTCTTCAGCTTCTCCCCCAAACCATCCCTATTTTCTCTTMCATTCAGTTTTCTCTTTGGCTCTGCAAACAAATGCCCCCAAATCATCCCAATTTYCACTTTCCCTCTGCAGGGACTCAAACAAAAGCCCCCAAATCCTCACAAATTCCCATTTTCACCCCTCAAATCTCTCCCATTCCACAGGAGATGAAGCAGAAGCAGCAGGCCCAGCAGGAGCTCAGCTCCCTCTCTCTCACACCCCAATCTCCAATGATTCCTCTCTCTCTCACATGCCAATCTCACTGCTTTCTCTCTCTCACACCCCAGTCTCACTGATTTCTTTCTCTCCATTCCCAGGAGATGAAGCAGAAGCAGCAGGCCCAGCAGGAGCTGAGCTGCAGGCCCCCCTCGCTGCCCCTGCCAGATGTGGTTCCAGATGGGGAGGTGCTGCTGGGGCACCACGGGGCTGTGCCAGGTGCTGCTGTGGGGCTGCAGCCCCACAGGAACCACGGACTCTTGGGGGGAGCCCTGGCCAATCTCTTTGTCATCGTGGGCTTTGCTGCCTTTGCCTACACAGTGAAGTACGTGCTGAGGAGCATAGCACAGGAGTGAGGGGCTGCTCCCTCAGAGACCAAATGTGGGCTTGGGGCTCTGGGGGGAATCGGGGGTTTGGAGCCTGCCTGGGGTCAGGGGGGTTGTGGAGTTCTCCTCCAGCCTGGATTGAACACGGACAATTCCACAGCAGAGYTGGACTCCACGGAGATTTTAATTGAGGATGAGTTGGGACTCTTTGGATGGGAAGTTTGGGGTTTGGCTTGGGAAGAGGAAGCACTGTTGGTCACCCACTGTGGTTTGTAGAGTTCTCTTCCAGCTTGGTTTGAACATGGAAAAGTCTTCAGCAAACTTGGGCTCTGTTGAGTTTTTCATTCAGGATGAGTGAGACTCTGGGTGGGGTTTTGGGGTGAGGAGTCCAAGCATTGTTTTGGTGACCCCCTTTGGTTTGTAGAGTTCTGCTCCAGCTCTGGTTTGAAAATTGAAAATCCTTCAGTWCATTTTGACTCCACTGAGTTTTCAATTCAGGATGAGTGGGATTTTTGGGAAATTTGGGGTTTTTGCTCTTCCTGGGTCCTGGTGGGATTCTGGGTTGAGAAGTCCAAGCATTACTGGTGAGCAGAGTTCTCCTCCATCTCTGGTTTGAAAATGGGAGCTCCTCAGCAGAGTTTGACTCCACTGAGTTTCCAGTTCAGGATAAATGGGACYCTTTGGGTGGGAGATTTGGGGTTTTTGCCCTTCCTGGGTCCTGGTGGGGTTTTGGGGTGAGGAGTCCAAGCATTGTTYTGGTGACCCCCTTTGGTTTGTGGAGTTCTCTTCCAGCTGTGGTTGGAACATGGAAAATCTTCAGCCAATTTTGACTCTGGAGTTTTTAATTGAGGAAATCTGGGGTTTTTTTCTGTTCCTGGGTTGTGGTGGGGTTTTGGGGTGAGAGGTCCAAGCACTGATTTGGAATTCCCTGGGTTTGGAGGAAGATTTGAAGCATTCCAGGTGCCATTTGTGGGATCCCTGGGGGTCCCAGGAGCTGGGGATGGGAATTTTTAGTCCCATTTGGGGGGGGGGGGTGCTTTGTTTTTTCAGGTCTGATTTTCCTCTTCCCAAAAATTAAAAAAAGGAGGAAAAAATTAATTTTAAAGCTCTCCCTCAGGATAAAAATCTTGGAATAAATCCTTGACTTCCCAAGCTGCAATTCCATGGACTTCTGGGAAATGGGTAGAATTTCAAGGTTGGGGAGTTTTTTCCAAAGAAATCTTCATTTTTAATAGAAATCCCTGGATTTTTGAGGGGATTTTCCCCCTTTTCCCTKGAGATTCCAAGGTCACAGAAGGACGTGAGGATTGGGAATGGCTGCACTTTGTAACGTGGTTTATTCCTAATAAACATCCCTGAAAAATCGACTTTGTGGGGCTTTTTTTTTTGGGGGAATAAAATTCCTTGGGAAGAAATGGAATTGGGAATGTTTAAATTCTTAAATAAAAGGATGAAAAAACAGATTTTGGCTGATTTTTTTGCCTTTTTCCAATCGAATTTTCCAGCTTCACTTCATCATTAATAATTCCAATTATTCCTTGAATCCTTGTGCTCCTGAAGGTAAATTTGGGATTTATTGGGATCATTCCTTCTCATAATTATTCATTTCAATTAATAACTCCTGCTAATTAATGATTAATTTATCAGGGAGCTCAATCCTGGCCAAGCTGATGCCGTTTTCATGGGAAAAAAATTTGGATTTTTAAAGCAGGAAAATCCCATTTCCAGTGGGAAAATCACCCMAAAAAAAGGAATTAATTCCATAGAAATTCCCAAACATTCCCAAATTCCTGGCAATTCTTTTCCAAGCCAGGARTGAGGATGGCTCATTGGCATTAATCGGGAATTCTTCATTAGCGCCGGAGGCTTTTCCCTGCCGGGTTATTTCCCATTTGGAGCAGGAGAAATTCGGGAATTTTTTTTTCCCTGTTTTTCCGGGAATTTCGGTGTTTTTGTGGGGATTGGCCACGAGGTGGCGCCACCGTATCAGGAATTCCGGGACGGAGCCGAAAATTCCGGGGAATCCTGGAAAATTCCTGAGCTGGGAGAGATCCCCAAATCCCAGCAAATCCCAACACCCCCGGAGCTCTGACAGCTCTGGGAATGTGGGAATCCCTTGGAGAACTTTTTTTATGGGATTATCTCAAAACCCTGGAATGTTTGGGGCTGGCGGGATCCCATCCCATCCATTCCCATCCCATCCATGGCAGGAATTCCACGATCCCAACCCAGCCCTGGGCACTTCCAGGGATGGAGCAGCCCCAGATTTTTTGGGAATTCCATCCCAGGGAAGGGTTTATTCCCAAATCCTGACCTTTCTGGAGCAGGAATTGGAGTTCGTGGCAGCCTCTGACTAAAAATACCCATTTCTGTGCCAAGGATTGGGAATTTTTTGAGAAAACCCCAAGAAATAACTGGGAAAATCCCACTTTTTGCCTCTTTTCCCAATTTCTTCCTGGCTCCAAGTGCTGAAAAAAAAAAAATCACCAAATGTCCAATGAAAATCTTCAACTCTGTGGGAAAAAATTCCCAAACATCCAATTTAAATCTTCAATTCCTCTGGGAAAAAAATTCCCAAATTGCCAAATATCCAATTAAAATCTTCAGTTCTTCAGGGAACACCAAAACTGAGCTTGGAGCATCGAGAACCAAGCCAGGCTGGATTTTCCCAAAATCCCAGCCGGGATTTGGCTCTGGGAGCCCCAAGCCCAGCCTGGAGCCGGGATTTGGAGCCGGGAGCCCCAAGCCCAGCCTGGAGCCGGGATTTGGAGCCGGGATTTGGCTCTGGGAGCCCCGAGCCCAGCCTGGAGCCGGGATTTGGAGCCGGGATTTGGCTCTGGAAGCCCCAAGCCCAGCCTGGAGCCGGTTTTTCCCCGTTTCCTGGCCGCCAGCGCGGGGCTGCCGGGGATGTGACGGATGATCCCATTAAATTGTCATCGGGAACGCTCCCACAAATCCCGGGCTCGTCTGAGGAATCCCAGCCTGGAGTGTGGGAAGGCGCCAGGGAAAGTTAAATATTAGTAACAAATCCCGGAGCCACGTCCTGCCCATGGAATGCGAGCAGCGGAGCCGCGCTTAACTCTTGGGATGCTGGCGAGCTTCCCAGTGGGATTTCTCCTCTTCCCAAATTTGAGGGGTTTTTCCCGGGGATGTTGCAGAAAAAAACCGGGAAAAAACAAATGTTTTCCTGCTGGGATTCTTTCGCGCCTCGGTTTCCCCGAGCTGCAGATCCAGAGTTTCCCTCCTCATCCATAAAATTTTCCTCCCACTCCACGAAATTTTCTTCCTGATCCATAAAATTTCCTCCTCCTCCAGAAATTTTCCTCCTGCTCCATAAATSTTTAAATCCAAGGAAAACAAACGATCCCTGGGATTACAGAATTTATGGGGAAGGAATTGGGGAAAATCAAGGGATTTTTTTTTTTTGCTTGCTGGATGCATAAAAAGCTTAAAATCCTGGGATTTTCAACCTTTGATGGTTCCTGGATTTTTCTCTTCTGGGAATCTTTGTGGCAGGGTCTGGATTTTTTGGGGRAAATGGGAATATTTGGGAATGGGAATATGCAGGTGGTGGGGACTGGCAGGGATTTGTGGTGTCCAAGCACATCCAGGGATCCCTTGGGAAGTGCTGGTGGGTGGAAAATCCTGGAATTCTGTTCTTTGTAAGGAATTCTGCTGCTGAGAGCAGGGGGGAAACTGGGAAAATGGGATGTGCAATACTCCAAACTGGGAAATAAAGCGGGAATTCTGAATTCTGCCCTGTCGAAACTGGGAATGGAACATCCCAAACTGGGAAAAACAGGGAAAATTGGACAGGGAACACCCCAAACTGGAAAATAAAGCAGGGATTCTGCCCCATCCAACCCAGGAAATAAAGCAGGAATTCTGCCCCATCCCAGCAGGAATTCTGCCCTTTCCAATCTTCCAGGAATTCTGCCCTGTCCCTGACGGGGGTTTATCCCCAAGGCGCGGATTCCCAGGGTTCAGAATTCCCAGAAAAAGGCCGAGATTTCCCTGGGATAGCGCAGGAGAGGGAGCAGGGAACGGCACCGATCCCAACMTCCTGGCACGCTCCATTATCTGGGAATTTAATGGGAACGTGAGGAGAGGCGCTCTGACAGCTCATCACCAGCTGAGCCCTCCTCCTCCTCCTTTTTTTTTTTTTCTTCCCGGTTTTTTCTTTCCTCCTTTTCTTGGAGTTGATGGAAACTCCTTCGGGAAAGGAGCCGGGAGGAGCCGGAGCCTCGGGAGGAGCTGGAATTCTGCCGGGAGAGGGGGATTGGGATGCAAAATCCGCCCCTGACAGCTCCGGGATCCGCGGCTCAGCCTTAGGGAGAGGCGAGGGAAAAGCCGGGCAAGGAGGAAAAGCCTCGGGAAAACTTCACCTGCTCCCATCCCATGGAGCCCGCGCAGGTCCCGCTGCGCCCCGGGGGCTGCGCTGGGCTCTGAGGGCTTGGGATCCGAGGGGTTTGGGATCGGAGGGGTTTGGGGTCTGAGGGGTTTGGGATCGGAGGAGTTTGGGGTCTGAGGGGTTGGGATCGGAGGGATTTGGGGTTTTGGGGGGTGAGGGATTTGTTCTTTGGGGTGTGAGGGATTTGTTTTTTGGGATCTGAGGGATTCGGTTTCTCCCACCAGGCTGGGCTGGGATGCTCGCGTTTCCCTGGATCCCGGTTCCCGGGAATGCCGAGAGGGCGGGRTGAGGATTGAGCCCTGGAGCAGCGATCCCGAGGGAATGGACGGGAGCGGCCCCGGGCTGCTCTGAGCCCAGCTCAGGGGCAAATCCCCGCCTGAGGAGCTCAGCTCGGATTTCTGCAGCTTCCAAGACCTTTAAAACCAGTTTAAAACCCGAGCTGGGRAGGCTTTTAAAACCAGTTTCAAGCCCCATTTGGGGCGGGGGCGGGGGGGCAGAGTRAAACCAGTTTCACACCTGATTTAGAGGGGCAGAATAAAACCAGTTTTAAATCCGATCTGGGGGGAGCAGAGGGGACAGAATAAAACCAGCTTCAAACCAGACTAAGGGGGTCAGAAGGGGCAGAGCGAAACCTGTTTCAAGCCCGCTGAGTGCCCTTAAAACCAGTTTCAAGCCGGATTTAGGGGCCGTGGCAGCGCTTCCAGAGGAATTCCAGCTCCTCCGGAACTCCTGGGAAGCTCCCGGGGCTCGGCTCCTTCTCCCAGGGATCCGGAATTCAACAAATTCATCTGCGGCTTTTCCATCCCGAGGAGCCCTCGGATCCTTCTGGGTTTGGATTTTGTAGTGGACAAATCCGGGCTCGTGTCAGTGCTGGAGAATCCCACTCCCGGCTCGGCTCCTCCYGGAATTCCGATTGTTTTGGACACAAATCTGGGTTTTTTGGGTCCTGAAGGATTTCACTCCCAGCTCCTCCGAGCCCTCCGGAATTTGGATTTTTATTGTTTTGGATCCTTCTCACTTGGGAATTCGGATTTCACACCTGGCTCCTCCATCCTGACCTGGTTCATTTGGATTTCTTTGCACACAAGTCCGTTTTTTTCTTGGATCCTTCTGACTTGGTTCATTTGGATTTATTTTAGAGACAAATCTGGTTCTTTGGATTGCTCCTGGAGGATTTCACACCTGGCTCCYTGATCCTGACCTGGTTAATTTGGAGGTTTTTTGGTTTTTTTCTTGGTGCTGGAGCATTTCCCACCTGGCTCCTTGATCCCAACCTAATAAATCCAGATTTTTTGGGACACAAATCCCATTTTTTGGTCCTGAAGGATTTCACAGCTGACTCCTTGATCCCGACCTAACTAATTCAGATTGCTTTGGGACACCAGCCTGATTTTTCCTCACTCCCGAATAATTTCACACCTGACTCCTTGATTCACACCAGGTTAATTCAGATCTTTTTTTGGACACAAATCCCATTTTTTGGGTCCTGAAGGATTCCACACCCAGTTCCTCGATCCCAACCTAAGAAATTCGGATTATTTTGGAGACAAATCGGGATTTTTTTTATCCTGAAGGATTCCACGCCCCGCTCCTCACCCCCACCTGAGCGCTGTGGTTTTTGGGACCCCGCCATGGGGCGGTGGCTGCTGCTGCTGCTGCTGTGGCTGCTGAGCCCGGGGCTGCGGGCGGGGGCCCGCAGGGACAGGAAGGGCCGCAGGGAGCCCCCCGAGCCCCCCAACGCCTCCCCGGCCTCCAGCCGGGAGCAGCCCCGGGTGAGTCCCGCAATTCCATCTGGAATTCATCCCCCGGGATCCCCCGGGCCCTCCCTGCCCGCTCCCAGGGGGGATTCGCTCTGGGGTGGGGTTTGGAGGGGTCCCAGGTTGGGAACAGCGGGGAACGCCCGGGGAGGGGCTGGGAATCCTCGGGATGGGCGCTCCTGGGGCGGTTTGGGAATCGCGGAGCGGTTTGGGAATTGGGAGCGGGTTTGGGAATGTCACACTTTTGAGAATTCAGAGTAGGTTTGGGGAATTCAGATCTGATTTGGGAATTCAGATCGGATTTGGGATTTCAGCTCGGATTAGGGAATTGAGGGCAGTTTTTGGGATGGGATGGGAGGGCACTGAGGGGGCAGCGCATCCCCGTGACTCGCATTTGTCCCCAGGGGTGACCTCGGCCCCGCCTTTGATCAGCGCCATCGGGCCTGGCAGTTGCCTCGGCAACCAGGGAATGCCGACATTCCCGACAAATCCGGGAACAATTGCGCTGCCACCGGGAGCATCCCGGTAATTGGGCAGGGCTGGGGCTCTGAAATCCTCCTGCTCCACCAGAATTCCCGCTAAAGACAAAAAATCCCCATTAAATTCCCATCTTYCATAAAAAAGCTGGGGGTTTTCCTGCTGATTTTTTGGGATGTRTTGCAGGGTTCTGTGGCCACACCGAATTTTGGAGGCTCTCCCCCAAAAACTCCTTTTCTACCCAGAATTTATTTACAAGGGCTCCAAATTGAATTCCCTAATTAAAACAACAACAACAACAAAACCTCTTCTATCCAGAATTTATTCCAAAAGGATCCAAATGAAGGATTTATTTAGAAGAGCTCCAAATCCAGGATTTATTCAGAAGGGATCCAAGTGAAACTGCAGAGTTTCCCATGGAATTTCAGAGGATTATCAGAGGACAGGGAGTCCCAGCAGCTCCGGGAAGGTCTCTGAGGGACTCTCAGAGCTCTTGGCTCTCCCTGATCGCTCAGGGGCCCCCTCAGAGGCGCCAGGATCAGCCTGGGCTGGGATTTTTGGGTGTCCCCAGCCATGTGCCCGTGTTCCCCCAGCTCCTGGAGGCCGAGCCCCGGATCACAGACCCCCGCAGGACCTGGATCTCCTTCGTGCACCGCCCCGACGATGGACACGGCCCCAAGAGGAGGTGCAAGGGCAAGGACAAGAAACTGGTACGATTGCCATGAGTGCCATGGTGGGAGAATAAAGGAGAGATTTACTGAAAGGCCTCTAGGACACACCTGGGGCAGGACAGGAGCCTGGCCAGGGCTGCACCCAGGGTGGAGCCAAAATGGGCACAAAATGGACACAAAATGGGCACAAAATGGGCATAAAATGGGCGCAAGATGGGCACAAAATGGGCACAAAATGGACACAAATTGGGCACAAAATGGGCACAGAATGGATGACACAGAGCACATCACGAGGTCTCACACTTTGTTAAGTTTGGGTCCATTTGCACATTGGGGTTTAATTGTCCCATTCCAGCTCCAGGTAATGCAGTCCCATCCTTGTTTTCTCCCTTCAGCCCCCCCTGTTTGTGTTTTTGGGGCTGAGAACTTGTGCCATTGTCCTTGGTGTGCAGGGACAGGATTTGTTGTGTGTCCCTGCTCTGTGAGGAGCTGAGTGACCCCGGCTGTGAGCTCAGAGCTGCACCCCATGCACAGAGCCTGCAACACAGGAAAAATAAAACTTCAGGCATCAGTGTCCCAAAGGATCAATTAATCAAGCTGTGGACAAGTGGTTTATTTCAAATTAATGAGCCGAGTGATACCTGATCACACAGCACTCTGCTGCTGCTTGGACAACCTCAGATTCCTCTACTGATTTCCCTCCAAGCAGTTAATTTGAGGACACAGGAATTTTCTGGGAACAAACCCTCTCCCGTTGCCAATGTCCCTGCAGGGTTTGCTGCCATTGCCTGGGTTTAATCCCCAATTTCTCTTTGTTTGTCCCCTCAGCGAGGCCTGGTGGGGCCGCCRGGGCCTCCCGGGCCTCAGGGCCCTCCGGGGGCCCCCGGGGCCGAAGTCACCCGGGAAGTTCTGCTGCAGGAGTTCAGGGAGATCCTGAAAGGTAAAAGGTTTTACAAGGTCAAAGACTGCAGAAGGGTATTTATGGTAAAGGACACTGAAGGCTGCAAGAGCTTTGTTTTGGTGAAGTACCGGGACAAATCGAGGCCTTCACCCCAAAGTTCTCCCCTCACAACCAGAAATGTTCCCTCAGTGCTGCTGGGCTTAAACTGAACATCCAAGTGCAGAATTCCAACCACACATCAGTGCTTTCATAGGCCAGGCCCTTCAATGAAGATTTTAGCTCCTTTTATTTCCCTTTATTTGCCTTTTCCCCTCAGAACCATGGAATAAACACCGAGCCTGCCTGGCAGCCCCAGTCCAGCCCAGCCCCGCTGCTGCTGTCCCTGCAGGAGCTCCTATCCACGGGAATAGGAATAACCAACCCCTAAATTAGGATTTTATTTGATTTTATTTCCTTTTCCCCTCAGAAGCCATGGAACACCGAGCCTCCCTGGCAGCCCCAGCCCAGCCCAGCCAGCTGCCCCCGCTGCTGCTGTCCCTGCAGGATCTCCCTGCCCCCAAATTAGGATTTTATTTGATTTTATTCCCTTTTCTCCTCAGAAGCCATGGAACACCGAGCCTCCCTGGCAGCCCCAGCCCAGCCCAGCCAGCTGCCCCCGCTGCTGCTGTCCCTGCAGGAGCTCCCTGCCCAGCGGCGCCTGGACGAGGCTTTCCACTGCAAGCTCAAAGGGCAGGTGGTGGTGGACAAGAAGACCTTGGTGGAACTCCAGAATTTCCAGTCGGTGAGGAATTCCAGAGTCACCCTRGAGGCTCCCTGGCTCACCCCAGGARCTCCTCTCAGGCTGAAAGGGGGATAAARCTCCACGAGGAGRTGTCCAAGGGAGGGATGTGGRGATGGGGAAGGGTCTGGAGGCACTGAGGGCGCTGGGAGGAGAATTTTTGGGGTCTGCAGCTCTTCCTGAGGGACCTCTCAGTGWCAGGGACAGCACSCAGGGAATGCTGGAAGKGGRCAGGGACTCCTGGGGCATTCCTGGATTTTTCCCAAACTTTTKGCAGCTCGGCTTTTGGCAGCCGGGCAGGATCAGCCCTGAGGTGTGGGCAGGGCTGCAGGGAGAGCTGCTGCCTCATTAATTAGCAGCGGAAATGGCACTAATTAAGCCGTCCCAGCAGCGGCAGCGTGGGCTGCTGCTTCCCAGGCCTCAGGGACGCGGTGCCCAAACCTTCGCTGATTTYTCCTGGCTGGGAGCTGCCCTGGGAGGCTCTGGATGCCAAACTGGGACAAGGAGCGGCTGGGTTTGGTTTGTGCCCTCCGGAAAAGGGGAATTCAGAGCCGGGAGCAGCCCGGGGATTTGGGAGCAGCCCGGGGATTTGGGAACAGCCCCAGGCACAGCCGTGTCTCTCCCACAGCCGCCGGCCAAGGGCGCGTTCCTGCGGGGCTCGGGGCTGAACCTGGCCACCGGCCGCTTCACCGCCCCCGTGGGGGGAATCTACCAGTTCTCAGCCAACCTGCACATCGGTGAGTGAGCCCTGGGCACCCTGGGGAACCCCTGGGGAACCCTCTGCAGCCAGGGAAAACACGGWTTCTGCCACTGATGGATCCCCCTTGGATCCCGTCTTTCCATCCCTTATCCCAGAGGCTCTGCCCTCATGGCCAGAGGTGGCTCCCCCTTGGCTCTGCTGCCTTGGGCTCCWTGGGATGAGCAGAGCCAAGGCTGCAGGAGTCCCTCTGGAGCCCAGAGCCCAGAATTTAAGGGAATGCTGACATTTCCCTGCTGTTTTCCCCAGACCACAGCGAGCTGAAGAGCAAAGTGCAGCTGCGAGCCAGGGACAATGTGAGGGTGCTGATCTGCATCGAGTCCCTGTGCCACAGACACACGTGAGTCACTCCGGGGACACTGGGCACTCATTCCCCTCCAGTTTCCCATATTTCCCAACACTGCAGCCAACTTAAATTCACCAAAAGTGGGGTTTTTATCATTAATTGTTTTATATCATTGTTCTGCAGAGTTCCTCAGGCTTTAGGTGTTCCTTTAATTTTTTTGTTTTAACTTCTGAGTGAGAATCACCTAAAAATAACTGTTATTTATGGTGATAATTATGAAATATTATAAATAAATTATTACTTGGGACAGATCCCTGAGCAGTGGGAGAGATCAGGATGGATTTGGGACAGATCCCAGAGGGATCAGGATGGATTTGAGTGATCAGGATGGATTTTGCCAGATCCCAGAGCCAGGAGAGCGTGGCTGGCACGGCAGGAGCAGGCAGGAGCACCACGAGCCTGCCCGGACACATTCCCTGTGGAATTTCCTGGGGATGCCAGCACCCATCCATCCATCCATCYATCCATGGAGCTGGAAAAGCCCCCGGGGCTTTGGGAACGCGGAGAGGAAGGGTGGGGGGTCGGGGCAGGGTGTGACAGCCCCGGCTGAGGAGGCGCCAAGCGGCTCCCGCTTCTCCTTTATCCCGGGAAAAACGCGTTGGAACTTGCACTGGGAAAAAACCAAAAGGGAGGAAAGGGGCTGGGTTCATTGGGAAAACAAGGAAAAACAGCTGCGGGCAGGGAGGGAGCAACCAGCCAGGCACTGGCAGCTTAAACCTGAGTTTAACTGGGCTGGTGCTGTGCCAAGAACCTGGATCCTGCACAGAAGAGCTGGGTTTGTCTTGGGATCTGGGAATTCCACAGGGAGCAGCTCTCCCTGATCCAAAGAACAACCTGGAGGGGTGATGTGGAGCTCTCCCTGGATTTGGAGCTGCAGCACAATTATTGAAGGATTTTTAAATTATTAAAAAATTTATATATATATATATTTATTATAAATTATTTATTTCTTCCTCTAGGTCCTTGGAGGTCATTGCTGGGCTGGAAAGCAACAGCAAAATCTTCACTATTTATGTCCATGGGTTGCTGCAGCTGCAGGTGAGGCCCTGGAAATTGGGAATTTCTGCCCCAAATCTCTGGGCAGGACATGGAAYTAATTCCTGGCCAGGCTGGACTCTGCCCTAGAGCTGGGGGAGGATTTAGGAACCCTTTTTTTGCTACGTTTAAAGCAGGGGAATTCCTCACCTGGGGCAGGATCAGGAGGAAAAACAACTCAGGGTTTCACATTCTGAAGGCACAGRAAGAAGCTTCCCTGTAAGGAAAACGAGCTCTTTCTGATAAATCCTGAATAAATTTCCCTTTCCCAACTCTCCCCTGGGCGTTGCCAATTGAATTCCCCACCTCCCAGAGCCCCTCCACCCAAAAAGGTGCCAGGGCAGGAAAGGCTTTGATAAATGATTTGATAAATGATTTGATAAAGGCTTTGATCAAGGCTTTGATAAAAAAACCACACCAAATTTCTTCCACTTCCTTATCTCAATCACAGAAYTGAATTCCTGCTGCAGAAAYGGGKTTTTTTCCCTGTTTTTGCTCTGGAATGAGTCAGATTTCCCCTTTCCCCCGTTTCCCCTGCAGGCTGGGCAGTACACCTCCATCTTCGTGGACAACAGCGCCGGGGCTCCCATCACCATCCAGAACGGCTCGGATTTCATGGGAATGCTGATGGGGGCGTAGCAGGGAGGGGTGGGAATCCCAAATTCCTGCAGTTYGGACTGAAAAAAACCCCTCCACTTTGGCCTTGAAGCTTCTCCCTGCTCCTGCAGCAATCTGAAATCCTCTCCCAGCTCCTCCAGCTTTGCTTGCAGAAGCTGACACTGCTTTTCGAGGTCCTCATCGGGATTGTGCTTTTTATCCTGCTGAGCAAAGCGTGGGATGTGGGATTTGTGCCTCACCAGGAGCTCACGGGGCAGCACGCTGACATTTAGGGGTGTGAACGTTGTGATTCCATTATTTCACCACAGCACTTGTAACCAGCACGGGGTGGGGGGGGGTTTGGTTGTTTTTATTTTGAGTTGTTTTATTTRGGTTTGGAAATGAAGGATTGAGATGGGAAATAACAGAAACAACTCCGTGGCTCTTCTGTGTGTGGGGGGAGGAAGGGCACGAGGATTTCCCGGTGCTTTTTGCACGGGGTCAGGAATGGCTGAGATCTCCCAGAGCTGGATCCATTTCACCAGGAAAATGTTGGGTTCTCCCACAGCCCAAGGAATCCAAGGCCTGAACTCTTTAATTGTGGTCCTTCACATCAAAATATTTCCTTGAGGATCCCAAATTCCCCCCTGCCAGTGGGGAAAGGGAAAGCCAAAGAGAGCAGGGATCCCAAATTCCCCCCTGCCAGTGGGGAAAGGGAAAGCCAAAGAGAGCAGGGATCCCTCACTGTGCTTTGAGGCTTTAAGAAGACAAAAGTGTGGCTTTGGCTACAAAATCACTCCAAATCCTGGGAGGTCCAGTGGGAATGGGAGCCATGAAAAGAATTATTTTCTTCTTCTGGAAAAGGCAAAAAAAAAGGGCCCAAATTCAATATTTTGGGGGTTTTTGGGTCATTCAGACATTCCCAGTTGGTGGAAAATCCACCCCAAAAGCAGCAGATTCATCCCCAAAATGCCGGATTTTGGTGCAGAACCAGAGGGAAATCCATTCCTGAATTAATTTTCAGGGTGTCAGGGGTGACCTTTGGCCAGTAAAAACCCCTGTCCTGTGATCTCTGTTATCCCAGGATTCCTGATCCTGCTGTTCCCACAATTTCCCAGCCCCTCCCAGCTGGAATTTGCAGGGAATTCTTTCTTTCCCCTCCCTCAGCAGAAGCTGCYCCCAGTGTTCCAAACCCATCCCAAAGAAATCCCAGGAATTCCGTGAATTTTTTTCCCATTGGTGTTGAGGTTTTTGGAGTTGTCCTGGAATTTCACMTTCTGGAAAAGCTTCCAGTGCCACGTTCCAGAGTGACTCCAGGGCTGTTTGTGTTGGATCAGAGAATATTCCATGGTTTTCCTTCCTCGTGTGAACTCCCCTGGAGTGGCAGCCCATGAAACCACCAAAAATCCCATGATTTGTCCTTGAAATTCCTCTTCAAAACAGGAACTGGGATTTCACTGCTTTCCCTGTTTATTTATTTATTCACTCTTCTTTTTATTTATTTCATCTTCCCAGTTTATTTATTCATTGTTGGATTTATTTACTCATTTCCCTGTTTATTTCTTCGGTGTTGGTTTTATTTATTTACTCTTTTCCCAGTTTATTTATTCACTCTTCTTTTTGTTTATTGACTCTTTTCCCTGTTTATTTCTTCACTGCTTTCCCAGTTTATTTAATCCAGTCTCCCTCAAATCCAAGAATCCCAAACTCTTCCTCAAACCAGGAATCCCAACCTCATCCTCAAACTCAAAATCCCAAACTCTCCCTGAAACCAGGAATCCCAAACTCTTCCCCAAACCCAGAAATCCTGGAATCCTGGACTTTTCCTCAGAATCAAGATCCCAAACTCTCCTAMACCAGGAACCCTGCAGTCCCAACCCCTCCCTCTTTCCACCCCGATCCCTTCCCGCAGATTCCTCTCCCTGAGGACASGGAGCGAGGAGCGGGGATTTTTTGGGAAGCTCCAGAGTCCCCTCCCGACGCCCCGGGGCTGAGCAGTTCCCGTCCCCGCCCCGGGATGGGGATGATGGACGCGTTATCAAATCCCGGCATCTGACAGCTYCTTTATTTAATTCCCATTTTTATTTGGCTCCGGGAGCTCTCGGAGCCAGGAATTTAAATTGGCTTTTGCAGAGGAATGCGGATTTGGGTGCCAAAACTCCGATATCATCTCTGTCTGGCACCTCCAGGGCAGGTGATTCCCGGGGGGGGGGAAATGGGAATGGTGCGCTGGGATTTGYACAGCCACGTCCTCCTGCAGCCCCTGGGGGATTTTCCTGCTCTCCCRGCACAGGGAAAAGGGCATTTTCCGGGATTTTCTGTGATTTTCTAGGATTTTCCAGCTGCTCCTCCCTCCCTGCAGGACTGGCATTGGTCACTCAGGGATGTTTTCCAGGGAGTCAGGGATTGGAGCTGCCCGCAAAAATGCAGGAATTATCTCTAAAATCCTTTTTTTTTTTTCCTCTCAGGAGCTGTTTTCTTTTCCTCCTCAAGGTTTTGATTTCTTTTGTCACTTTGATCTGCAGACCCAAGAGGGGGCTGCAGACAGGGGGTGAGGGGAATTCACGGGACATTTGGTTTCCCAAAAAAACCCAAACCAAAACAA
>CADDXX010000553.1:274254-289042 GCA_902810485.1 Alauda arvensis | reverse complement strand
TTTTCCAAGCAGTGACAATTCTGAATTTGGAGTGGCCCAAAATTCCATCAGGGCTGATTTGTGGGGAAAAGTCCCTCAAACCCATGATTTAATTCTAGATAAAAATCATGTTTTTCAGTGACTAATAATCTAAATATTGGTAAACGAAATTTCTAAACTAAAACTAAACCAARTCTTTCCCTCCTGAACTCCTAAATTGAAATCCTGTTTATTTTTCCCTCCCTAGGGTGGACAGAAATCATGATAAGAAAATCAGTGCCAAGGAAATGCAGCGTTGGATCATGGAGAAAACAGAGGAGCATTTCCAGGAGGCTGTGGAGGAGAACAAGATCCACTTCAGGGCTGTGGACCCTGATGGGGATGGTAAAATCACCCTTTTTTCCCTCCAAAAATCACTTTTTGACTCCATTCTGAGATCCAAAACTTCTTTCTGGGATGAAATTGAAGTTGGGAATCCTGAATTTAGATTTTTGTGGGATAGGAGGTGAGCAGGCAGCTCTTTGTTTCATAAAGGTGTAGAGATAAAATGAAATAAATTGGACTTTTCACTAAAAATTATGGCTTAAAAAACTCAAAAGTTAATCAGGTGACAGCTTTTATTTTGTCATTCCTGAAATCCATAAATGTATGAATTTCTAAAACAAAAAACTCAGTGTGGGGTCGTGATGCTGGATTAAAAAAACCTGAAATTTTGCTTATTTTGAAGGAATAAAATGCAAAAATTGCTCATTTCAGCTGAAATGTTCTCAATTACAGGTCATGTGTCTTGGGATGAATATAAAATCAAATTCTTGGCAAGCAAAGGCTTCAATGAGAAGGAAATTGCAGAGAAAATCAAAAACAATGAGGAACTGAAAATAGATGAAGAGAGTAAGTGAGGAATGGGGTTTGTGTTCCTGAACCTGGGCTGGGGATCAAAACGGGAGGGAAATGTTGGGGTTGTTCTGCTTGGGGAGGAGTTAAAAGATTAAACAAAAATTCTGCTTTTTTTCCATCAAAAATTTGTTGTGAAAAATGTGAATTTTAAAGAGGAATCTTCCTGGCTTTCCCTTAAAGAAGTATTTAAGTTTATTCTAAAATCCCCCCCAAAAAATTGAAGTCAGGAGGCGCAAATCCTTAATTCATCCTAACCAGAATCTGCCATGGAAATTTTAATTTTTAACAGGAATCTCCTTCAAAAACAATTAAAATTTGCTCTAAAATCCCCCAAAAACTGAACTCAGAAGACAAAAATCCCACAATGCTCCTGCCCCAAACCTGCCATGAAAATGCCAATTTTTGAGAGGAATCTCCCTCCTTTTGCCCTKAAAAAGCCATTTCAGTTTCCTGCCCACCCCCCTGAGGCTCCCCTTTCCCTGCAGGATTGAGTCATCTCAGAATCGCTGGGCTGACATTTTCCAGTGCTTCAAACAGGGCTGAAATGCAAAATAAATTTAAAAAGGAGCTGAGAATGTGCAGGGAAATCACCTGGGGGTGCTGCAGGAGCCTCAGAGCTGCTGAGTCAGGGCCTCAGTTCTGCACCTGAGCACCCAAACCTTCCTGAGGAAAATCAGATTATTCCGCCTCCGCTTCCTGAGGGGTTTTTCCTCCTCCTCCAGGCACTGTAAAAGTGACTTTTGAGCATTTTCTTTTCAGTAAAAGGCACCTGGGGGTGTGGAGTTTAAGGCGCTTTCTCCAGAAATTTGGATTCCAGGCTGAAATTTGATGTTAATTCATTGAAGGATATTGATAATTGGATGGTGGGATGAAATGAAAGAGTTCATGGGATTTTGGTGCTGATTTTTCTGGTCATACACCCCYAATTCAACTTTTCTGGCAGCAAAAATGTGAATATTGTGATAAATAAATGTCTGCAGGGTTCAGGCTTAAAAAAAAATCACTGATTAAACAACTGAGAACTTGCAGTGAAGGGATTGTGACAAATTAAATCCTAAAAATTGATTGTGCCTATTTAAATCCTAAAAATGGATTGTGATAAATTAAGTCTTAAAAAYGTATTGGGACAAAGTCTTAAAACTGGATTGTGACAGCTGTAATCCTAAAAAATACATTGTGACAATTCAAATCCCARATGTAGATTGGGACACCTGAAATCCTGAAAAACTGTTAAAACTGAAATCCTAAAAATTGGATTGGGACAATTTGAATCCTTAAAAATGGGTTGGGACAACTGAAACTTTGAAATTGTGACAATCAATTAGAAATGGATTGGGACAAAGTTTTAAAATGGACTGGGASAAGTGAAGTCCTAAAGAATGATGGTGAGAAATCTTTAAAATGGACTGGGACAAGTGAAGTCTTTAGAAGTGGTTGGGACAACTGAAATTCCTACAAATGGGTTGGGACAGCTGCAGCCTTAGAAAGGGATGGGGACAAATCTTAAAAATGGATTGTGCCAGATGCTGAGAAGGGATTGTGCCAAGCCTTACAAAGGGATAAAAAGTGCCAGAGTGCAGCAGTGAGGGGCAGCAGTGGCTGCAGGGCTGACTGCCCCGTGTGCCCCTGCAGCGCAGGAGGTGCTGGACAATCTCAAGGATCGCTGGTACCAGGCTGACAGCCCCCCTGCAGACCTGCTGCTGAGTGAGCAGGAGTTCCTGAGCTTCCTGCACCCCGAGCACAGCCGAGGCATGCTGCACTTCATGGTGCAGGAGATCATCAGGGACCTGGGTAACGTATCCTGGGGATTGTGTCCGTGGGATTGTGTCCATGGATTCCTGGTTTTATGTGGGTGTTGGGAGGAGTTTGCTCTTTTCACAGACCAAGAGGAAATTCCCATTTTTATGGGAATGAAGAGAATCTATTTTAATTTTTTTCTGCTTTTTTTGTGGGAGTGAAGCAGATTGATTTGAATTTTTGTGGCAATGAAGCAAATCTGTTTGAATTTTTGTGGGAGTTAAACAAATCAGTTTGTGATTTCTGCACAGCTCAGGAGCAGATCCCCATTTTTCAGGGGAATGAAATCAGTTTGTGTTTTGTGCACGGCTTGGAAAACACAAACTTGGGTTCCCCAGATCCCATTTTCAGGGAATGAAGGGTGTCTGTGTGGTTTGGGTTCCCCAGATCAGGACAGGGATAAGAAGCAGATCCCATTTTCAGGGAATGAAGGGTGTCTGTGTGGTTTGGGTTCCCCAGATCAGGACGGGGATAAGAAGCTCACCCTGTCAGAGTTCATCTCCCTGCCCGTGGGCACGGTGGAGAACCAGCAGGCCCAGGACATCGATGATGACTGGGTGAGGGACAGGAGGAAGGAGTTCCAGGAGGTCATCGACGCCAACCACGACGGCATCGTCACCATGGAGGAGCTGGAGGTGAGCTCCCCATCYCTAAACCCAGCCCAGGCCCAGTGCAGCTGGGAAAGCCTCAAAGCTCACAGCTCAGGTTTCCATTCCAAACATGAGATATTTTGAATTCAATTTGAATTTAGTTTTAATTTCTTGTTAATTTCATTTAAAATTAAATATATTGAAACTCCCAAAGATTTGAATTACAGCTCAATTTTAAAGAAGTATTTATTGAAAAAATAGGATTTTTTATTTAATTTTAGTTTCATGTTCATTTCATTTGAATTTCATGTGAACTTCATTTTAAATTCAATGTATTAAAACTCCAAAATATTTAAATATATGAGCCCAAAGGCCTCAAATATTTCATGGAATGAGCTGAAAAAATCTGGGATTTCTGTGGGAACAACTGAGAAAGCAAGGAAAAAACCTCATTAAAACACTTGTTAAAGACCTTTATCCCCTCTTGCTATGCCCTCAGGGCTGGGACATGGAGTGGGGATTGCTGGGACAGCAGCAGGGCTGGGGTGAGGATGTGTTCCATGTGTTCCAGGAGTGCATGGACTCCATGAAGGAGCACAGTGAGAGCAGCAGGGCTGGGATTTGAGGTGGGGAGGTTCCTGGGAAGGCAGCAGGGCTGGGCTCAGGATGTTTTTCCATGTTTTTCAGGAGTACATGGACCCCATGAAAGAGCACAGTGAGAGCAGCAGGGCTGGGATTTGAGGAGGGGAAGGCAGCAGGGCTGGGCTCAGGATGTTTTTCCATGTTTTTCAGGAGTACATGGACCCCATGAACGAGCACAACGCGCTGAACGAGGCGCGGCAGATGATCGCYGTGGCCGACGAGAACCAGAACCACCACCTGGAGCTGGAGGAGATCCTCAAGTACAGCGAGTACTTCACTGGCAGCAAACTCATGGATTATGCACGGAATGTCCACGAGGAGTTCTGAGCTTCCTCCCCTGCCCCAGGACTCTGTTTGCCCAGAAAACAACAAAAAACCCAGGGAAAAAGGACTCTGCCAAGCTGTGGGAATTYTCCTCGCTCCGATTTTCCGTCCATCCCTGGGATCTGCAGCTCCTGGCAGTGCTGGGAATTCCTGGATTCCAGCAGTTTGCCTTCCTGGTTTGTGGGGCTGAGTCCTGCTGGAATTGTGGCTGGGCTGGGTGGGGAGGATCCTGGAATATTCCCGTGTTTCCTTCAGCTGCTGGTCCAGGGGATCCCAGATAAAGGTGGGGTTTTGGGGAGGGAACGGTTATTCCAAGTTTGAACTCCTGGGAATATCCACACCCAATCCCATTTGGGAGATTCCTTAAATATTCCATTGTTTGCTTTTTCCAGCTGCTGATCCAGGGAATCCCAAATGATTTTGGGAATTTTGGTGGTTCCAAGGAATGTTTGACCTCCTGGGAGTATCCACACCCAATCCCAGTGTTTTTCCCAACTTCCTGAAGAGTTTATTGGGAATTTAATGGAATTTTTCACCTCTTTTCAGGGGGCTGTGGGGAAGAATTTATTTGAAATGTTACAGAAAAAAACTCATTGGAATTGAATTAATTAAAATTTAAATTTAAAAAATAACATGAATTGAAATTAAGTTAATTTTAAATTACTTTTTTTGTTGACATCTGCACCGGGAATGGGAGATTATGGCTTTAAAATCAGATTTTGGTCGAAAATCAAAGAATTTGGAAGTTTTTTGGGTATTTAAGCTGTTGGACAGAGCAGTGGGAATTCCCATGGAGTTTGATGGCTGCTTAATTAAAATTCAGTGCTAAAATTAATGAGCTCTGTGCTAATTAATGCTGTTCATGAGCTGCTAATGATGATTTGGGGAGAATACCAGGCTCTGAAAGCATTTYTGTCCAAAATAAAATAGATTTTTCTTCTGCTTCCATCTTTCCTGGGACAAACCCCTCCTTGGGAAAGAATTCCTTAAAATCTGAGATGTTCTATTGGATTAAATATATTCTTAATATAATGTAAATACAGGAATTGCTGTCCCTCTTTCCCTTTTCCTGCTCTTTGTTCCATGTTTTTATTAAATTCCTTGGATAAAAGGTTTTATATCCATATTTTATTTTGGTTTTCCATTAAATATTTCTCTCCATGCTTTGGAAATTCTGCTGCTTTTAAGGTTTGTTGGGGGAGGGGATGGGAAATAAAATCCCTCGGGAAGAAGAGGAATAAATTCCCTGGATAATCTCCTATAAAAATGAGTTTAACCACAAAAATCCCAGTAAAACCCAGCTGATAATTTATCTCTGATGAGATCTTGCCAGCACCACCCTCAGTTAWTTCTGGGACAACGTGAGCATGGAATCTCTAATTCCCAGTATTTCCAGGAGTCGGTGAAGGTGGAGCTGCAATTCCAGGGAGCTGGAACCCCTAAAATTGAGATCCTGGAGCCAATTCCAATAGGTTGGAAAATGAAATTCCCTAATTCCCAGTATTTTCAGGGGTCGGTGAAGGTAACGCTGCAATTCCAGGCAGCCAGAACATCTAAASTTGAGATTCTGGATCCAATTCTAACAGGCTGGAAAATGGAATTCCTTAATTCCCGCTCTTTGTGGATTCAGTTCCTAGAACTTCAACACCTAAAACGGAGCTCGTGGCTCCAAGTCCAGCAGTGGAAGGTGAAATTCCCGAATTCCCGCTCTTTCCCCGCCTCAGCCCGGGCGGTCCCACAGCGCTCCCGCTTCCAGCCAGTCCCAAACCCGCACTTCTCCAGCCGATCCCCCCGGGATTCCGCTGGCTCGAGGGCTCCTTTACCTCTGGGAGCCCTTGTCGAGCCCAGCGTTTCCCTTTCCTGCCGGAAAGCCCCGCGCCGGGAGCGGGAAGGGGCGGAGGCAGCGGGAATTTCCCCGCGCCGGCCCCGCGCCGAGCCCTCAGAGCGCCCTGAGGGCAGCGGCGGCCATGGCGCTGCCGGGGCTGCCCTGGAGCCTTCCCCGGAGCCTTCCCCGGAGCCTGCCCGCTCTCTGCCTGCCCCGGAGCCTGCCCGCTCTCTGCCTGCTGCTGGCCCTGCCGCTTCCCGGCTCCCTGTGCCTGCAGTGCCGGCACAACCAGTACCGCTTCCACGAGAAATGCTGCAGCGACTGCGCGCCCGGTGAGTGCCCGCCGCGGGGCTGGGGCTGGGGGAGCCGGCCTGAGGGGAGCCGGCTGGCACTTAGGGAAATAGCTGGCTTTTGGGGAAATACCTGCTTTTTAAGTGCTATTTCTCATTTTTGTCTTAGTGAAACATCTCCTTTTTAGTGGAATATCTCCTTTTTAGTGGAATATCTCCTTTTTTCTAAGTGGCTTATCTAATTTTTAGTGGAATTTTTTTTTAGGGGAGAGGGATGCACAGGTGCTCCCCGTGCCAGGACACACTGATCCCAAAGGATAAAATTTAGGATTTTTCCCCTCAGGATCCCATTGAATCCCAGTTTTTGGGTGTTTTCAGGGGAGCGGATGCGCAGTCGCTGCACGGCCTCGGCTGACACCGTGTGCTCGCCGTGCCAGGATGGATATTTCAGCTCCCAGCACCACCACGGCTTCTGCAGCAGCTGCACCGTCTGCCAAACCCGTGAGTGCTGGGCCTCGGGGGAAAAAAAAAAACCTTTTTTGGGGAAAAATTCCCATTTGGGGGAAAAAATCCCATTTGGGGGAGAGGATTCCGTTTAGGGGGAAAAAATCCCTACTTGGGGGAAAAAACCCCTTGTWAAATTGTTTGTTTATGAGTTGTTAAATCGCTGAATTGTGCAGCTTCTACATACAGAAGAGTAAAGCCATGGGGAGTTAATGGTGGCTGTTAATGAATGAATTGTGGCTGTTAATTAATKAATGAGTTCCTGGCCAGGGAAGGGCAGCGTGGAGGTGAAGCCGTGTGAGAAAACCTCGGACAGGGTCTGCGTGTGCCAGGCTGGATTCCAGCCCGCAGGGATCCCCGTGGGCAGCGGTGAGCTGGGACGGGATCCTGGGGAAGGGCTGGGACGGGATCCTGGGGACAGGTGGGACGGGATCCTGGGGAGAGGTGGGATTGGAATTCCTGGGGAGAGGTGGGACGGATCCTGGGGAAAGTTGGGATGGGATCCTGGGGACAGGTGGGATTGGAATTCCTGGGGGAAGAGTTGGGATTGGAATTTTCCCTTGGGAAGGGGTGAGCTGGGATTTAGAATTCCCTTGGGAAGGGGTGAGCTGGGATTGGAATTCCCTTGGGAAGGGGTGAGCTGGGATCTGTGCCAGCTGCAGTTCCCTCCAATCCTGCCTTTTGATCCCGGTTTTTCCCAGAGTGCTCCCGGTGTCCTGAAGGGACTTTCTCCCAAGGAAGGAATGAGAACTGCCAGCCTTGGACCAAGTAGGAATCCTTTTCTGGGGAAAAAACCCCACATTTTGGGGGGGGGAAATCCCTTTTTGGGGGCAATGTGCTCAGAGCAGCTTTGGGGATTTCATTTTTCCAGGAAAAGCCCAAATCCAGATAAATAAATCAGAATAAACCTGGATTTTAGCACCCTTTGGGATTTTTAGGATTTTCCACCTCTTTTATTTTAAAACTCTTGGATGGTTTCCTTTTTTTTGGAGGGGGAGCACAAAATTCCCAGAGTGCCAGAATCAACTCTGRAAAAAATCCAGGAATGGCTTTTCCAACAATTCCTTCCATTGCTTGAATTRTTCCTCCCATTCCTGTGGGATGGTAAATCCCAAATGAGCAGGGATAAAATAAAGATTGGGGTTGTTGTGTGGATGGGATTTGGGAAAGCATTCCAGTATTGTTGGAAAACTCTGGGATTTCTTTTCCAGCTGCAGCACTTTCGGGAAGCGCACGCTCCGAGCTGGAACAGCCACAGAGGATGCCCAGTGCAGCAGCCCCGGACTGGATCCCTCTGCCACGGAATTSCCAGGAAACAGGGATCCTTCTCCCACAGAACTCCCAGGAAACAGGGACCCCTCTCCCACASAATTCCCACAGAGCAGCTCCAGAGCCTCCAGCCCCAGGGAGATCCCCAGGGATTGTCGGGATCCCGGCAGCGCCACAGAGCCCAGCTGGGGTAAGGAGAGCTGGGAATGCAGCTGGAGCTGCTGTCCTGGGAATTCCCCCTTCTCTGAATCCTGCATGGATTCCACACAACATTCCAGGATCCCTCATTCCCAGCTGGAGCTGCTGTCCTGGGAATTGCCCCTTCCTCTGAATCCTGGATGGGTTTCACACAACACTCCAGGATCCCTCATWCCCAGCTGGGCAGGGAATGCAGCTGGAGCTGCTTTCCTGGGCAGTCAAATCCCACTTTTCCCAAAGCCATTCCTGTATTGCCCACCACATTCCAGGCTCCCCCATTTCCCTGGCCTGGGTTCTCCCTCTGGAATCTGGGACGCTCTGGGGACTCCAATCAGAACCAGGAATCTTGGTTTTTTAGGGAATTTTCCCTTCTAATTGCAGGTTCTTTGTCCCTGCTGCTGCTGTGCCTGATGCTGCTGCTGGTGAGTGGGATTTCCATCCTCCTCCTGATCCTCCARGCAGCCCAGAAAAAATCCAGGAATGGCTCTGGCAGGAGCAGCCAACACAGTGAGTTCTCTTGTTTGTGGGATAAAAAAACCAGGGAAAAAGTTAATCCAGGGAGTTCCCTTTTTTATGGGATTAAAAACAAAACAGGGAAAATTTAATCCAGTTAATTTTAAAAATTAATCCTTTTTTATGGGATTAAAAAAATTAAAAAAAAATAACAAGAGGGGGAAAAATAATCCAGTGACTTCCCTTTTTATGAGAGAAAAAATCCAGTGAGCTCACTTTTTATGGGATTAAAAAAAACAGGAAGAAAATTATTCCAGCAACTTCCAAGAGTCAAATGGGAAATTTTTTTTGCCTCCAYGGAATTGAAATGTTCTGAGTTCTGCAAACCTGGGAAAGGTCTGGCTGAGAAGAACTGAGCTCTAAAGTCAGGATTTAGTGGTAAAACTGATCCTAAAACCAGGATTAAGTGGCAGCTGCCTCCTGTTCATGCCCTGGCCATGTGCAGGTGGATTCTCCCTGATCCCTGTGCATTCCCTGGGTTTGTGGGAAAGCCAAGCARAGACCCCAGGTCCCCCAGGAGGGGGGAAATCCCTGCTCTGATCCCAGAACAATTCCCTGTTTTCCAGAGGACAGGAGCTGTCGGGTTCCCATCCAGGAGGAGCACATGGATCCCAACTCCAGCCTCATCAAAAACTGACTCCAGGGCTTGGCTCTTCCCTGCTTTTCTGAGCCCACGGATCTGAGGGGAACTGGGACTAATTAGGGCTGGTTTTGCTTAATTGGGAGTTAATTAGGGGCTGGTTGAACTCTAAAATCTCCCTTTGGAATTTGGGAGAATTCCTGAGGGTATTTTGTGGGGGTTTTTTTGCCTTTTGGGCAAATCCTTGCTCAGCATCCCTGAAAATCCTCTGGGAATGGATTTCCAGGCAGGAATTTCCAGCTGGAAAATCCTGGAGCAGACTGAAAACCAGGATGGTTCAGGGAAGGGAAAATCCTTGGGTGCTCCTGGGAAGAGAAAATGGGAATTGTCAACCAATCCTGGGATTCTGGGGTTTTATGGAAAAAAAAAAAAGTTTTACTCCTTTAAATGTTTTAAATTCCCCCATATTTTATATAAAAAAAATAATTTTAGTTTTTTAAAGGTTTAAAATACCCGAATTTTGAAATGATCAGGGTTTGAGTGTGAAGCTGAGCTCTAAAATCAGGATTAAGTGGCAAAACTGAGCCTAAAACCAGGATTAAGTGGCAACTGAATCCACACTTCCTGAAATGAATGTTCCCTCTCTAATTGGTTTCCCACAAATTTGGAGAGCCMATTTTTAGGGAGCAAATCCCAGCCTCTGGAGTTTCTGGGAGGAGCCCCAAGTGTCCTTTTGCTGAATTGGAAATCTTTCCATGGAAATTCCAGAAAAATGGAATTTTTTCTCATCCAGGAGTGATTTTCCCTCCAAATATCAGCAGCTAACTCCTCCAAAAAAAAACCCAGGGAGTTTTAAAATCCAGCAGGGAATGGATCCAGAGGTGTTTAAATCCATGGATTTGCAATATTTGGGAATTGTTTATATGTCATACATATCAAAGGGGTTTATACAGTGTATAGGAAGGTTTGTATCGTGTACAGAGGGGTTTGGGAATAAAACTCTGGAAAATGGATCCTGGTGTGTGTGCAGGGGCAAAAATGGGGGAAATCCCTGCAGGAAGCTGGGACAGCCTGGGAAGGGAGGAGGGGAGATGTTAGGGAAAGGCTGGGATGGGTTTGGGGAAAGAAGGAAGTTGGGATGGGATTTAGGGAAAGGCTGGGATGGGTTTTAGGGTTCTTCCCCCAAGGGTGGTTGGGATGGATCCACATTTCCAGGTTCCCCAGGAATGATCTGAACTTTGTAGTGTTAAAAYCCACTTGGAAAAATGACAAATAATCACATTCTTGAGGGAGAAAAAGAAATCTCCCCTGGATAACAACTGCATTCCTGAGGGAAAGAAATGCCATTTTTCCCCAGTGTGGGAATGGAAATCCCAAGGTGTGGGAATGGAAATTCCTCACCTTGAGAATGGAAATTCCAGGCTGTTAGGTAAAAGCCACTTKTAAGCCAGGCTTTGGTGCCCCTTTAAGCCAGGCCTAACCACTGGGGAATTCTGCGTGAGGGAGCTTTGGGGTTTCCTTCCTGCCCTCGTTTGGGTAATCAGCAAAAGCCATCAGTGCAGGAAACCAAAACTACTGCCAACGTCAGCCAGGCACAGGCACTCAGGGGCTTTTTTGGGGAGCTTTCCTTCATTTTTGGGGTGTTTTCCTTTAATTTTGGGTGCTTTCTTTATTTTTTGGGTGCTTTCCTTTATTTTGGGGTGCTTTCTTTTATTTTGGGTTGCTTTCCTTTATTTTGGGGGAGCTTTCCTTTTTCTGACGTGGTTTCCTCTGGTTTTCTGTGAAATTCTGTCTTTGGACAGCTCCAGGAAGAAAGGAAATTGGGGTGATGTGTGCAGGAAAAATGGGCAGAGGAGAATTCCCAGAAATTACTGGGGGTTGGAAAAGCTCTGTAGGATCAGAGTCTGATCAAATCCTAAAAAAATCTGACATCCCCCAGAAATCCCCTGGAGTTAAATCCATCAAACCCCGGGATCCTTCCCMAAAAACCCTCCCTGATCACAGCCCTGCTTTCTCCCAGGGGAAATTCCCATCTCTGGGGATCCTSACCCTGACTGCCACATCCAGAAATTCCTTGGAAACCTCCAGGGATGGGAATKCCACCGTTTTCCATGAGGAAATCCCARCTGAACCTCCCCTGGCACAATCTGAGGCCATTTCCTCCCATSCTGTCCCACAGCCYGACCCCCACCTGGCTCCAASCCCCAAACTCCYCAAAYATTCCCTGGAATGTGCCTCTGGATGAGGATGTTCCCGTGTTTTTTCATGGCCAGAGCTCCAGGATCCCAAATCCCATCCCTGCAGGTTTTGGTGACCCCAAAAAAGGGACCCTGTCCCTGACAATTTTCCCTCTTTTCCATCCTAACTTTGAATTTATGGTTGGAATTTTCCCTGATCCCCAGGAAAGGGGAATTTTTCCTGGGAGAAAGCAGGGTGTGACCAGTGGGGTTTTTGGGAGGGACCCTGGGGTTTTTGATGGGTTTGGGGTGAGGTTTTCACTCAGGGTTTCTGGGAATGTCGGGTTTTGTAGGATTTTCATGGCAGAGTCTCCCCCAGGGAGGGGAACCTTTCCACGGGGAGTCCTTTGGGGCAGGGATGATCTCTGTGTGCCGGGCTGGAAATGTCAGCAGGCTCAGGTGAGGCTGCTCAGAAACCCCGCAGATGGGGCAGGAGATAAAATCCTTCCCTTTCTGAAAGGTCACTGCTGACTCCTGTGGCTGGAAACTTCCGTCACCTGAYGGGCAGAAACTGCCCGAGGGCAAAAACAAAAATCCCCCAGGGGCAGGGAAAGAGGAGAAACTGGGGAGAAATTCCTGCTCTGGGGGGACAAAGAGCAGCTGGAAGTGCTGGGGGCTGGGATGGGGTAGGGAAAGGATGGGATGGGCTTTGGGGAAAGGATGGGATGGGCTTTGGGGAAAGGATGGGATGGGGATGGGGGAAGGTTGTGATGGGCTTTAGGGAAAGAGGCAAGTTGGGATGGATTTCAGGGATGGATGGACGATGGATGGACGATGGATGGAGGGATGATGGAGGGATGATGGATGGATGATGGATGGACGATGGATGGATGATGGATGGATGGTTTGGACCCTTCCCCACCCTTTCCCAGCCCCCATTGCCCAGCCCCTCCCTTGCCCTCCCCCCGTCTCCAGCTCTGCCATTTGAACCCAAAGCTCCTCCCCAGCCAAAACACAACAGGAAGAGCTCGGCCACAAAAACCCCGGTGTCTGCAGGGGACGGGGACAGAGCTGGGACAGAGCCAGGACAGTCCGCGGGAGCTGGTGGCAGTGCCAGGCGTAGGTGGCAGTGCCAGGACAGTGCTAGGACAGTGCCAGGGCAGGGGTGGCAGTGCCAGGGCAGTGCCAGGACAGGGGTGGCAGTGCCAGGACGGTGCCAGGACGGTGCCAGGACAGCGGTGGCAGTGCCAGGACGGTGCCAGGACAGTGGCAGGACAGTGGCAGTCCATGGGCGGCAGCCGGGCGTGGCTGCTGCTGGCGCTGCTGCTGGCGCAGCGGGCCGGGCCGGGCCGTGCCGGGCCGTGCCAGCGCGGGGAGCTGCGGCCGGTGTGGGGAGGGGACACCAAGTGCTGCCCCAAGTGCGCCTGGAAGGGAGGTGAGTGCGGAAATGGGGGAGATGCAGCGTGAATGGCGGTGGTTTGGGGTAAATGTGTGTAAATGGCGGGAAATTGTGTGGAAATTGTGTGKAAATTAATGTGTATTGTGCGTAATTGTGGGTAAATGTTCCGGGAAGGGGCTCTCGCTTCTCCTGGGAATATGAAGGACAATTTTTGGGATCCCTGTTTCCCAGGAAAGGTCTCTTTGTTTCCCTGGGATGGGAGGGACAATTTTTGGGATCCCTTTGCTGCAGACCTTTCTCCGTGTCTGCTCCTCAGCCACCCCGCGCTGTCCCTTTATCCCAGCCTTTTCCCACGGGAACGGGAATTCCTTTGGGACGGGGACTCCTTTGGGACGGGRACTCCTTTGGAAGAGCGGCTTTAACCCTTTCCTCTCAGCAGCCAGCCCCGCGCCGTGCCCGGAGGCGCAGGACCACGACTGCAAATGTCCCCCGGGGCACGGCTGCTCCGACGAGCCCTGCCAGTTCTGCCGGGAGCTGCCGCGGTGCGGGCCGGGCTGGGAGCCCGCCAGGATCGGTAATCCTGGGATCGGGAATGGGAATGGGATCGGGAATGGGGCAGGGACAGACCCTGCCAGTTCTGCCGGGAGCTGCCGCGGTGCGGGCCGGGCTGGGAGCCCGCCAGGATCGGTAATCCTGGGATCAGGAATGGGATCGGGAATGGGGCAGGGAATGGGAATAGGACAGGGAACGGGMCATTGCCCTGGCCCTGCTGCCGGAGGCTGCTCCGGAACTGGGATCTCAGCCATTCCCACCGTTTTTCCCTGCAGGGGCGGTGAATTTCCAGTTCGAGTGCAGAGCCTGCAGGAACGGGACCTACTCCAGCAGCAGGAACAGCTGGTGCCGGAACTGGACTGAGTAGGGAGCACTCGATCATTCATAATAGTTACAAATAGTCATTATTAATAAATAATARATATTAATTAAGATGCTGGGAAAACTATTCCAACCAGGGAAACCCATGGAAAAACAAAGGGGCAGTTTGAGGAGAGAGCCCAGAGGGCTCCAGGAGGGGGTAAAACCTCGGGAAGAGCCCTGGGGGGAGGAGAATATCGGGATTATCCCCGAATTCCCATCTTTTGCAGCTGTGAGAGCAGCGGGTTCCTGACGCTGCGGGCAGGGAACAGCACCCACAACTCCGTGTGCAGCCTCCCCGTCAGAGCCCTGGAGCCAGGTACCCCCAATCCCGGGGAAATTCCCTGTTCCTGCTGTTCCCAGCCCCMAAACCCTGCTGGAAAGCTGCTGCTGTTCCCTAAAATATTGATGTTAATGGTGCTGTTAACTGAGGTTCCTTAATTGGTGGCCTCAGACCCTCTCCCACCTYTTCCTCTTCCCCACAGAACCCCAAAATCCATCCCTGAACTCCCTTGGAAGTTCTCCCTCCCCCAGGACAAACCCCAATCCCAGAATCCCTTCCTTTCTAATGAAATCCCGTTAATTGCAGCCGGGATTCCCCTGGGATTCCCCTCCAGCACCATCCTGGCCATCCTGACAGCCGTGGCCCTGTTCGTGCTCATCCTGCTCACGTTCCTGCTGCACCTCTGCCTCTGGAGCCTCCGCAGGGACAAAGCACTCCCAGGTCAGGGCATTCCCGGGGAGAAAAGGGTGGGATTGGAGGGGTAAATGCGGATTTTCTCTGGGATTTGGGCAGGATCCTGCAATCACCGGGAATCACCWGGAATCCAGGCCAGCATTCCTGACACAGGGAGGGTGTGATGGGATTTTGGGATGGAATTCCTGCCTGGAG
>CADDXX010000553.1:218630-252921 GCA_902810485.1 Alauda arvensis | reverse complement strand
TTTTTTTTAAATAAAATAAATTAATAAATAATAAATTCAAATAAAAAATTAAATAAATATATTTTTAAAGGTTTTTAGGACTTGGGAAAACTCTTTTTTCCCGTCCCAGGAATTCTTTGGAGCTGGGTTTGTGCAGCCCCCAGAGCTCGGCTTCTCATCCTCACCCAGAAAATCGGAGATTTCTGCTCGCGTTTCTGGCACCGCCCCGGGAACGTTTGGCGCTTATCGGGCCCWGATAAGATAGCGGAGGTTGGGCTCGGCTCATTAAAGCCCGGCCTGGCAGCCGGGATTAACGAGGCGGTTTTTCCCAGGGATTGCGGGGATGAGCAGCTCSGGAGGATTCACCTGTTCCCGGGAACAGCGCGGGGAAAGCGCCAAAATCCCGGGAATTCCTGATCCAATTAAAAACTCATTTTTTCCAGGGATTCCGCGGGACCCAGGAGGATTCCCAGGATTTCCCGGGAATTATTGGGAAGTCGCGGTTCCAACTCAATTTCCCTGAACCAAAACCCACGAGCAGGGCTCTCCTTGCCTTCTACTCCCCCCCAGCGGCCGCAGCTCCAGGGATTTCCTGGGATTTCACAGCTCCAGGGATTTCCTGGGATGGAACAGAAAGAAATCCATGAAATTAAAAAAAAATCCATTTAATTTAAGGAAATCTATGGAATGAAAAAAATACATTAAATTAAAGGAAATCTGTAGAATTAAAGAAATCCAAAAGAAACCCATGGAATTAAAAAGGAAATCCATGGAATTACAGGAAATCAGGCACAAATCAACAATGGAAATGAGGTCATTGAGAAAGGGAATTGGGAATTTCCCCAATCCCAATCCCGGATCCCTAAATCCGATCCCAGGGGGAATTGAGAGGGAAAAAGGGAATTAAAACCCGACTTTATCTACTCAATGTAAACATGTTAATTAAGCCCCTGCTAATTGCTCACTCCTAATTAACGCTGTTCCAATTGCAGACCCTCTGGAATTGCAGCTCCTGGAATCACTGGAGTTCACCTTCCCAGCAATTGGAATTCAGGGATTTTTGTTTGTTCCCATTTTAGGATTTTCCCACTCTTCTTTAAATAAAACCCTAAAAAATTCTCCTTTATTGGAGGCATTTTTGACTCCGGATTTCCTTGGATTTGTCCCCTCCCCACATTCCAGARCTTTATCCTGAGAATTATTGGGATTTCCTGGCTATTTTGAGCATTCCCACCTGGARCTTTCCTGCTCAAAGGTGAAAATATTTTGATTTTGCCCCCCCAAATTTGGAACTGTAAGGTGTAAAAACCCAGCCCAGCCTCATTTTCCTGCTTTAAAYGGGACAACAACAGAAAAGTGAATTTTGGTTTATTTTCCCTCAGTTTTGGTGGCAGTAGAATTTCCWGAGGAGCAGAAATCTCGAGTTCCTTGGGTGTGAATTCTGTTCTCTTCACCCTGAGCTTAAAAAGGAAACCCAGAAGGAGCTGCAGAGCTGTTAAAAACTGAAAAATGTCAAAACACCCCAAAAAAAAAGCTCAAAACCCCAAAAGAAAAGTGGAAATCTCTTTATTTTGGCACTGTTAACAAAGCTACAAATCCAGGGGATATTTGGGTTATTAAAATCGAGTTTTAAAGCACAATTTTGGTGTTTTCAACCCAAAGCAGCTCTTGGGGAAGGGAATCTGACAGAGCCAAGTGAGGACAAACCCAGAACACTCAACCCCAGAACCCAAACTCAACCCACAAAATCCTAAATTAAACCCACAAAATCCAAAATTAAACCCACAAAATTCAACTACAAAATCCAGAATTAAACCCAAACCTTAACCCCAAATCCTAATTTTGGATTTTTCTGGGTAAAAATCTTGGTATTTCCAAGTTTTCTGGGTAAAAAACACCAAGAAAAACTCGATTTTAATTACATACAGAATGAGATTTTTCGATTTTTAATGACACAAATTAGATTTTTAATCACTCAAAATTAGTTACACAATTCCCATTTTTAGACAACAATTAAACCAAATCCCACACAAAAAGAGACAGAAAAAGGAGCTGATCCTTCAATAAATTAAATTTTAGCAATTAAGCAGGACAGGAATTAACACAGAGAAATTCCTGGCTCCAGAGGGGCAATTCCTTGGAATTTTTTGCATAGTTCCTCTTTTTTTTCCCCTTTGGAATTTGGAAAAATGCTCAGGAATTCTGAATTCCAGGATAAAACCTCCAGCCAGGATTTCTGCTTAGGAAGGGAAAGAAAATCTCAGTAGCACAAAAAGGAAATGATCAAAATTCCAAGTTGGAATTTCCCAAATCCTCCAAAAGTGGGAAGGGTTTCAGCTGGAATTCCGTGGCCAGGAGGAAAATTATTTTCTTTATCATAATAAAGAGGAAAAATCTGGAATTCCAGGGKTTTTTTTTTGGCACAGGAGCCTCTCCATGATTTGTGTTTTATCCCTGAAAATTCCCCAAAAATCTTGTGGTTTTTTAAGGAGATAAAAACAAATCCAGCTGCCCCAAAATTCCCAGAAAAATGGGATTATTCCATGGGATAAATGGATTTCTTCCCATCCCAAAGTCTCCTCTTGGAAGGTCTGAAGCCCAGGGARAAGGGAATTTGGATTCTCCATGTGGGAGACAGATCCAAGGGTTTGGTTCTCATTTGCCCCCAAAAATTTGGGAAAAAGGGAGAACCAACTTTCCCATCCCCAACCCTGCCAGGGAATGCTGAGAACCAAGGGATTCCTTTTGGGAGCAGCACAGGGAATGCTCAGAGCTGGAATTCCAGGATCCAGGACCTGAGGAGGCTCTGGGATTTGCTTCCAAAGGATTCTGCATCTTAATTATCATCGTAATTCATTAGCATAGTTAATTAGCATAATTAATCACGGTCCCAAGTTAAAGCAGTAGCACTTGAGAGGATCCCTCTGCCAAGTCTCCATCCCAGAATGGATCCTCATCCCAAATCCCAGGAYTTTGGGGCCTGCAGCGCTGTCAGCTCCCGTTTTGGGATCACAATCCCAAGGAAAGCCCACAAATTCCTTAAGGATTCTCCCAAACAGGAAAAGGCACCCAAATTCCTCAAGGATTCTCCCCACGAGTCCCCAGAATTCCTCAGGGATTCTCTCTGAACAGGGGAATGCACTGAGACTCCTTAAGGACGCTCCCCAAACAGGGGAAATGCCCCAAATTCCTTAAGGATTCTCCTCACAAGTCCCCAAATTCCTCAAGGGCTCTCCCCAGACAGGGACACTCCCCCTCAGGGGAAATCCCTCAGGAATTCTCCCCAAACAGAGAAATTCCCCTGAATTCCTCAGGAATTCTCCCAAAACAGAGAAACCCCCAAATTCCTCAGGAATTCTCCCCAGAGAAACCCCCAGACCCCTCAGGAATCCCCGCCATCCTCCGCAGCAGCTCCGGGCCGGGTCTGGCTCAGAGCCGCGGGATTCCCGAGGGATTCCATGGAGCAGGAGAAGGGGCCGGGCTGGGGCAGGGCCCGGGTCAGACGCGGCTTTCCCGTGGGTTTCCCTTGGGTTTCCTGTGGGTTTCCCGTGGGATCAGCGGTTCCCGGTGCTCCATGGAGCAGGGGCACAGCGGGGCCGCCTCACACGTTGCTGACCCGGCTGCTGGCGGGGCCGGGCCCGGCCGGGCCCAGCGGGCGCTGGCGGCGAACGTAGCGAGGCTTCCGCACTGCGGGGAACACAAAGGGGCTGGAAAAGGGCTGGAAAGGGCTTGGAAAGGGGATGGGAACCCCCTGGAAAGGGGACGGGAACCCCCTGGAGAGGGGATGGGAACGGGGATCCCCACAGAGAGGACGAGGAGGAGGAGGTGGATGTGGGGTTGAGGTGTGTGGGGGGTTCGGGGTTGGGTTCTGTGCGAGGCCCAACTGCAAACTTAGAGCTGAATTCAGCAAATTCGACATCAAAACTCAACCCCCGAATCAAAACTGAACTGCAAACCCAAACTTACACCCACAAAACCCAAATTAAACCCACGAGACCCAAAACCAAACCCACAAAACTCAACACCCAAATCTAAACCCACAAACCCCAAACCCCACAAAATTCAACCTCAACCCCAAAATTAAACCCAAACCTAAATCCACAAAATTCCACCACAAACCCAAAATCACACCCACAAAATCCAAACTAAACCCACAAAACTCAACCAGAAACACCAAAATTCTGATTTTTCCATGAAAAATCCCATCCGTATTTTGGCCTGCATGAATTCCAGCAATAAATCCCGCTGGAAAAAGCAAATTCCATTGGATTTCTGTTCCCTGCACACATCCCATCCTTTATTCCAAGAATTATTGGGATTTTCTGTTTATTTTTAGCACATTCCAGAGAAAATTTCCTTACCTGAAGAAGTTGGAGGAGGGATCATGGATGCCTGTGGGACAGGAGAAGGATATTGTCAAAAACCAGCACTTTTAAACAGTTTTTCCTTAAAAAAAAACAGGAATTTTTTAGGATTCCTGTAATTTTCACTGTGCACAGAGTTTTTTCTTGGAAAAATAGCTCAGTTTTTCCATCTTTGGCCCAGTTTGGATCCAAAGAACCCCAAAATATCTTTGATTTTATTTCAGTCTCATTCATCMATTAAGGAGTTGCTTAATAAAGTTTCAATTTAGTTAATTAGAATGTGAATTATTGTTTATTTAATGTTTCTATAAAAGCAGAATTCACTCACTGTTTCACTGGGCTGGAGAACAGATGCTAAAAGAGAAAAAAAACCAGATTAATTAACTGAATTAATTTGAAGGCTGGAATTGTTCATTTTCCAAAAATACAGCCATGGATGGAATAATTTTATTGATAAAAAAGGAATTTTGTCCCCAAATCCAACAAAAACACTCAAAAATCCCATTTGYAGAATTTATTGCATGTAGGACTCCCATGGACTGGAGAACTTCTGGGAATTTTCTCCACAAAATGAGAATTTCTTGTCTCAAAATGGGAATTTTCTCCTTAAAATGGGGAATTTCCAAGGAAAATTTCCCATTTCAATTAATTAACAGAGCAAAGGTCATTAATGAATGGACAATTAAAGGGGTTTTTACCTTTGTTCCTTCTGTAGAAGATCTTTGGGAGTTTGTTGGTTCGTTTGAGGTAGAAGAAAGAAGCCACAGAAAGGATCAGGAGCAAACTGAGGAAGAAAGTCCCCAAAATCAGGGAGGCAGCGACTTCTGGGCCCCCTGGAAATGAGAAAATGATCAAAACTGACAGAAAAGTCTGGTCTGGAGCAAAAAAAAAAAATCTCCTTTCATCAAAGATTAAATAAAAATAAAGAGCAAATTGCAGATCTTTGGGTGCTGCTGGAGAATTCCAGGTGCCTGAAAGGAGAACTGGAGAGGGAGCAGCTGCCAGGGGCTCCTGCCTAAATCAGTTTGGACACATTTTAATAAACTGAATCAGATTTGACAAATTCAACCCCTTTTAAACTCATTAAATCCCCTTTTCAACTCATTGTAACAGATTAAATCACTTTTAAAACTGATAAAATCCTTTTTAAACTCCTTAAATCACTTTTTAAACTCATTTTAACAAATCAAATCACTTTTTAACCCCCTTAAATCCCTTTTAAACTCATTAAATCAGGTTTAAAACTCATTTTAACGAATCTAATCACTTTTAACTCATTCAATCCCTCCTTCTAAGCCCCAAATCTTCCCCAAAATSCCAGGTACTCACCCAGGTTCTGGATGAAAGGAGTGACTGTGCTCGTGTTCATGTGGGGATTCATCCCTCTGCTCCCAGCTGCAAGGAAATCCATGGAATTCACACTCAGATCCATCCCCATCCCAGATTCTGACATTYCCCCCTTCCTGCAGGGAAATTCCCAAATCCCCACAGCTTTTCCCACTCAGAGTCCCACAGGGACTTTGGGAAAGTTTTTTTATATTCTGTGGAATAAAAAAATCTCCATTTTTAGCTGCATTTTTGAGGAGTTTTTTTTTCCTGCAGGAATTGCTGAATTAATTAATAAAAATGAATTAATTAATAAAAAAGAATCAAAATYGATTAAAGCTCATTAATTAAAGTTAATTAAAGGATGTGGGATAAAAAAATCTCCAAAATCTCCTTTTTTTTTTGTTTTTGCTGCCTTTTGGAGGGGTTTTTGCAGAAATAGACGTTGATTAATTAATAAAAATGATTGTAATTAATTGAAATGTGTGTRATTAGGAAGGTGCAGACTCACAGCTCCTGCACTCGCTGAGGTTGTGCCCTGAGGGGCTGCCCAGGCTCTCATTCCTGCACCTGATGCAGCTGCTGCTCCCATCCTCGTTCCACCTCCTGTAGCATCCTGCCCAAAAACAGGGAAAAACGGGAATAAATCCAACAAATCCCCATTTCCTGGGAATTCCCACATTCCTGAGGGGAAYACAGCAGAAATTCCCTTTTTTGYGGGGGTACAAAAGCMCCTGARYCCCCTTTSCCCACACTGGGGAGGTTTTATTGCCAGGAAAAACAAAACTTTCCAAAGGGAAAAAGGAGAAGGAATTCTGAGAGAACAATCTTTATTAACGAATGAATGTTTACTCCCCAGCTGCTGGATTTTGGTGTTAAAAGCCCAGAAAATCTGGGAATTKTTTATCCCTGGAATTCCCCAAGGCCAGCTCTGTCCCTGCCCATGGAATAAATAAATAAAAACTTTTAAAGGATTTTCCAACCCCAAATTCCATGGATTTGTCCTGGCCAATTCCCTACCTGGGCTGCACTGGTGGGTGACAGGGCAGGAGCTGTTGGAATCCAACATTTCCACACAACATTCTGGGTCTGGCACCTGGGGAGAGAAATCCCAGGGAAATTCCCACTTTTCCATCCAGGAAAATGCCACGAATAAAAAACAACCACAGAAATTCAGGGATAATTCAATTAAAAACCACTGGAAATCTTTTTTCCAGCAAGGAGAGAACTTAGTTTATTTAATTTTATTTTTACTTTGGAAAACAATTTTATTTTTCTTATATCAATAAGAAAAACATATATTTTTGTCTTTTATAAATAAAAGTATGGACCATTTGGAATAAAAGAAAATTAAAATAAAATTTAAAAATTAAAAAAAAAAGAAATAAAATAGTATTATATTATAGAGTAGAATAGAAAACTAAAAATAAATAAAAATATAAAAATAAAAATTGAAAATAATAAAGAATTTAGAAAAAAAAAAAACTTAAGATAATTAAAAATTAAAATGAAATTATCTGGATTGGAGCAGGAAAAATTCCTGCAGCACCCACCGAGTTTTCTGTGGATTTTCCAGCCACTTCTGCCACGAGCCTGGTCAGGAGAAGCACAAAGGGCACCTCCATTCCCAGGARAAACACTGGATCTGCAGAGGAATAAATTCAAATTATTCATTATTGGCACCAGAATCCTGCTTCCCTTTGTTAAGGAAGTTAAGGGGAAATGAGAGGGGGGAAATGGGGCTGGGAAGAAAGAGAAAACAGCTGAAAAAGGATTATTTATTATAAAATCCAAATTAAATTATCATTTAGATTTCTGTCAATACCTGATGATTCAAAGAGTAAAAAAAAAACACAGATGAAAAAGGATTATTTATTTTAAAAATCAAAAACCTTTTTGAAACCCAGATGTTCTTACCTAGAAGAAGAACCTTGAGGAGCAGGTCATACTAAAGGGGATTGGGGTGGGAGAAGCCCCTGGGAGTGCAGGATCCTGGTGGAGAAGGSAAAGCTCAGCTCAGCTCAGCCCTGCCTGGGCTCCCATCCCTGCAATCAGAGAGGACACGACAGGGGCTGCTCTGAGCCTGCAGCAATCAATCATTAATTCTGATTCCCAGCAATCAATCATTAATTCTGATTTCCAGCAATCAATAACTCTGATTTCCAGCAGCCACAGACAATTTGGAAACACTGCATGGCTCTGGAGCCCCTGGGGATTTTCATTGGACCAGTCTGAAAGCAAAGTTGAGCTCAAAAAGCTGCATTCTTGCCTCCAAGGACAAGGTTTTACCTCAGGAATTGGAATTTGGAGAGGAAAAAAGCCCCAAAAGCTTCAGGAGTGTGAGGATGCAGCGGCACTGAGGAGAGGCTGAGCTTGGGAAGGAGGCRTGAGGGGAAATGGGGAAGGAATTGTTCCCTCTGAGGGGCTGGGATGGAATTCCAGGGAATCTGGGGCTGCCCCATCCCTGGAATTGTCCCAGGAGGTTGGGACAACCTGGGATGGTGGAAAGGATGGGATTTAAATTCCCTCCAACCCGTCCCACATTTTAGTGCTCCACACATTTCCCACAAATCTCCTCAGGATCAAACACCCACAGCAAAACAATTCCCAGCAAAACTCTGCTCCAGGCCTGGCAGCGTTTCCCCTCTGCATTCTGGAGAAYAACAGGGCTATAAAGCCATGCACGAGCTGCTGCCTGAATTAAAGGATGYTTTTCCCTCGGGATTTTCCTGCCAGCGCAGTTTGGGAAGGCAGAATTTGGGATTCCAACGAGGATTTCACACCCTGGGTGTCAGGTTTGGAACAAATCCCAAATCTCTGTCAGCTCAGATCCCCACAGAAGCCAGGARTGAAACCCAGCAGGGTTTTCTGGGAATTCCCATCAGGGAATTCTGCCTCCTGTTRCTTCTCAAAAGCAACACAAACAGCTCAGGGACACCCAGGGCTCTCCTCCCACTCCTGGAAGCAAAAAGCTTTCAATGCTTTCATTATCTGCACAGTTCCCATCTCCTTCTGCTGCACTATCAGCGGTTTTGTTGTGAAAGTGCTGCTGGAGCCCGGGAATTACTTCAGCAAAAGGSAGGAAGTGAAGAGAAACTCAGCCTGAAATCCAGGTGGTTTCACAATTCCCYGGGCTTGGAACCACCCAAGAGCTTCTGAATTCTGAAGTGACAAAGCCGAGAATAGGAGCAGAGGGGGCTGGAAAGGCTGGAATGATAAAACTGAGCAGAATCAGAGGGGTTTTAAAAGGTGGAATGATAAAACCGAGGGAAGAATGGAAGGGTTTTAAACATTGACATCATAAAACTGGGAGAAGAGTTAAATATAAAAAGATAAAAATATAAAAAGAGAAGAATTAAACTGTTTTAAAAGCTGAAATGATAAAAATTGAGAGCAGAACCAGAGGATTGGAAAAGCTGAAATAAAACTGAGAGCAGAACCAGAGGGTTTTAAAAGCTGAAATTACAAAACTGAAAGGAAAAGTTGAAATGATAAAGCAGAGATAGGAATGAAAGGGTTTTAAAAGCTGAAACGATAAAACTGAGGAGAAAAGCTGGAATAATAAAACTCATTGAAATGATCAAACTGAGARRAGAATGAAARGGCTTTAAACACTGAAATGATRAAACTGAGAGGGATGAAAAGGTTTYAAACACGGAAATGACAAAACTGAGAGAATGAGAGGGTCTCAAAGGCTGCGATGSCGAAGCAGAGAGGAGAAGGACAGGCTCCCGAGGCTGGCAGGACTCACCAGCCCCCGCAGGCTCCCCGGAGCACCGCAAACACCTGGGGCCGGGGCTCTGCTGCTCATCCCCGCCGCAGCTGCTGCAGCAGCGACCTGCGGTGGCACAACACACAAAGGCTGACACAAAAGCACTTTTTTATCAGCTCCCGGCTGGGGAGGACTCGTTTTTCCAGCTCCGAGCAGAGCTGCGCTGCTGCCCTGGCTTTTGTAACAGCTCCGCTGATAATCCGAGCCGCCTTAAGCCGGGCTTTGCTGCTCCACACCTGCCCTGGGCAAACAGCAATATTTATTTACTGCTGGGAGCCGCCTGCTCCTACAGCACYCGCTGCAGCATTCAACAGCAGCGGGAGAAAGGGATATTCCATGGGGAAAGTGGTTTGGGAATGGAATAAAGGGATTGGAAGGGATTTCGAGGTCATCCAGTGCCACTCCCGGCCATGGCAGGGACACCGTGCACTGTCCCAGGGGGCTCCAAGCCCTGTCCAGCCTGGCCTGGGACATTCCAGGGATGGGATATCCATGGAATAACCAGTGCCAGGGCCTCAGCACACTCACAGCGAGGAATTTCCTCCCAATGCCCAACCCAAACCCACTCCTTGTCGCTTTGAATTCATTCCCCCTTGTCCTGGCGCTCCATCCCTTGGAAATTTTCCCTTCCCATCTCTCCTGCAGCTCTGGAAGGTCACGGTGAGGTCACCCCAGCGCTCCCCTTCTCCAGGCTCCACAATCCCAATGTTTCTATGGCCACTTTGGGGGTTTTCCACCCATAAACAGCACACCAAAATCCGTATTATTGGGATGTGCATTTGGGGGAAGCTCAGCCAGGAAAAACACACCAGAACAATAACACCAAATACCCGCAAGCCCCAACAACCTCAGAATGGCAAAAAAAATCTCTTAAACCCAATTAAATGATTAGGAAATAAAGCACCCAAAGTTTCGGGGGGGGGGATAAGGAGGAAAGGATTCCTTTCCACACGCAGCAGCAGCGAGCAGCTGGCCCCAAAGGCGCTGGGCGAGGAGGAGGAACAGGGGGCGATTTCTCACCCTAAATCCAAACCGCTCCGAGCCCGCGGGTGCCGCTYTCCCCGCAGAACCCGGGGAACCCCTGAGGAGCCCGCCCGGCTCTCCGCGGACAATGGGCCCCACCCAGGGCCCGCCGCTCGCCCCGGGGGTCGCCGCCCGTTCCCCCTCCCGCTCCCTCCTCACCTGAGGGCTGCCCCGAGCATCCCCCGGCACCGCCGGGGTTCCCGTTCGTACCCCCCGCCCTCCACCGCCGCCCTGCCCGCTGCGCCCCGCGGCGCCCTGGGAGTTGTAGTCCCGCGGCCGCGCCCGCCCCGCCGCTTCCCCGAGCGGCGGCTGCGCCGAGAACTACAACTCCCAGCAGCCCCCGCGGCGCGCCCCACCTGCGCCCCGCTCCCCGCAGGTAAAGGCGCTATCGCAGCCGCTTCGCCCGGCGCCGCGGGGGCTGCTGGGAAAGCGAGTCCCGCGCTGCCGGCGGGGTGCGGGGGCGGCGCGGGCTGAACTACAACTCCCGGCGTGCCCCGCGCGCGCCGCCATTGCGGGCGTTGCCTGGCAACGCTGACGCGGCGGGAGGAGGCGATGGCGGCGCCGAGGCCTGCGAGCCCCAAACCCCGGGAATTCGGGAAAAACGGGAACWGATGGGGCTGCCCTGGATCCCCGGCSGTGTCCGAGGCCACCYTGGAGCTACCTGGGACAGTGSGAGCTGTCCCTGCCCRTGGGAGGGATTTAAAATCCCTTCCCACCCAAACCAKKCCRTAATTCCATAAAGGAAACCGTGTGGCTCAGTTCCCCCTAAAAATMTCATTTTTCTGTGGYTCAKTTCCCYCTAAAAATCTCCTTTYCCTGTGRTTTATTTCCCCTTAAAAKYTCTATTTTTTGTGGTTTATTTCCCCTTTAAAATCTTCTTTTATGTGGTTTCTTTCCCCTTTTAACCCCTTGTTATTTTGCATGGGGATGAGGAGCAGCACCTTCCACAACCCCGAGCTTTCCTAATYCCTTGGAGCACAAATCCATTTAAATTTGGCATTTCCAAGCCAGCTCCTGATTTCCCTCAGGGCGTTTTTGCTGACAAAAGCCTTGTGGGGTGTAAATAAAAAACCTCAAAGGCCTCATTTGGACACGTTTGGAGCTGCTCCTCACCTTTATTCTGCTGGTTTTAACACCAGGAAAATCTGCTTTTCCTCTTAAATYCTCGTGGAAAAGACTCCTGGAGGTTTTGGATGTCTTCCCTAAAATTGTTTAGTACTGGAAATTGCAAATTAAACAGAAAATATGGATTTGTTTTGTCTGGTTTTTCYTTATTATAAAGCAAGACTGCCTCAAAATGCAAATATTTCTAGAGATAGGAGGTGAAAAACTCCATAAATATTCCTCAGATATGATAATTATCCCAATTACAGCTAACGAGGTTTAAATCTTGCTTCATTTCCATGGGTTTTAAAATATTATTTGTATTTTAAAAAAGRGAGGAGGGGAGGGAAGGAGGGAGAAAAGGAGGTGGGGAATCACTCCTGAGGCTCCAAAATAAAATCCAAAAAATGATAAATATAAAAAGCATATCAATATAAACCCTACAAACACACGCGGATGCACATGAAAGTTTTAATGCTGCCCAAAAATAAATGGCTTTAATTATTCTCCCATGGAAAATGAGATTCCCAGTGATGGACTGAGTTCCATTTCAGCTTTATTAAAAAGGAAATTGCGTTTACTTTTCATCTGCCTGGATCAGCACAAAATCCCGTGGAGGAGGAGATGGATCCTGGAGCAGGGCTTTGCACATCCCCACGGATTGGGGATGGAAAATTCCCTGGGAACTGGAGCACGGGAATATTCCTGATCCCGTTTTTTCCAGGCTGAGCCCCTTGCCCAGCTCCCTCAGGAATTCTCCAGCCCCATTCCCACTCCCACTCCCACTCCCATTCCCACTCCCACTCCCATTCCCATTCCCACTCCCATTCCCATTCCCATTCCCACTCCCACAACTGGACACATCCCTCAGGAGTGGGACAATCCCAATCCCTGCTCAGCTCAGCCCTTCCCAGCACCAAAGGATCCATTATTCCTGAAAAAAAAAAAGAATATAAAAAATTGAAGATTCCAGCAGGGGAAGGGAGGAGGAAGTGGATTTGCACAGGAGGATTTCCTGGCCGGCCCCGGAGCAGAGGAATCTCGAGGCTCTCCCCTTGCAGGGCTGAGTTTCTGCCCTTTATTCCCTTGGCCCCGGGGGCTCGGCCTCTGTTCCTGCTCTTCCTCGCGGCCAGGAAATCCCCGGCGTCGCTCCAAAGGCACGCAGGGAGCTGCAGGGATTTTAGGAGTTTTCAGGGATTTTAGGAAAGCCGGGTGCTCCCAGGGGGGGTGAGATGAGAACGCCCAGCTCGGGTCTGGATCCTGCTTTCAGTTCTCACTGCTCAAATCTTGGAATTCCTGCAGGAAAAGCCTCTCCCTCTTCCTAAACCCCTCCCTTTGGCATTCCCGGACTGGTTGTTCCCTTCGAGAACAAATCGAGGGCTGGAAGGTGATGGAAAGAGAGGGAGGTGGAATTGTTTGCTGGAATTTGGGTTCTGGTGGGATTCACCGGAATCCCAACTCCTCCTTCCCACCTGGATGTGCTCTGAGATGTGGGGTGAGGAATCCTTTGGCTGGGAGGATTCCATGGATCCACACCTGGAAAAGGAGAAATCCTGTGGCCGGTAGAATTCCATGGATCCACACCTGGAAAAGGAGGGATCCTGTGGCCGGCAGAATTCCATGGATCCACACCTGGAAAAGGAGGGATTCTGCCAGCAGAGGGCAAGAGGATTTGCGTTAGGGCAGGAAAAGCGGGGAGAGGAAGAGCGGGAGGGCCCCGGGGCCATTCCCGGCGCTCTGACATCACATTCCCAAAGTGATTCCTAAAGTGATTCCCAGAGCCGTCAGCGGCAGCGAGGGAAGTGAGTCAGGCCCGGAGCAGGGACACTCAGCGGGACAATGACAGCCCTGGGAGCGCCCGGCCCTGCCCGGGGAAATCGGGAATTCCTCTGGGAAAAGGGGCTCCAGAGGCTCCTGCAGCGGGACCTCCACGGGCTCCGAGGGCTTTTCCAAGCCCAAAACATTCCATAGGTTTGTTYCAGGATTCTCAACATTCCCGAAATCAAATCCCGGTCCTGCTGGCATTTCCCTTTCCCTGGAGCCACCTGCTGAAATTCAACTTCCCTTCCAAGCCACTCTGGAAGTAAGAAAATAAAAACAGCAGCTTAAAATAAACTTAAGAAAAATAAACTTAAAAACCAGCTTAAAAACATCTGGGAAAAAAAGTTTAAAAGCATTCGGGGGAAAAAAAGGTTAAAAACATTCGGAAAAATCTTTAAAACATTTGGGAAAAACCTTAAAAATATTTGGAAAAAACTTTCAAACCTTTGAAAAGCCACCTGTAAGGGGTGATTCCCACCCCACATTTCCCATCAATCCCGAGGGGCTTTTCCTGCGGGAATAATGGGGAAAAAAACCCCGAAAATAAACTCCCGAATTTGCTGACTTGGGAGCGGGGAACGGCTGGAATCGCTGCTGAATCACCCGGAGCTGCCAGGGTCACATGAGGAAAATTCCAGGGATTATCTCACCCTGGGAAGGAGGAGCCAGGCGGGGCCAGGGCTGAGCTCGGCTCCGAGGGCACCCGAGGGGCACCGAGTGGGCTTTAAAGCCGCAGCTTGAAATGAAAATCGCAGGAGCTTTGGCTAAGAAATTGTTGAAATTTTGGCAAAAAAAAGTGAATATTTTGGCTAAAAATTGTGGAAGCTTTGTGGCCGTTTGAACTAAAAATTGTAAAAAAGTTCGAACTAAAAATCGGGAAAATTTGAACTAAAAATCTGAAAGTTTGACCTAAAAACCCTAAAACTTTAAACCTAAAACCCGTGAGAGCTTGAAATAAAAACCATGGGAGCTTTGGCTAAACCCTGAGCCRAGCTTTAACTGCAGAAATTCCATTTCTGGGGCGCTTTTTAACCCTTTTGGCAGAGCCCGGCCGTTCCCAGGGCGTTTCCCAGTGGGAATTCCAGSCGGGAATGCGGATTCCCAGCCTGGGGCGGACTGGGAGAGCTCCTCCCTCCCTCCCTGCTCGGGATGAGTCCCGCTGAGYGGAGCTTTGGGTTATTTTTATCCCTCTCAGGGATGGGATCACCCCTGGGTGGATCCCGAAGGGTTGGGAGCAGCACTGTGGGAGTTTTCCCTGGATTTGGGCTCTTTGGCTGCTTCCCTGGGGGAAAATCCTCCTTCTAAGCTGATTTTTATAGATACTTTATTTTAACTATTTAATTTCTTTTTATATTTTTATTTTTATTATTAATTTCTATTCTATTCTATTTTTTTTGTTGCAGGAATGAGCCTGGCACACTCAGGTGAGCTGAAGGAAAAACCTGGGATAAGCGCCGTGACCTTGAGCAAAACCAGGAATTTTCCCCATTCCCGAGGCTCGTTTCCTAAAGAGATTGAGGAAGAAAATTAAGAAAGGGAATTCCAGGCCTTCATTTTCCATCCTGCTCCTTGCTGGCTGAATGTTCCTGTACAAATTGATAAAGAAAATGGAGAAAAGGAATCCMAACCCTTCATTTTCCACCCCGCTCCTGCTGGGTGAATTCGGCCGGAACCTTTGAGGCTGGGGTTGGTCCCGGTGCCTCCAATCAGGGATTCCCAGGGAATGGGAATRGCTCGGGTACAAATATTGACATTTTCCACCATCAAACCGCCTCTTATCAGCCCCTAATCRGCGGCGGGAGCCGGGCACGGGCTGGCGCTGCCCGATAAAACATTCCCGGAGTTTGTCCCGCGGCGTTCCCGGGCTGCAGGCGCTGCGGGAACCCCGCTCCGGGATGGGAACATTCCCGAGGGAATTCTGCTCCGGGACGGGAGCATCCCTTTGGGAAGGGCTTCGGGATGGGAACATTCCCTGGGGAATGGCTCCAGCCCTGCTCCGGGATGGGTTCATCCCTATGGGAATGGCTCCAGCCCCGCTCCGCTCCCGCTCCACGTGCAGCAGCTCCCGGGGTGTTGGAATTCCAATGGCAATTCCAGAGGCTGTGTTGGGTCCTGGCAGGAAAGAGCCGTGTTGAGTCACCAGATAAACCTGGAGCTGACCGTGGCATGGATTTAATGACTTTATTTTATGTTTTTAAATATTTAATATTTTGTTTTACTTTACTATTTTATGTTTTATATTTCTACTTATTATAAAATATATTATCTATAATCTACATATAAAATATTTTCTTTAAATTTAGTTTATATTTTATATAATTTAATTTAATTTTATCCCAGGAAAAGAGGGATCAATGATGGAAGTTGATGGGAAATGACAGAAATTTTGAAAATCCCTCAAAAATAGAATTTCCCAGCCTGRAAAAGAGGGATCAGTGATGGAAGCTGATGGAAAATGACAGTAATTTTAGAAAACCCCTCCGAACCAGAATTTCCCAGGCTGGAAAAGAGGGCTCAGTGATGGAAACTGATTTTATGATTTTATAAAAGCCCTGCAGAGCAGCTGTCCCAGGCTGGAGCAGGGGAGCAGTGCCTGTTTTCCCCGCGGCTGAGCCCTTATCAGAGCATTCCAGGCTGTTTGCGGCAGSAACCGGCCGGGGCCAGGGGTGATTCACGGCACGGGGAAGGGCAGGTGGAGCAGGAAAAGTCACCTGTGCACAGAAGGTATAAAACACACCTGAGCCGCCGCCGCRGCCGCAGCTCCTGCACTTCCTCCTGCCGGGAACCCGCGGCCATCCCGGCTGAGCTCCCACATCCACGGCCCCCAGGGCGGCATTCCAGGGGAATTCCGGGAGAGCAGGGGAGCCGGCAGAGCAGAGGATGCGTYTGGCATTCTGACAGCACCTGAGCAGGTACTGCGAGGACTCGGGAGCGGGGCAGAGGGGGGTGTGGGAATGGGAACAACTGGGAATGGCATTGTTCTAACTGGGATCGCTGGAAGAGGCATTGTTGGAGCTGGGATCAGTGGGACTGGGATGGTTGGAACGGGAATTACTGGGACAGGGATCAGTGGGGCTGGGATTGTTCAAATTGGGATCATTGGAACTGGGATCTCTGGAACAGGGATTGTTCTAACTGGGATTGTTGCAACTGGGATCTCTGGAACAGGGATTGTTCTAACTGGGATCTCTGGAACAGGGATTGTTCTAACTGGGATCTCTGGAACAGGGATTGTTGGAACAGGACAAATCCTAACCCTAAATCCTGTCCCAAATGTGACCCCTCTCTGGTTTTATGGTGTCAAAGGATTCCTGGAATTTACCAAAAGTATGGAATTCCTTCTTTTGTGTTGCTCTCCTGGACGGTGTYGTTGTTTCCAGGCGTTCCCAAAGCTTCTGGAAAAGCCCAGTTAAAAACTGAAAAAAGGAGAGGATAAAAAAAATCAGAAAATCAATCAAAACCCCCTAAACCCCAAATAATTCCATTTAAAAGACACAGAAGGGGTTGACAATCCCACAGGGATCAAAAATGTCTCATCCTCAGTTTGATCCCAAATCCCTGAGTTCCATCTGATCCACAGAACCCCCAAAATCCAAAACATCAAACAAAAATGAGTAGAATAAAATGATAAAAATAAGCAGAATCTCCATTTCTGAAATCCCAGGAGCTTCTATCTTGTCCCGATTGTATTTAACAAATGGGAAAGGAGGGGGAAGGTTGGAATTTTTGATTTAAAAGCAAATGTTGGGGGTAAACTTTTGAGTTTACTCTCAGGACGTTGCTGTGCTGGAGCTGACAGAGCCCAGACCAATAAAAACTTCCTGAGAGCAGCTGGAATTTCATAATTCAAGGTTGTGAAATGAGCTGGAGCAAGCCAAGGCTTCTCCCTTTCTCAGCTTCCCTCCTGTCACTGCTGTGCTGCTCAGAATTCCTGACAATTCCCAAAAAACACCCAGGAAGCGCTAAAAAACAAACAAACCTGGATTTAGGGGATTCTCCCTGCAAAAGAGAAAATTTAGTCCAAAAAAATAAAGAGGRAAAGGAAAAAAATCCTTCAGGTTTTCCTCATCTTTGGGCTTGGATTTGTGATTTATTGGCATCTGTMACCAGGAAAAAATGCAAAGAAAAGAGATTAAACCCCGTGAAAAYTCGCTAAAAATGCACAAAATTTAACCCCAGGAGAAGCTGCACTCCCCTCCGAAAAAATCAGCTTAATTCAAKTTAAACAAGGAGTAGCACGAAAAGAGAAATTCTGAAGGCTGGCASTGCCAGCTCTGAGGGGAGAGGGCTGAACACTTCATCCTTAAAAAACGGGGATTTATTTTTTTTTGTCTTTCCTGCTCGTGGAATGTGGGGAACATTTGGTGTTTCTGGGCATTAAGTGCAGATTTCCATGCTGAGGAGGCTGTGTGGGCTCAGGGCTGTAATTACACCTGAGCATTGCTGCCCTGTCACGGGAAGAGCTSCGGGCTGGGAGGATCCCTGACACAGCCCGCAAAAATGTTCCCGGGAAATGCAGCGGCGGGGCCGTCACCAGGAATTTCCTGCTGCTGCTTTCGGGGACAGCCGCTGGAATCCGGCTCGGGATGCAGCCGGAGAGGCAGATGTTGATAAAATAATCTGAATTTTGGGTGATTCTCAGAGGGAGGAAGGGACAGGAGGTGAAATTTGGATTTGGATGCAGGAGTTGTCTGAAATAACCCAGATTTCCAGTGATTCCAAAGAAAGATGAAGAGACAGGAGGTGAAATGTGGGTCTAGATGCAGGTGTTGCCTGAAATAATCCAAATTTCAGGATTCTGAGGGGAATGAAGGGACAGGAGCTGAAATTCGGGTCTGGATTCAGGTGGAGCTGCAGGTGTTGGCTTAAATAATCCAAACTTCAGGATTCTGAGGGGAATGAAGGAAGAGGAGATGAAATTGAGGGTCTAGATGCAGGTGTTACCAGAAATAACCCAAATTACGAGTGATTCCGTGGGGTTTGAAGGGCCAGGAGCTGTTCATAACCCGATAATTCCCCCGGCTCTGCCTCCAAGGCCGTTCCCTCCTCGCTGCCTCACGGTGCCAGCGCTGCAGCTCCGGGTCGAGAATTGCACCATTTTAACAAGAAATAAACCCCAAAAAGCTGCATTTCCTCACTCCCCTCAGCTTTTTGTGGAATTCCAGCGCCCCTGGGCAGCTCTCGAGAGCCGGGATCACAAATCTCCCCCTCATAAACGAGGCTGTTCTCCCGCCGTTCTCACCCCACTGAAAAGTGTTTTTCGCTCTTAGGCCTGGCTCATGCTCCATAACCCCTGAGGGGCTCCCAGCTTTAGAGATTCCCTCATGGAATCTTCCGCTCTCCTCCCAGCTCGGGTGCCGGGGAGCACCACCCGGGGTAGGTCGGACCTTGCGTGGGGTTTTTTGCTGCCCAAAAGGGAGGAATTTCGGTGGGATTGCGGCTCCCGGCCCGGCGGCCGCGGCGGGAAAGGCGCGGGCGGGAACTCTGAGGGCTCCTCGCTCCCCCCGGGCCGTGTGCCGAAACAGAGGCAAAATAGGGAATAAAAGTGGGTGTTGTCTGAAATAACCCACATTTGGGGTGATTTCGAGGGGTTTGAAGGGACAGGAGTTGTTTGTAATCCAGTTTTTTGGGACTGGGGCTCCTGAACTCCCAGACAGGAGCTGAAATTTGGCTCTGGATGCAGGTGGAGCTGCAGGCATTGCCTTAAAAAAATCCAAATTTTGGGTGATTCTGAGGGACTGAAGGGACAGCAGGTGGAATTTGGCTCTGGATGCAGGTGGAGCTGCCTTAAATAATCCACATTTCAGGATTCTGAGGGCTTTAAAGGACAGGAGTTGTTTGTAACCCGATTTTTTGGGATTGGTGCTGCTGAACTCTCAGACAGGAGCTCAAAAGCTGGCTCTGGATGCAGGTGTTGCCTGAAATAACCCAAATTTGGGGTGATTCTGGGAGGGATGARGGGACAGGAGTCACATTTATGGAGGGGCAGACCAAAAAAGGGGTCACGGATTTTTACACTTTTATAAGTTTGTTCCATTTGCAGACTAGGGGTAAATCCTCCGATTACAGCTTCAGGTAATGAAGGAATTTACCCCAAGTTTGCTCCCAAGTCACTTTTATTTACATTTCTCAGGGCAGTGAGGTGCCCTTGATTGCCGGGCCTGAAGGGGAATTGTTGTGTCTGAAAATAAAACGTGAAGAGAGCAGCTCACGCTCTGTGTGGAGTTTGGAGTTATGCACCAAAGAACTGCAGGATTATAAACAAATAATAAAAATAGAAACCCTGAGGCACCACCCCGCGGGTCTGAGCTCACCTTCYGAACTCCCTGGGTTCTTCCCTGCAGCCTCAGGGTGTGCTGAAATCCCGAATTGCTCTTTGTTCCTTCAAGGGCTGGAATCCAGGGCTGGCGGTGGGGTTGGAAAGGAAACGATAAAAGAAAATGATAAAAGAAAATATGATACAAGGAAATAATAAGAGAAAATGATAAAAGAAAATAGGATACAAGGAAATAATAAAATAAAAAAAAGGAAACAATAAAATAAAATACAAGGAAATAATAAACTAAAATAACAAAAGGAAATAATAAAGGAAAATAATTTTTTAAATAATAAAATACTAAAGTAAAAAATAATAAAAGAAAAAATAAAAGAAAATAAGAAAAAAAAAGCAAAAAGAAAATAAGAAAAGAATAAAAGAATATAATAAAAGAATAAAAGAAAATAAAAGAGAATAAATAAATTATAAAATAAAAGAATAAAAGCAAAATAATAAAACAAAGTAATGAAATAAAATAACTAACAATTATAAAATAATGAATTGAAATAAAATAAATCCTGTGTTGTGCTTCTGTTCCAGAGTCTCGCAGGGCTCTGTTYCTCTCCGGGGGCTCGGTCATGTCGTGCTTCCCGCAGCTGTGGCACTCSAGCACGCCGGAATCCCCGAGCAGCCCCGCTCCGGCGTCCCCGGCAGAGCCTCCGGTGCCCATCAGCCCCATCGTGCTCAGCTCCCCCGGGGATGGCCGCAGGAAGGGCCGCTCCCCCGCGGGCTCCCCCAGCTCCGCCAGCCCCGGCTCGCCCAAGCCCGCCTCGCCCGTCGAGTGCTCCATCTGCTTCAACACCTACGACAACTCCTTCAAGACGCCCAAGCTGCTGCAGTGCTCGCACGTGTTCTGCCTGGAGTGCGTGGCGCGGCTGAGCACGGCGCTGCCGCCCAACCAGCCCGAGGAGCTGCTGCCGTGCCCCTTCTGCCGCCAGCTCACCAGCATCCCGCAGCAGGGCGCGCCGGGGCTGCGCACCAGCAAGGAGCTGCTGGCCACGCTGCCGCCCGAGCTGCAGCGGGAGCGGGTGCTGTGGATGGACGGCACCAAGCTGTGCTGCCGCCGCGACTCGGACGACGCCGAGAACCCCGAGTCGTGCATCTCCATCGACGTGGCCATGAGCAAGGCGGAGAGCGCCGAGGCGGCCCCCGCGGGGCTGGCGGGGCGCCTGTCCCGCTGCGAGCTCTGCGACGACTGGAAGCGCGTGGTGCTGCTCTCGGCGCTGCTCATCATCCTCTTCTGCATCATCCTCTGGCCCGTGCAGTGCGCGCTCAAAACCGGCAACCTGCGCTGCTTCACCCGGACTGTGGCCGTCAGCAGGCCCGACTTCCTACCCCCCAAACCCACCACGGCGGCCGTTTCTGTCACACAGCCGCCCTTCCACTAGTGCCAGAGCTCCTGGGTCTGCTCAGGGATGGGGAACAGGGACAGGACCTGCTGCCCTGACAGAATCTGGGACAAAACCCCCATTCCAGAGGTGCCAGGAGCCCCTGGATCAGCTCAGGGCTGGGGAACAGGGACAGGACCTGCTGCCCTGACAGCTTCTGTCACACAGCCACGCTTCCAGGTTCTCCTGGATCTGCTCAGGGATGGGGAACAGGGACAGGACCTGCTGCCCTGACAGGATTTGGGACAAAACCCCCATTCCAGCAGCACCAGGAGCCTCTGGATCTGCTCAGCTCCATGGGAACGGGGACAGGATACAAAAGCCCTCTCCCAGACCTGCCGGGCTCCATCCCCCTGCTGCATTCCTGGGATTGCTGGCAGACCCCACATCCCCCTGCCCACACTCCCGAGCCTCTGCAATGTCCCTGTTTCTGGGGATTTCTGGCTTTGGTGGGAAGCAGCATAAATTTGAGCTGGGTTTGTCCAAGACCTCTGAATTTACACTCCAAATCCAAAATGTTCTGGATTTGTGTGAAGTGTAACAGACACCTGACTCCTCCTTATCCCAATTTCTGGATTCCTGTCTTTCATGGGAAGCAATTTCTGGTGAATTCTGTCTTTTAACAGAAGCAGCATAAATTTGACCTGGGTTTGTCCAAGACTTTGAATTTACCTTTCAAATCCAAAGAAAARTGATGGAATCGTCCTTCCCACTCCTTGCACTGGTGCCACTGGTCCCTTGCTGTGGGATCTCAGCCCACCTGGAAACGTTTTTATCAATCCTGGAAACGTTTCTATCAAACCACATCCTGCTCCACATCAGGCATCACCTCAGTCCCATGGGATGCAAAAAATTCCTTGGAAAAAGCTGCTGAGGGGATAAAAGAGACAAAGGGAAAAGTGGAGACTCCCAAGAGCTGAAACCAGAGAGGAGGGGGAAGGAAAGATCCTGCAAAAAATCCTGCAAAACCCTGGGAGTGGGCTTGGAATTCATGGAAAAACTGAATTTAGGAGACACAGGAGCCCCTCTGCTTCACCCCCTCTGCCCAGCAAACAGCACCAAATAAAAGCAGGATTTACCTCTATTCCAGGGGAAAGAAATAAAAAAGAAGCACCAGCCCCCTTAAAAACCTCTTTAATCGTTTCCAAACTTTATTTCTGGGTGATTTGAGGAAAGACACGAGTTAGTAATGGTTATATCATGCTGCTCCTCCAGTGCCCCTCACCCTCCAGCCAGCAGGTCCCAGAGTCAGGAATTCACCCTCTCCACCAGGCCACACCCACAGCTCAGGCATCTTAAATTAAAAAAAAAAAAAAAAAAAAAAAAAAAGGCAAAAAAAGGCAAAAAAAAAAATCCAGGAAAGAAACCCCAACCTCAATGTCTTTTTGGTGGGTTTTTTTCTTTTTTGTGGTAGAAATGTTATTAAAAATAAAGCCTGGGTGAAGTGCACAGTGCTGAGGGTGCTGCTGGAAATTCCAAATGCTCCCCCACGAGGACACAAAATCCTGGTTTAAGGCAGAAGCAGGATGTTGGGTTTTGGGTGGAGTTTCTTTTTGCYGTTTCTTGACTTCATTCCTGAAAAAGCTTCCCTGTCCCTCTGGAGCTGGAACATCCAGCCCAGCTGGGAAATCCCATTCCCAAAATATGGACTGGGGGACTCTCAGATCCCTCCCTTCCACCCCAGCCCAGCAYTTCCCACCAGGAATCCCAATTTGGACCCAGCAGCCACTAAAAAATGGGAATTTTGGCACCCACAGAAACCCAGCAGAGCCCTCATCCCACACAGGGCACAGCCCCCCTTGGAATATTTAACCCTGGATTTTCCACAGGAATGTCACAGCTTGGGAATATTTATTTTTTTTTTAAATCAAATAAAAGAAATAAAAGCAGCTCCAAGTGGTTTTTCCATTCATTTCCCCTCTTGGTTCCACCTTTGTTCAGAGTTCACCCTGAGAGAAGAAATTTGACCTGTCCTGGCTCAAAGGTTGGTGCCAAAACCCCCATTTTAAAGGGTGCCCTGTGAGGTGGAATAGAAATTTAGGGGAAAAAAAAGCACCAAATTCTGGCACCTTGGGCAGGAATCCCCACCCAAAACCTGACCAGATCCCGCAGGTGGATTCCGTAAAGTTGTTTTTCCACAGAGCAATTCCAGCTGAGGGTGGCACAGAGGCCACAAACCACCAGGAAACCCTTCCCATGGAGAAGGAATCCCAGTGGGGATGGGAATTCTTCCAGAGCTRTGATCCATCTGTTCTCCAGATTCCAGGAGATCCAGAGGCTGCAGGCAGAGGTGCTGYCACACCCCAGAAACTTCAAAATTGGCCCCAAAATTTTCCTTTCCAGGAAGAAAATGCTTCCAATTCCCCYCAAATACTCCCCATTCCTGTTGGAGCTATTCCTGCTGGGCTGGGAGCATCCAGAGGGGAGTGGAAGACCCAAAAAAACTCCAAATCCAAGGTAAAAAAATTCCAAATTCTCTTCGTGGGAGAGGCTCCAGTGCCAGCTCCACGCCCCCAGGCTGGGAGCCAGAGGCTGGGAAATGCTGTGGGGCACAGAAGGACACATCCAAGAGACCTCTGAGAAGGGAAAAAAGGGAATCTCCTGGTCCTTTGGGAAGAGGGAGAGAATTCCCAGCTCTTGGAGAGGAGCTCCAGGTGATCCCCAGCACGAGGGAGGCCAAGGCTTGGCGGCCCCGGAGCAGCCAAGGGGGGATTGGGACACGTCTGGATCAACACAAAACGTTGGGAATGAGGTTCCACAGCTGCTCCARGAGGAAGAGGAGGAGGAGAACCGCTGGCAAAATCCACTTTTCCCCCTCCCCAGCACCTCTGAGTCCAGCAAAGAGTCCCGAGGCGAGCGCAGAGCGGAGCAGACCCCGCTCTCTCCCTTCCAGTGCGTGGCATCCCTGATGTGAGCAGAGCTCCAAGGAGAAAAGCACTTGAGATCCTTACACACATAAATTACAGTGAGGGGGACGGGGGGCAGCAGGGAATGGGGTGAACACAGGGCCAGGAGAAGGTTTGGAAGAGCCAGAGCCCGGAGCAGGGTGGGAATTCCCCCCTTAGGCCCGGCAGTGAATCCGTGAAGGCCTCGCCAGCACCAGCAGCGTTTCCCCCACAGGAAAACGGGGTTGTTTTTGGGAACAACCCCCCAAAAACAGCAGGAAAAAAAGGGAGGGAACAACCCCCCCCTAAAAAACAGGAAGCTTCAAGTATGAAGAAGATGGACGCTGCAGTGGGAGAGTTCTTGTGGCACTCCTTTGTTCTGTGGCGCTGCCCTTCGGGCCGAGTCCGGGCCCCGCACGGGCCGCAGCCCAAAGAACCCGAAAGCCAAACATAAAAAAAAAAAAAAAAGGGGTTCCTGCCCTCCCTGTCCCCCCCAAAAAATATAAAAAGCAATAAGTTTACAAAAATAGAAAATAATTACAGCAAGAGGCAGGAGGGAGGGGAGGCAGGGAGGCCCCCGGGCTCTATTTGGCCGAGCAGTGCAATATCCGGGGCCGGTGCAGAGCGTCCTCCAGCAGGTGCAGCTCCCGCCGGTCCACCCACACGTCCCTCATGCAGCCCACGAACGCCGTGCTGAACGCCTTGGGCAGCCACCGCCGTGTGCTCCCCTTGTCCAGCCCTCCTGGAACACAGAAACAGCGGGGTCAGGCCATGGGGACAGGGGACATGGACAGGGATAGGGGACAGCACTCCTGGAAACGGCACGGGGGCAGGAGACAGCCAGCCTGGCCCCAGCACGGTGACACTGCCACACGAGGTCACACTGCCACCGCTGGGGTCTGCTCCTCCCCAGGGATGTAATTCCCAGGAAAGCTGTGGCTGCCCCTGGACCCCTGGGAGTGTGCTGGCACAGTGGGACCTGTCTGGAAGTGACACTGGAGGGGCTTTAAGGTCCCTCCCAACACCCGGAGTTTCCCGTTACTCCCTCAGGGCACACGCCAAGGGTGGCACTGCCCCCTCGCTGTCACCACCAGAGAAAAGCACTCGCAGGAGTTTTGAGGCCACCTGGGAGGCCAAGGTCGGGTGGTGAAGGGAGGGAGGGACATCCCCACCCCATCCCATGGGAATSCTGCCATGGGACACAGGGAATGTCCCTCCCTGCACTCACCCAGCCACAGCGCCCCGTCCGTGTCCAGCTGCGTGGCCCCCAGGGGAGAGGAGCCAGCGATGGGGGCTTCGTTCCCCACCTGGAGGGACCCTTCYCTCTGCACCCTGGGGAGAGGGGGAAAGCACAAATTCAGCATCAATCCCTGAGAGATGGCCCAGAGCTCCTCCCTGCAAATCCTGGCACTGGGAACCCACGGGGGGGCAGATTTTGGAATAGCCTCCATTCCATTCCTGGGACTGTGCTTCACCTGTGGGATCTGCCCCACCAGCTGCCCTAAAGGRTGGCAGATTTTGGAATAACCTCCACCCCCCTCCTGAGATTCACCCCTGGGCTCTGGCACCACCCTTCCACCCCTCCTGCTCTGTCCCCTCTGACATTTCCAGGACGGGGCCTCCCCTCAGTCCTTATCCAAGGAGAGATCCYTGGGGATCACTGGGCTCAGCTGCCTCATTCCCAGTTTTCCCATCCCCGTCCCGCTGTCCCCCTCACCTGGAGGCTTTGATGTGCACCCACTGGTTGGTGTTGACGGGCACGGTGGAGCGCAGGGTGACAGCTTTGGAGCCCAGGTCGTAGCTCAGCTGCACGAAGCCATCCACGATGGCCAGGGCGATGAAATCCGCCTGCTCCAGCCCCTTCCCGCTCCACAGCAGCAGCCCCTGCGTGGCCTCGGTCTTGATGCTGAGCTCGAAGTGGTTGGACTGCAGAGCTTTCTCACTGGGGAGGGACAGCGGGGCTGGGAACGGCGCTGGGGACGCTCCCGGGAGCCGCCGCCTCCTCCCGGGGAGCTGCGTGGGATGGAGCCCTCACCTGGCCCCGCCTGGCCCCGCCTGCCGGCCCCGAGGGTCACAGACTTTGGGATAACCTAAATCCCACTCCTGGGACTGGGATTCACCCAGGGGATCTGTCCCCACCTGCTGGCCTTGATGGGGGGACAAATTTTGGGATAATCCCTAGCCCACTCCTGGGATCAACCCATGGGATCTGTCTCCACCTGCTGGCCCCGAGGGKSRCAGATTTTGGGATAACCTCCATCCCACTCCTGGGACTGGGATACACAGACAGGGTCTGTCCAAGGGAGGAATGAAGGAAAGTGGGATTTCCCCAGGCTGGAATCCCGATTTCTGCCTCTGGAGCAGGCACGAGGCTCCTGGCAGCAGGTGGAGTGGGACACACAGAGCCAGGACAACACRGAGAGCTTTTTACTCCCAAGGGATGCTGCATGCCGAGGGTGGGACAAGGCTCTGTCCTTGCAGGCTCACTCAGCCTGGTGCTGGTGGCTCTTTGCTGTCCCCCCTCTGCAGAGCTCATCCCTCGTGGGTGAAAAGGCAGCACAGGGACACACAGGACACACACAGGRACACGGGGACATGCTGAGGCACGGGCAGAGCACAAGACAGGCACAGCCTGGCACACTCACCTGGGCTCCGAGGGGAAATCCAGCGCCTCGGGACTTGGAGGGGAGAAAAGGGGAGCGTGCCATAAGCTGGGGCAGCGAGGAGACCTGGCCTGGCCYTTCCCTTCCCCTCCCACCCTGCTGGGAACTGCTCCAGCTCCTCACCCTGCCCAGAGCCCGAGCAGGAACCTCCTGGAGGGATCAGGAGATGTCCCTGGGAGCATGGAAACTCCTTTGGGAGCCTGGGAGAGCAGGACCATGGCGAGGAGGGAATATCCAAGCTGTGCTGTGGCTGAGGGGGCTGGGAAAGGGGCTCAGCCTGGAGARAAGGAGCTCAGGAAGGAACTTTGTGCTCTCCATAAATCCCTGACAGGAGGGGACAGCCCCAATCCCCTGCCAGCCCCTCCCAAGGMCATGGACATGCAGCTGGTGGCTCTGCAGCCCCCATGCACAGGCACAGCTCAGCTCCTGAGGGCATGGAATGAGGTGGGATGGGATGGGACAGGCAGGGATTTCCCCCATCCTCCTGCACCCCAAGGATCAGCACCCCAAATTCCCATCTCCAACACCTCTGGCTGCTGCTGGAGCAGGAAGCCACAGGGGTTTTCCTTCCTTGTGCTCATCCTTATTAAAACCATGCTTAAAATTTGAAATCGAATGAATTTAAAAATGAAATTAAGACAGGGCTGGGACAAAATTTGAGTGTGGCACAGGGAAAGCAGCCCCACGAGCTGCTGGCAGCACCTGAACCCTCCTCCCCCTGCAATGGGAATGGTTTTCCATCAAAAACCCTGGGAGAGGCCCCAGATTCTTCCCCCCAGCTCCTGCCCCAGGGTTTGGGGTGACAATGGGGCCGTGGGGAGGGTGGCAATGGGGCCGTGGGGAGGGTGGCAATGGGGCCGTGGGGAGGGTGGCAGGGCTGTACTTACGCTGGGATCTCATTGCTCAGGTGGCTTGGAAACAGAGAAACAGTGACACTGAGAAGGGACAGACAGACAGAGAGGGGACAAACAGACAGGGACAGACACACASAGAGAAGGGACAGAATCTGGGGGGAAAACCAACAGGGAATATCCAGCCCCTCTTCGGAGGGAAGGACCAGGAATATCCACCCCCATTTGGAGAGAAGGACCAGGAACATCCAGCCCTGGTTTGGAAGGAAGGATCAGGAACATCCAGCCCCATTTGGAGCTCCTGGATCCGAGTTTTTCCTCCCCAAATCAGCCCCAGTTGCTGTTTTGGGGCTCTGGTACCTCTTGGTGACAGCGTTGTGGTACTCCAGGTATGTCTGGCCATCGAAGGCCACGGCCTCAGCGTCCCCAGCTGCCTTCTCGATGATCACTGAGAGGGGAAAACAGGGAGCTTTGGAGCCCGGGGTGGGAATGGATGGAACGCCCAGGTTTGTGCTCATTTCCATGGGAACCTCTGCTGGATGGGCTGAACTTCCACAGGAGACAGCCCRGGTTTTCCAGCCGGCCTCCCTGGGCCACCTCCACCCCCGGGGGCACTCCCACCCCAGCCCCGGTGTCACCCCCAGCCCCACCCTAGCGCGGTGCCACTCCCACCCCAGCCCCACCCTAGCCCGGGGGCACTCCCAGCCCTGGTGGCACTCCCAGCCCAGCCCCATCCCCTTCCCGTGGCACGCACCTTGGCCGCAGTGGGGCCCCGAGAAGCCGCGGGGACACGAGCACTGGTACGTGTCCATGCTGGGGCTGCAGGAGCCGCCGTGCTGGCAGGGGTTGGRGCCCCGCGTGCAGGGGTGGCCCCGGAAGGGCTGGATGTCCCTGGAGCTGCGGATGTGCTGCTCCTGCAGCACGGGAACCCCCCCGAGGGACATCTGCGGGGGGACACGGGATCAGACACGGGCTCTGGCACGGATCTCCCGGGAAAACGCGGAGCTCTCAGCCCTGGCAGCGCCCAAGGGTGGGATGGGGGACAGGAAGGATCCCCGGCCATGGCACGGGATGAGCGTGAGGGTTCCTCCAAACCACACCACTCTGGGATCCTCTGGTGTCCTTCCCCACCCACCTCTGGTGACCTGGGGACACCAGGCAGTGTCCCTGGGGATGAGAGGAGAAGGGAATCCATCCAGCAGGGCACTGGGCTGACCCAGCAGGGGCAGCATTACACCCAATTTATTAAAAGAAGAGTAGGGAATGAGGCTTTTCAGCCTTTCCTTTCCCTCCTCTCTTTTAAGTCTATGCAATTTCCCCTAAATATTAAAAATACCACCTTCCCAATAATTCAACTAATAAACATCCTCTATATAATCTACAACTTCTCTAAAATAAAATTTAAAATATCCAAAAAAAACGAATAAAACTCCTAACCCAAAATCAAACCCAAAAATAAACCCAAATATAAAAAATTCTAAATAATATAAAAAATTTAAAAAATAAATCAAACCTTAAAAAATTTTCTAATCTCCCTACTTAAAAATTTTCACATAAAAAAATTCAAAACCCAAATAAAATAAAGAAAAATCTTAAAAAAACTACCATAATAAATCTAAAAAAACCCACAAAATTTATTAAAAAAAAACCCAAACAACTACTCCTACACATYCCAACTCCTAAACTATTCATCTAAAACAACATCAAAAACCTCCTTAACCCTCACCTTCTGCACAGCTCCCTGGAAGCCGCTGGAGATGGCAGCTGCTCGAGCCAGCTTGGAGAAATCGGGGGCTCCCCCCACAAATAAAGGCTCCTTCAGGTTCAGCACCATGTGGGGCACCTGGGGAAACAGGGAAACCACAGGGAGGCTCTCAGGATGTCCCTGCTTGTCCCCTGCAGGGCCAGCAGCGGGGCTGGGTGATCCTCGTGGCTCTCTGAGGTTGGATATTTGATGGGAATTGATTTGATGGTGCTGTGTTTGATGATGTTTTATTGATGGTTCTACGGATGGAGCCTCCAGGAAACCTCCTCGTGCCAGGTCCCACCCCCAGCAGGCACCTGGGGTTGAATTTTGGGGAGAGGCTGCACCCCCAGGCCTGGAGGGGGGCTCTGGTTTTGTGTGATCCCCCAAAATTCCGGTCCCCAAACATCCTCTGAGTGCTCCAATCCCAGCCTTCCAGCCTGGCTGCTCCAGGTTTGAGCAGCTTCTCCTGCACCCCAAGGCCCAAGGAGGTTCTCCTGCACCCCACGTGGTGTTGTTGGAGGAGAAAATCCCCTCCTTGCTGCTGCCTAGCTGGAAAATCCCAGCTCCAGCATTCCTGGGAATTCTCTGGGGTGGAGCCAGGGCCGCAGCAAGGATGGGGTGATGTGGATCACTAATGTTTTGTGGGATTAACACAACAACACAAAAACTAAAAAAAAAAATGTGACTGGATTAATTAAAATGCTCCTGAAAAKAAAGGTAACAAAAGAAGGACTCTGAACTACAGGGATCCTAAATCAGATGGGAAAGGGACACAGGGACACTGAGATGGGCATGGAAAACACACAGAGAGAACGAGGTGCCCATGGCAGATGAGATGGAGGCGTGGGGAGGGTCATACTTATCTGTACCTTACGGGATTTCTGGGATCCAGACAGCAGGGGAGGGACAAAGACAAAGGAAAATCAAAGGGAGAGAGAGAGAAAAAGAAAAAAGGGCCATCAGTGGGGTGACATTGCAACAGGCAGGGCTGCCACAGCCCCCCGGGTGGCTCTGGGGGTGGCAGGAGGGTCACTGCCACCAGGGATCTGCTCTGCTCGCAGAGGAGCTTCTAAAGAGGAGAGGGAGGGGAGGGAAAAGCCCTTTTCTGGCAGTTCCAGGGGGGTTTAGGGACGAGTTCTGCAGCCAGCAGGGCTTTGCCTGCCTTCTCAGCCTCCTGGAAGGAATCCCAGGGAATGCAGGGATGGGGAGAGGCTGGAATTGGGAGCTGGGATGGGAAAAGAGGAGAGGAAGCAGCAATGGAGGCAGCAGCAGCAGGGCCAGGGGGATTTCCCTGCTCCCTGAGCTCCTCTCGCTGCTCCCACCCCTGACACCCATCAAAGCCCTTAATTAACAAYGTAATTACTGACCCACAGGTGCCTCACCCACCTGTCCCAACACAGGCACAGGTGAGGACCTGAAATGAGGGATGGGGGGTCCATGAGAGTGTGGGGGACTCATCCGAGGCATTCCTGAAACGTGGCCAGTGCAGGGACAGGGAGGGGCAGGGCTGGGAGCTGCTGGAATCCCACAGGGAGGGACGCAGGGATCCTTCCCTCCCCAGCTCCTGCTGCTTCTCCACCCTCARAGCCACCCAGGAACCTGAGAAATTCCACTTCTCCACCCTTACAGCCCCGATTTCAAGCCCAGGAGGTGAGAATGCCTCCCGGAGGAGCAGAGCAGGGCTGGCAGCCCCTCCCCAGCTCACCGGGGACTCSCCCATCACCCTGGGGCCGTTGTTGACCCTCAGGACGCCCTTGCGGCCGCTCCTCTCCAGCTGCACGCTGACCCACGTGTCCAGGGGCACCGGCTCCTTGCTCCTGAAGGGCAGAACAAGGATGGAGAAAGCTGCCAGGGGAGAGCGGAGCCCTCCGCAGGCGCTGGGCTCACCTGAGCAGGGCGGGCCCTTTGCCCAGGTCGTATCTGTACTCCAGGTGTCCCTCGTGCAGCGCCAGCGACACAAAGTCCCCTTTGCCGTCGCTCTTCTGGCCGTTGTAGAAGATCATCCCGCTGGGCTTCTTGGCCAGGAACACCACCTCCATGGCCATCCTGTCCCTGGGGAGAGCGGGGACATCTGCTCCGTGCCACCTCCCTCGGGACACCCCTGCCAGCCTGGGCGGGGGGAGGCGGCAGAAACCCCAGCCCTGGCAGGTGAGGGGTGTGACAAAAACCCCAGCCCTGGCAGGTGAGGGGTGTGACAGAAACCCCAGCCCTGGCAGGTGAGGGTGTCCCCATGCCCAGGGTGGGGATTTGGCAGAAGCCCCAGCCCTGCCAGGTGAGGGTGCCCCATGCCCAGGTGCCCCAGCCCCAGCACTCACTGCAGGTCAGGCACGAAGCTCTGCAGCCCGTTCAGCTCCAGGAAGGAGGCGCCGCTGAACTCGGGCAGGAAGGGCACGGCCGGGTCCTGCTCGGTCACTGGGCACAGAGCGGGCAGGGTGAGGGACAGCGGGCGGGGCACGTGTCCCCAGGGCAGGGCCAGGGGACATCCCCGCTGTCGCACCTCGCTCGCAGAGCTCCCCCTCACGCCCCGCGGGGCAGGCACACAGCGCGCCCCGCTCGGGCAGCACCAGGCAGGTGGCAGAGGYGTGGCAGGGCGATGGCTCGCACGGGTTCCTCTCCACGGCACACGTGGGGCCTGCAGAGGGACAGGAGGGACACGTCCTCGGTGTGTCCTCTGTGGCTGCAGTGTCCCCACGTCCCCAATGTCCCTGTGTTCCCCATGTCCCCAGTGTACCCCATGTCCCCAGTGCCCCCAGTGTACCCCACATCCCCTGCATTCCCACTATCCCCCATGTCTCCAATGTCCCCCACATCCCCCATGTCCCCCGTGCTCCCCTCTGAACTCATCATCACCACCGGCCGTGTCTCCCCCCTCCCCAGCTCCCCCAGGGCCGCACACCCCTCGGTGCCCTGTCCCTGTGCCCTGTCCCATACCAGTGAACCCCTCGGGGCAGTGGCACTGGAACATCTCGGCCTCCCTGGCGTGGCAGGTGCCGCCGTGGTGGCAGGGGCTGGGCTGGCAGGGCTGGCTGTCGCACTGTCCCACGTTGGAGGCGTGCAGGACGTCCCCAGCGCCCTGGAGCAGCTCCAGCACGCGGTTATTGATCCCCAGCAGCCGCACACAGCCCCGCAGGCCGCGGGACACCGCGGCACGCTCCGACACCCTGCGGGGACACAGGGGACAGCTCTGATACCCTGACCCTGGGGGGACACACAGGGGACAGCTCCGACACCCTGGGGGGACACAGGGGACAGCTCCGACACCCTGACCCTGAGGGGACACAGGGGACACCCTGAGGGAAGACACGGGGACAGCTCCGACACCCTGAGGGGACACAGGGGACAGCTCCCACACCCTGAGGGGACACAGGGGGACACCCTGAGGGGACACACGGGGAGCTCTGATGGGCAGAGGGGTCGGGCTGGGCCAAGGTGGGTGACTGGGGAGGGACATCTGAGATGGCAGCTGTGCCTGCATTGGTGCCCTCGCAGGGACGGGGTCACCCTCATGGGGCAGTGCCATGCTCACAGGGGCGGTGCCACCCTCCCGGCCCCCGTGTCCCCCTCCCAGCCCCCGTGTCCCCTCACAGTGCCATGTGCTCGTCGGGCGCTCCCCCGATGAACAGGTCGGTGTCCAGGTTGAGGCCGTCGGTGCCGGGGGGGCTGTGCCCGCTCACCGGGGGCTCCCCGTCCACGGCCAGGGTGCCGCTGCGCCGGTTCCGTGTCACCACCAGCTGGTGCCACCGGCCCGGCTCCACGGGGACCCTGCTGGTCACCGTGCCCGTGCCCGAGCCCGTGTTGAACCTGCCGGGAGAGCAAACCCGGGGCTGTGCCCAGAGGCGCCCTGCTCGGGCACCTCCCGCCCTCCCTCCTTCCTTGTCCCCTTCCCTACTTGTCTCTTCCTCTCTGTCCTTCTCTCCCTCTCCCCTTCCCTCCTTCTGTCCTTGTCTCCTTCCTTCCCTCCTTCTCTTCTCCCCCTCCCCTCCCCTCCCATCCCCTCATTCCAAACCCATCCCGTTGGATTCTGGAGTACAAAAAAAGCCGCTCTGGCGCTTTCCTTCCTTTCCTTTTTTTCCCACTTCTCCTCATTTCTTCTCCCAGTTTAAAAAAAACCCACCAAAAAAAGCTCTCTCAAATAAAACACCCTCCCACACTTGGGAGCTTTTTGAAATTCAAATCGACACCAGCGAGTTCTCGGCTGAAAAGARAAAAACTCCTGATTTGTGGCCACTTTGAGGCCTTTTAGGATGCAAATCYTCCCTCCCGCRATGCGAGCTGCCCCTCCCGGCTGCYCCCSMGCTCACCTGAGCTCCACGAAGCCGCCCAGCAGCGCCAGCGAGATGAAGTCCTTGCCGTGCCTCTGGGCGTTGTAGAGGAGCAGCCCGCTGGGCTCCAGCGCCCGGAACTCCATGGAGATCCGCACCGTGTGGTAAGCCTTCATCGTCCTGAACGCCAGGAACGACCGGCCCCCGAAGCTGGGGATGAAGTGTCCGCTGGCTGCGGGGCCGCGAGGGGACACAGGGGACAGAGGGGACACGCGGTGAGCGCTCAGCACAGAGCTGGGAATGTTCTCCTGCCTGTGCTCCCCTCTGAGCCCGCATTCCTGGGGAATTCCCCCCCCAGCCCCCTCTGGTGATGCCATTCCCCACAAAAACGCTTTGGGAACGGGAATTGCTTCCTCCAGAGCGTTCCTGGTTAAAAACCTGGTTAAAAACCAGCCAGCGCTGGCCCTCTCCATCCTAAAACTCCGAAAGTCGGCATTTTTTTAGGAACACCACCCACGTTTCTCACACACAGCCCCCTCCTCTCCAAGGTCGGGATTTTTTGGGAGCACCACCCGCATTTCTCACACACAGCCCCCTCCTCTCCAGAGCTGGGCTGTTTTTTAGGAACACCACGTACGTTTCTCGCAGCGGGCCCCTCCTGTCCCCGCGGGGCAGCTGCAGCTGAAGTCGTGCCCGTGCTCCCGGCAGGTGCCACCGTGCAGGCAGGGATGSGACTGGCAGGGCCGGGGGGCTCTGCTGCTGCCGGGGGGCTGCGGGGTGGGCTTCGGGC
>CADDXX010000553.1:199698-214359 GCA_902810485.1 Alauda arvensis | reverse complement strand
TCACCCCATTACAGAAAAACACCCAAACCCATAAAGAAGGTGAAAAGGACTTGGACAATGCCCTAAATCCTCCATCCTGGCTCACACACATTGCTATGGACTAAAACCTCAAACCCTGAGTGTTTCACCCTGTGAGATCTCACACTTCTCACCAAACCCCACACCCACAGCCCCTGTGCTGTCACTCAGTGTTGGGAGCCATCCCAAGGCCCCAGGTGAGGGGGTCACCTGAGGGTCACCAACCCCTTCACACAGAAAACCCCAAATTTTCAGCCCCCAGGGTCCCCCCCCATGCAGCCCCGGGGGTAGCACTCACCGGCAGAGCCCGCCCCGCTGGMCTCCAGGTCCCCGCTGGTGCCCATGTCCAGGTCCCCGCTGCCCTCGGCGCTGCCGGCCTCTCCRGAGCCCTGCGGGCCCCCGGCCACCACCTCCACGGGCACGGTGGCCAGCGGCACCGCGGTGGCCTTGGCATCCGGCCAGGCTGTGGTGGCCGGCCTGGCTGTGGTCACACGCCCGGTYTGGGGGTGGCCTCGCTCCGTGGGTTGGGGTTCCCGGGGCACGGGGCTGGTGGCCGCCCCCGGGGGCTGCGGGGTCCCCGTGGTGGCCCCGGGGGGCTCGGGCAGCAGCAGGGACAGCGTGGGCAGCGGCGTGGGGGGCTCCGGGGGGCTCGTGTGGCTCAGGGACTCTGCAGGGAGCAGCAGACACGGGGTGAGGACGGGGGAGGGACGGGGTGGCACCAGGGAGGGGGTGACACACGCCAGGGGAGGGGGTGACAAACCCTGGGGAAGAGGGGCACAAATCCCAGGGGAGGGGGTGACAAACCCGAGGGAAGGGGGTGACAAACCCCAGGGAGAGCATCTCCTGAGCCAGGGGGTGTCCAGCAGGGTGGCAGCCAGAGCTGTGGCTGGCACTGCCCAGGGGACACTGAGGGTGACACAGCCTAGGGGACACTCAGTGACTCTGCCCCGGGGACACTCACCCTGGCACTGCCCCAGGTGCTTGACAGTGATGTGCTGGCCCTGCCTGCAGGCGATGGTCTGMAGCTGGCACTGGTCCCCGTAGGTGACACCGTCGGAGCCGCACACCTGGGGGCACAGGGGACACTGCAGCTGCACCTCTGGGCCCCYCCTGGTGACATCAGCGGGGCTCTGAAAGCTGGCAGCGCTTTTGGGGGCTCCTCTGGGACCCCAGGGTGGGCTGGGGGCACACGGGGCAGCTCAGAGGTGCCAGGGGACATCTGTGACCTGTGTGTCCCCCTTGCCCTGCCTGGTTCAGGGGGGGACAGACACCTGAACCACCCCAAGGGTCCCCGAGCCCCCCCAAAGGTGTCCCCAGACCTTGGTCATGTTGGCCTCGGAGCACAGCGGGGACGGGCACTCGCAGTGCGCGAAGCCGTTCACCTCCACACACGAGGCCCCAAAGTCACAGCTCAGCTCCTGGCAGGACCTGGGGGCTGAGGGGTCTGGAAAGGAGAGCAGGGGATCCGTGAGAACATCCCAGAGAGACAGGGGTAAAGATCCCAAAGAGACAGGAGTAAAGATCCCAGAGAGACAGGAGCCACAATCCCAAACAGCAGCTAAAATCCCAAAGAGACAGGAGTAAAAATCCCAAAGAGACAGGAGTAAAAATCCCGAAGAGACAGGAGTAAAAATCCCAAATAGCAGCCAAAATCCCAGTTTTGCAGGACCCAAAATTCCAAATATACAGGAACCAAACCCCCAGCTATACAGGAACCAAAATCCAATTACACAGAACCCAAAATCCCAAATGAACAGGAGCTAAGATAGATCCCAATGCTGAGGAGCCCTCACCCTTCTCACAGCCCGTGGTGCCCAGCCTGCTGCCGTTGGGGCACTGGTTGCACTTCATGCCCGTGATGCCCGTCCTGCAGGAGCACAGCCCCGTCATCTGCTCGCAGTCATCGCGCACCGAGCCCAGCGGGTCACACTGGCAGGCTGGGAATGGGGACACGGGGTTAGGGGGTGGGGACAGGGGGGAAAACCTCAGGGACAGGGTGGGGATGGGGGAAAAACCAGTGTGACAAGCTGGGAATGGGGAAATGCAGTTACGGGGTGGGAAAGGGGGAAAATCCCACTGTTACAGGGTGGGAAAGGGGGAAAAACCACTGTTATAGGGTGGGCAGTGTCCCTGGCTGTCACTCAGGGGGTGCCCCATCCCTGTCACTAAGGGGTGACACCCCTGTCCCCCCCGGGCGGTGTCCCTTGGCTGTCACACTCAGGGCAGTGTCCCCGCGGTCCCTCAGGGGTGACACCCCTGTCCCCCCGGGCAGTGTCCCCGCTGTCACTCACGCGTGCAGCCGCTCCTGCCGTCGGTGACGATGCCGCGGAAGTTCCAGAAGCCGGGCTCGCAGCGGTCGCACTTGAGGCCGCCCACGCCGGGYTTGCAGGAGCACTGGCCCGAGCCCGGCTCGCAGGAGCCGCCGTACGATCCATAGGGATTGCACTGGCACGTGCCTGGGGACAGCGGGGACACCGGGTGTCACCTGTGCCACCGCCAGCCCCGCCCCGAGCCCGCGGCAGCCGCGCCCCCGTTAACAGCACACGGGAAGGAAGCGATTAGAGGGGTGATTATTAATTCATTAACGAGCGCCTTGATGGRGGGGAGGCGGCCAAAGACAGACACGGAGACGCTGTCCTTGTCCCTGGGGAGCAGCAGGGAGCGGCTGGGAGCAGGGACAGGGACAGGGAATGTCCATGGATAAACGCGTCCCAGGGGACTCAGGCTGCTCCTCAGTGGTGACAGCCCCGGAGGGACACAGGGGGGACACAGGGGGCACACAGACTGGGGGGATCTGGGTCCCAGCCAGCTGGGGAGCTGTGATTTGGGGCAGGATTTCCACGAGGAACACCAACTCTGGGGAGCTGTGTCCGTGGATTTGGGGCAGGATTTCCATCAGCAAACCCAAAGCTCATCACTGCCAGAGCCATGGAAATGCTCCTGTCCCCTGGAGCATCCCCCTGGGCAGCAGCCCCGCAGCTCCTGCAGCTTTCCCCATTATCCAGCTGTTTCCCCCATTATCCAGCTGTTTCCCCCATTATCCAGCTGTTTTCCCCCATTATCCAGCTGTTTTCCCCAGCTCCCTGCCCAGCAGCCAGCCGTTCACCCCAGCTGGATTTGTGTCTCCACGGGCTGATGTTTCCCCCATCAGAAAGCCACAGCCTCAGCTGGTGAGAGCCTTTCAAAATGCTCCTGCTGGCTCGGGTAATTAGTGAATAAATATTAATGAGCCGCTGGCCAGCTCGGCTTCCTGCACAGGGGGGTCACCCACCTGTCACTGGGGCTCTGGGGACACATTTCCCACCGTGGAATATTCCTCAGGCAGGGGGAAATCCCCGAGCCCAGCAATGGGTTGGAGGCTGGGGACATCCCGAGGGGCTCCACACCCTGCCCTCCTGCATTCCGGAGGGATTTGGGAGCTGGTTCAGGGTTTTTGGGAGGCTGTGGGCAGCTGGGGTTGGTCCCTTCCCCCAGGGGGACAAGGGACAGGCCCAGAGGAAAAGCTGCACCGGGGAAGTTCCAGGCTGGATATTGGGTCAGGTTTTGGGATGGGAAAGTGGCGGAGTCACTGGAAACATTCAAAACCCCGTGGCTGTGGCACTCGGGGACAGGATTCTGAGGTGACAGCAGCGGTGCTGTGACTCGAGAGGGTGCAACACCCCACAGCCCTCCCCTCCCCGGGGACACCACCCCCGTCCCTCCCTGTAGCCTCCCCCGGGGTGGCACTCACTGGGACATCCGGCRGCTCCCACGCCCAGCGCCAGGGTGACATTGTCGGGACAGCAGCCGTACACGGTGTGGCTGCAGTGCGGGACCAGCAGCGGCGGCGCCGTGGTGGCCAGGCCTGGGAGGGGACAGGGACACACACACGGGTCACTGGGACACACACACGGGACACTGGGACACCCGGGATCCAGCAGCAAATCCTCCTGGAGGCGCTGGGAACTGCGGGTGAGGGGCTCGGGAGTGGGGACAGCAGGGCACAGGGACAGGGAGGTGTCACTCGGGAGCAATTCCTGCTTCTTCCCAGGGAAAGGGCACGGGGGACACACCCGGGACATCCCCAGGGACACGCCCAGKGACACACCCAGCCGGGAGCGGTGGCTGTCCCCAGGGGACTCACCCCGACAGGCTCCCTGGCTGGTGACAAAGAGCTCCTGGCGCTTCTCGCACCGCGTCTTCTTCAGCTCGCACTCGTTGGCGTAGGTGACACCGTCAGAGCCGCACACCTGCCGGGGAGGGGACAGCTCAGCACAGCCCCTGGCAGAGCCACGCGGGGAGGGGACAGCTCAGGACAGCCCCTGGCAGGGCCACCCGGGGAGGGGACAGCTCAGGACAGCCCCTGGCAGGTGACACCGCCCGTGCCACCCCGGGGAGGGACGGGAGGAGGGGACAGCGCTCACCGGGCTGCGGGGCACGGCCTGGCAGGTGAAGTCACACACGCAGGGCTCGTCCTCGGCGTCCTCGTCCCACCAGCCCCCGAACTGGCGGCAGCGCTCCTGCTCACACTCACTGCCATCCCCCGAGCCCGAGCCCCCCGAGCCGCACTCTGGGGACAGGGACAAACACGGTGACACCGGGCTCCCTCCCCGAGGGACGCACAGGGGACGGGGACAAAGCCCTGCGCTGGTTTGGGGACATGCCCGGACCTGCACGGACCCGCCCAAATCCCAGCAGGTTTCACCTTTCAGCCCCCAGACCCTGCCCCGCGCAGAGTGGGGCGGGAGGRGGGTCCCTGTCCCCCCCGGGCAGATGTCCCTGTGCTGGGTTGTGACAATCACACTGCAAAGTGGCTTCGGCAGGTGGCCCCAGCTCCTCCTCCCCCCAGGAGCCAGAGCAGGAGCCCCATGTCACCCAGCTGCCGGCAGGGACAGCTGCCACTCGCTTTGGGGACAATCCCAGCTTTGGGGACAATCCCAGCTTTGGGGACAATCCCAGCTTTGGGGACAATCCCAGCTTTGGGGACAATCCCAGCCCGTGCTTTGGTGCTGCCCCTTCCCCCCAGCCGTGCACGGGGTGGGTGATGCGGGGCTGGGGCTGGGGCAGGGTTTGGGGTTTGGGGTGGAACCCGGGGCAGGGAGGGGTCTGGAATCCCCGGAGCCCCCCAGACGCTCCCAGCTCCAGCAGCAGCAGCGATGGGGCTGATTTCAAAGCTGCTGGAAGGGGAAAAGGAGAGGGGGGGGAAGGGGAACCTGGCCCTTTTAACGAGTGATCAAAGGCCGCGCTTTGGCACTACACAGGGAATTATTCAGGCTCTGCTCGCAGAGGGACAGCAACCTGAAACCCCCCGGGCAGGGCTCTGATCAAACGCTCCGTGCTGTCCTTCCCCCTCCTGCTCTGAGCACAGACAGGCAGCAGGGCTGGTGCACGACCCGCTGGTTTGGGGTTTTTTGTGTCTCCTAGGGCACAGGACCTGCTGTTTTGGTGATTTTTGTGTCTCCCAGGGCACAGCAGACAGCAAGTGAATCTCCCTCTCCCCTTTCCCCCATTCCCCCGGATCCGAGGGGCAGCAGATCCCATCCTTACCGTCCTCGCAGGGCCCGCTCCTGGCAGCCTGGATGTTTTTCTGCAGGCGGCAGGCGGCCAGGCGCAGGTGGCAGGGGCTGGCGTAGGTGACGCCGTCGGAGCCGCAGAGCGGGGCCGGGCGCTGGCGCTCGCAGCTCGGGCACAGGCACCGCCCGGCCTCGCAGCGGCCGCCGAAGGAGCACACGGAGCCTCCGCACGACTCTGGGGACAGCAGGGACACGCTCAGACCCCGCTCTGCCCCGGGGTCACTGCGTTATTCCCCATTTAATCGGGGTAAAACCCCGCCCTGAGGGGTTTGGGTTTGAAAAAAATCCCATTTCATCGCTTCTGCAGCTGCCCCTCGCTCATCCCTGCCCGGGTTCGTGGTGACTCTCGGCCCTGGAACGCCCAGCCCCAGCTGGACGSGTTTTTATGGGGCTCCAACCATCAGCGCGGCTTTTCCGCTAATGAAGAAGCTGAGAGCGCTTTTAATTCATTAAGAAATTAGCCCAGACGTCTCGGCGGGGGCTGGGGAGCGGGGAGGAAAGGCAGGAACAAAGAGGAATTGACCCCAGGGGATGGAGGGGAGGGATCAAACACAGCCCCGTGCTCTCAGAGCCGCTGTTAACTCATCCTCAGCCTAATTCCTGACTCGGCCCCGCGCACTTTAATCCCATTTCTGTGCTGGGCTCACACAAACAACGCGGGGAGGGGAAAACCCAAACACGGGGAGGGGAAAACCCAAATAACGCGGGGAGGGGGAAACCCGAGCAGCTGGGGCTGAAAAGCTGCCGGAGAGCCTGAAAATACCCAATGATTCCAAAGGGAATAAAAGGGAAAATCGCTGTGACCCAACCGCGCCGCGGATGAGAACGAGCGGCGGGGACAGCGGGGACACGGAGGGGACACTGAGGGGACACTGAGGGGACACTGAGGGGACTGGACACTCACTCACTGCAGGGACAAGAGGGGACAGGGACACACGGGGGACAGGGACAAGAGGGGCCAGGGACACACGGGGCACAGGACACTCACTGCAGGGACACAGAGGGGACAGGACACTCACTGCAGGGACAAGAGGGGCCAGGGACACAGAGGGGACAGACACTCACTGCAGGGGCCCTGGGCCGCCACGCCGATGTCCCGCTGCTGGGTGCAGGCCCGCACATGCAGCTCGCACTCGCTGCCGTAGGTTTGGCCGTCGGTGCCGCACACGGGCTGCGCGGAGGGCACGCACTCGCTGGGGCACACGCAGCGCCCGCTCTCCGCCTCGCAGATGGCCCCGAACTGGCACTTCCCGCAGCGATCTGCGCACAGCGGGGTCGGGAATCGGGATTGGGGCAGCGCCCGAGGAGCTGGGGGCTCGGGGAGTTGTTTGGGGTGGGAGTTAAAGCTCGTTTTTAAAGGGAAATGGGTTTGTGGCACAGGGAAGCTCGATTTGGGTAAAAAGCAGCTCTGGCTCCTGGCAGGAGACAGCAGCCAGCACATCCCCTGACTCCGGGGTGTTCACTGACTCATCCTCCCCTCCCAACACCTCCCTYCCCTCCCTGCCGCTCATTCCAGGAGGAATTCGGCTCCAAGGTGTTCTCCTGCTTTTCTCTTTCACACAGCAGCTGCTGCCTTGGCACGGGGGAGGAGGCGGCACCGACCCCTGCTCGGGTTCCTGCTGCTGGCCTGGAGGCTTTTACCCTGAACTGGAGGCTTTTATCCCAAACTGGAGGCTTTTATCCCAAACTGGAGGCTTTTATCCCAAACTGGAGGCTTTTATTTTGGGCTGGGGGTTTTTATCCTGCCCTGGAGGTTTTTATCCTGCCCTGGAGGATCCTCGATCCTCTGCCAGCCCCTCGCACTGAGCTGGAACAGCCCAAGGCTCTCTGTCCCCAGGGGCAGGGCCCGTCTGTGCCGCTGTCACCGCTGTCTGCTCCCTGTGCTCAGCCTGGGCCGGGCACGGCGAGGGAACAACAACGACAGCAGCACAACAATAAAACAACAACAGAAACAACAATCGCAGCCCAAACCTCCCCACAGGGCCCCTTGTGCTTCAGTGTGATGACCCTCTGAGGGACACAGGCCATGAACAACAACAAAACAACAACGAAACAACAACCCCAGCCCCAATCTGATCACAAGGCCCCTGGTGCTTGGCACTGATGTCCCTTTAGAGGACACAGCCAGCACCAGAACCCCCATGAGCACCACAATCCCACCCCATTCCTTACTGCAGGGGACACACCCATCACCCCCATCCCACCCCTTACCACAAGGTCCCCGGTGCCGGACGCCGATGTCCCTTTGGGGACACACCCACCATCCCCAGTCCCACCCCAATCCTTCCCCAGTCCCACCCCAATCCCATCCCATCCCTCACCACAAGGTCCGCGGTGCCGGACGCCGATGTCCCTCTGCAGCAGGCACGCCGTGGCCTGCAGCTCGCAGGCGTTGCCGTAGGTGCGCAGGTCGCTGCCGCACACGGGGTCGTAGCGGCCCTGGCACTGCTGCTGGCACTCGCACACGGCCTCCTGGTTCTTCACCACGCAGGTGGCCCCGAAGGAGCACTCCACGCTCCGGCAGGGGCTGGGCGTGCCCAGGTCTGTGCGGGGACAGGGACAGCGCGGGTGGCTCGGGGGGGTTCCATGGGGACACCCCAAATCCCAAACCCATGCAGAGCTGCCGGGTCCGTGCTCAGCCCCTGTCCCCTCCATGSCCGGCTCCCCACGGTCCCCATGCGTGGCAGAGGGTGGGGAGGGGGCAGCAGGCACGGGATCTTCTCCCCTCACAGCAGGAACAGAATTCCCACCTCATCCCCCCCTGCCCGGGAATGGCAACAGCAGCACAGGCAGAACCTTCCAGAAAGCTCCCACAGAGGGAGTTCACTTCCCCGGGGTCCGAGGGGATCACRCTGCTCCCTGGGAAGCTCGGGGGGTTCCCTGGGAGGGGGTGGCTGCAGGGGACACGGGGGTCCCAGCACACTGCTCAGTGGGACAGGACAGGGACATCCCGTGCCCATCCCGTGCCCATCCCTGGGAACGGACCCCAGCAGAGCCCCGAGCCTCCCAGGGATCCGCAATTCCCTCTGGATCCACGTCCCAGCCCGGGGAGGTGACAAAGGGCCAGCAGCCAGCACGGGCCGTGTCCCCTCCCTGCCGGCAGCGACATCCCAGGGGCTCAGCCCGGAATTCCCTGCAGGAATCTCCCCCCTCCAGCCGAGCTGTGCTGCTGGGACAGAGCCAGCACTGCCCGGTGACCCTCGGGGGGCTGGCACGGGGGAAGGACACCACGGGGATCTGTGACAAGGACACAGGACAAGGACACAGGCAGGGACAGACAGCGCAGSCCGGAGGAGATGGAGCGACAGCAGACACAGCACAGCCYCGGCAGCGAGGCAGGCACAGCGCAGGGAGCTGCCAAAGGTCCCTCTGGAGCGGCCCTGGGCTCCTCCCCTGCCAGCAGCGCCCTGGTGGCACCTCGGTGGCACCTCCTGAGGAGCAGCAGTGCCCCTGTGCCCGCCAGGACCTGGCAATGCCCGGCTCGGGATCTGAGCTCTGGGCAGCACCTCCCAAAGGCACAGCCCAGGGGTCTGCAAAGGAACAGGGACAGTTCAGGCACAGGGACACAGCGCCAGCCCCTCTCCAGCTCCGTCCCTGCAGCTCTGAGCACTCCCCAAGGACCAGGAATCGCTCCCTGGGGCGCTGGAATACCTCACACACAGCCTCAGGCATCTCTGGGGGGTTTGGCACCGGTTTTGCTGTGGGTGGGAGCAACGAGGAGCTGCTGAGCTGGGCTTTAATCCAGGCCTGCTTTGGTTCCTGGCCCTGCTCCATCCTRGAGGGAAACTGAGGCACAGGGAAAGCCAAACTCTCTCTCTGCACCCTGGGTGATTCCAGGACGTGATCCTTTACCTGCTGCCGAGCCTGGAAGTGCTCCAGCCCAGGCTGGGAGCAGCCTGGGGTGGTGGGAGGTGTTGGATGGCGGGAGGGGGTTGGAACTGGGGGATAATTTAAGATCCCTCCAACCCCAAAGCATTCCGTGGTTCTGAACAGACACCGAGCCAAGCCCAGGGATCCGGGAATCCCAGATTCTGAGAACATCCAGGGRATGCTGAGCCCTCCTGGCTGCCCAGCTGGGGATGCCCACGGGGAAGAGGCTCTGAGCCCATCAATGCATGCCTGGGACACGCGGTGAGCTCCGGCTCTGCTCTACAGGGAAACATCCCCAGGGAAGGAAAAAAGGCACAACATTCCCAGGGAAGGGGAAAAGGCACAACATTCCCAGGGAAGAGCCTGCTGTGAGCACAGGCAGCTCCTGCAGGCCCGGCAGAGGGAGCTGGGGTCCCTGTGGAGCTCCCAGCCCCGGGACAGGCAGCACACTCGGCTGGGACAGCGCGGGGAAAGCAGCACCGCAGCCCCGGGCAGGGACGAGCTGGGACAGCCAGGGGGGAGAGCCGGGAGCAGGAGGAGAGGGAAAATCCATCGGGAGCAGTGCAGAGGGATGCAGCAGCCCGGGGAGGGGCTGGCTGAGGAGCRGGGGGCGCTCCCAGCACCCACCTCCGCTCCCACTCTGCTTTGCCTCGGACAAAGCCCGGCCATTCCCATTCCCATTCCGGCAGGCAGAGATTGGGGCCGGGGCTGGGACAAACCCCGGGACAAGCTCTCCATCCCGGGGGGCGCTCAGGCCCGGCTAGAGAGAGGTGGGAGCAGTGAGAGAGGCCAGGAGAGGCCACGGAGAGGAGGGCAGAGCCCGGCTGCCAGCAGAGATGTCCGGGCAGGGAGCAGGAGGGTGGAATTCCTTCCTCCACACAGGCAACACTGTAAAACACAAGACACAGACAGGAAAGAGAGAGAAAGAAAGAGAAGGAGAGCAGAAGATAGCAAAGAGAGGCAGGGAGGAAAAGACAGATGCAGCTACAGACACCTTCCTTCCTTCCTTCCCTGCTGGCCACAGCAGCCTCACCCCATCCCTTCTTTCTCGAGAGGGATTCAAAACAAGGCTTGGATGCTTTTGTTGGGCTTTGCCTCCCTGGCCTGGCTGCTGGAAAAGGCAGCAGAGGGCTCCAGGTGCTTGTGAGGGGTTAAAACGCTGCCAAGCCCCTCCCGTTCCCTGCCCTTCCCCTGCATTCCCAAAGCGCCCGGGCACGGAGCAGCTCCCCGGCACCGAGCTCAGAGCTTTTCCTTTCCCTTCCCAGAGCTGATGGGGATAAAAAAAACCCTGCTCCCACCTCCTGGGGCTGGGCTGCAGCTCTGCCTGGAGCTGTCACAGGCTCTGCAGGTGCTGGCAGGGTCTGGATTCACTCCCCCGTGTGCAGCTCCCGTTKGGAGCAGATGTGAGGGGAGCTGGGAGGGAGCTGGGAGGGAGGAGAGGGGAATGGCAGGAATCACATCCTGCTGCTCCTGGAACACGGAGCACGGGGGGAAGCTCAGGAGCAGCGTGAATTCCCCTGCCCATCCCGGGAATTTGGGGATTTGCAGCCTCTCAAGGAGGCACAGGGGAGGGTTTGAAGAGAGCCCAGGGAGCCAGGGGCTGTAAAAAATCCTCCCCGCTGGGATCACAGCCCCTCCCGCAGGGAAATCTCGGGGAATTGACTCCCAGCCATTCTCCCACCAGGAGCGCAGGGAGATGGATGCTTAAAAATAACAGCTGTGATTATTCTGAGTGGGATTTTGGGAGCCTGACAAATTCTGTTCCAGCAGCTGGGTCTGGCAGCCTCGAAAGCCTCCAGCAGCAGCACAAAGCCAGCAAAACACATCCCCGAGGTGGGATTCTGCTTCCCAAGCACTGAATCCAGCTGATACCTGATCAAACACCAGCTCAGAACAACAGGAGCGCCGTTCCAGAGGTGGGGAAAACCCAAAACTGAGCTGAAATGCAAAACCTGCAACTCATCCAAGTTCAGTGGCTGCTTTAACCTCCTTTAAACCTGAAACCTGGGCATTCCCAGCATCCTAAGGATCCAAATCCCCATCCTATCCCATCCTCCTGAGAGGGGTCCATGGGGGAGCTTCTCCTGGAGACGAGACAAAGACACAGTGAGAGCTCCAGAGAGAGCAGAGAGGGCAGAGTTCCCGGTGGAGAGCACCCGGAGCTGAGAGAGGCAGGCAGGGAGGGCGTGGAAAGGGTTTGGAGACTGGCACTACCCCGGGAGGAGCCATGGATGGATGGAGGGATGGAAGGAACGATGGATGGATGGAAGGAATGTGCTGGACAGTGAGAGGAAGCAGCAGGACACCACAGACACTTGGCTCAAACACAGATGAGTGTCCCCTCCCCGTGTCACACATCAGACAGGGCACACAGGGACAGGCACACACCGGGGGGACACCAGGGACATTCGGGGCTGGCTGCACACCAGGCTGAGCCCGGCTCAGGGGGGGTCCCAGCAGCGTCCCACCCTGCCTGGAGCGGGCTGGGGAGCACCGGGGGTGGGTGGGGGATCCCCACGGGACAGGGGGAGCAGCATCCCCGAGGGACAGCACCCCTGGGGGACAGCATGGGGACCACCATCCCTATAGGACAATTTGGGGACCGACATCCTCATGGGACCAGCACCCCATGGGCCAATTCTGGGACCCCCATCCCTGTGGAACMGTCATTCCCACACCCCACAGGACAATTCAGGACCCCGATCCCCATGGCACAGTCACTCCCCCGCACCCCACAGGACAATTTGTGACCCCCATCCCCGTGTGACAGTCACTGCCCCCCAGCCCCCGCTCACCGCAGGGCCCGCTGTGCCGGACCCCGATGTGCGCCTGCTGCACACACTCCGCCTTCCTGCGCTCGCAGTCGCTGCCGTAGCTGCGCCCGTCGCGGCCGCACAGGGGCCGGAAGGCTCCGTCACACGAGATGCGATCGCAGGAGCAGCGCGGGGCCCCGCGGCGGTTCAGGCACACCCCGTGGAAACGGCACTCCTCGGGACACACGTCTGCAAAGGGACAGGCCGGGGATGGCACACACTGCCCCGGGGGTCACACACAGCCCCGGGGGTCACACCCGGCCCCCAGGGATCGCACCCGGCCCCGGGGAGCCCCGGGACAGGAGGAGGGAAATGCATTTGTAAAGGGTTCCCAAAGCTCTCACAGCCCGGTGCATCAGTCTGCAAACCCTGAGATAAAAAATGCTGGCTTAGAGGGGCCAAGGGATGGGAGAGAGGTTGTTGAGAGAGGAATGGAGCYGGAAACAAATGATGTTTTAGACTGGAATAGACTTTTAGGCTCGTGGAAGTAGAGTGGATGTTTTGGAGGAACAGAACTGTAAAAGATGTGTTGTGGAGTTGTCTGGGTGGGAGTTAAAGCTCATTTTTAAGGGACACCTTCTGTGGGAAGGGGATTTGTGGAGGGTTCCCAAAGCCTGGCAGAAGCTCACATTGTGCATGTGTGCAGAATGTGAGAAGGGTCAGCAGCACTGCTGATGGGCCAAAAAAATATTTAAAAATCTATCTATAAAATAGGAGCCACGAGAGGTTTGTTTAGGTGATGAACTTAAAGGGCATCAGCAGCACCGTGTGGCCAAGAAACGCTTTTAATGTGATGTAATCAGGAAATAATTTGGCTTCTGGTTGTGATGTTTTGAATTGTAACACCCACAGTGCCTCACCCTCCTCACGGGACTGAAAATGGAACAAAAACCTTTAAAACGCCCCTCAGAGCCCGGTCCCCGTGCCAGAACCCCAAACCCCGGCCCGGGCACTCACCCTGGGGCTGGCACTGCCCCGAKCGCACCCGCTGCAGGAGCAGCCCGCGGATGGCCCCGGAGCGCCCCATGGCGCACTCGCTGGGGTAGGTGACGCCGTCATCGCCGCACACGGGCTCGGAGCTGGGCGGGCACCCCTCGGGCCGGGGCAGCAGCTCCGCCCGCCGGGACCGCGGGTTCACCCGGCACACCCGGCCCGGCTCGCTGGGAACGCTGCTGCAGGGGTCTGAGAGGGAGGGGAGAGTCAAATCCGGGATTCCCGGGGTGTGCTGCTTCCCAAACCCCCTGATCCCTGCCCCAGGGGTGTCAAACCCGGGATTCTCGGGATGTGCCGCTTCCCAAACCCCCTGATCCCTGCCCCAGGGGAGTCAAATCCGGGATTCCCGGGATGTGCTGCTTCCCAAAACCCCTGATCCCTGCCCCAGGGGAGTCAAATCCGGGATTCCCGGGCTCTGCTGCTTCCCGAGAGCCTCCCCAAAACCCCTGATCCCTCCTCTAGGCGGGGCGTGAAATCCCTGCTTCCCAGGCTCTGCTCCTTCCCGAGAGCCGACCCCAAAACTCCCCCACTGCTTCCCCCAGCCTGTGCTGGCACTTTGTCCTGGCTGATCCCAGGAATGCAGCTGCTCTTCATCCCCCGTGTCCATGGGAGGAGGAGGAGGAGGAGGAGGAGGAGGAATCCCCCCTCGAACTCCGGGATCGGTGCCTGGCGGGATGCTCCAATTCCAGGAGCTCTTCGGGATGCTCCAATTCCAGGATGTTTTAATTCCAGGAGCTCTTTAGGATGCTCCAATTCCAGAATGCTCTGATTCCAGGAGCTGTATGGGATGCTTTAATTCCAGGAGCTGTTTTGGAAGCTTTGATTCCAGGATGCTTTAATTCCAGAAGCTCTAATTCCAGGAGCCGTTTGGGGTCCTTTAATTCCAGGCTGTTTTAATTCCAGGAGCGATTTGGGGAGATCTAATTCCAGGAGCCGCTTGTGAAGCTCTGATTCCAGGATGTTTTAGTTCCAGAATGTTTTAATTCCAGGAGTTGTCTGGGAAACTCTGATTCCAGGATGTTTTAATTCCAGGAGCCATTTGGGAAGCTCTGATTCCAGGAGCTGTTTGGGAAGCTCTCACTCCAGGATGTTTTAGTTCCAGGAGCTGTTTGGGATGCTCTAGTTCCAGGATGTTTTAGTTCCAGGATGTTTTAACTCCAGGAGCCGTTTGGGAAGCAGCAGGATGCAGAGCAGGAGCTCTCTGGAGGTGCTGGAGTCGCTCTCTGGGTCAGGGGGYTCCAGCACAGAGACCCCGAGGGAAGGAGGCGCTGCCCCTCGGGAATGCAGCTGCCACCCACAGGGACATTTACTGCCCAGAGTGACCCCTGACTGTCCAAAAATCATCTTTTACTGTCCAAAAATCACCTCTGACTGCCCAGAGTGACCTTTTGCTGCCCACCGCGACCTCTCAGCTC
>CADDXX010000553.1:96724-108509 GCA_902810485.1 Alauda arvensis | reverse complement strand
CGGAGCGCGGGGCCCGAATTTGTCATTGCCCATCTCTGAACCGAGGTGCTAAAAATAAACCCAGGCTCGGAGGGGAGGAACTCGCACCGAGGCTGCCGGGGGAGCCAAAATCCGCTCCTCGAGCGGCTCCGTCCATCCCTGCCCCCCCCCCCGCCTGCCTGGGAACATGGGCTGTGAGCGCCTGGGGCTGCTCCGGCATCGCCAGGGCCGGGAAAATCCACCCCGGGCTGGGATAGAGCAGCTCAAAGTGGGGTTAAACAGCATAAAATGGGATAAAGCACACTGAACTGGGATAAAACCAGCCCAAAATGGGATGAAAACAGACCAAACTGGGATAAAGCACACTGAGCCGGGATAAAACAGCCCAAACTGGGATAAATCACCTCAAAATGGGATAAATCAGCCCAAAATGGGATAAAGCACACTGAACTGGGATAGAACAGCTCAAAATGGGATAAAGCACACTGAATTGGGATAAAACGGCCCAAACTGGGATAAATCACCCCAAAATGGGATAAAACACTCCAAGCTCGGATAAAACACCACAAACCCGGGATCAATCACCCCAAAATGAGATAAATCACCCCAAACCGGGATCAATCACCCCGAGCCGGGATCAGTCCCGGCTGCCCTCCCCTCGCAGTGTGTGTGTGTGTGCAGTAACCTCGGCCTCCCCGGGCTGCCAGGACCTTTCATCACTTCCAGACAGCCCCGAGCTCTCCAGGATCTGCAGCAGAGCAGAGGAATCTCAGCGCACACGCAATTCCCACCCTCATCCMGCCTGGACGAGCTCCCGGCCTTTTGCTCCCGACGATTTTTATTTTTTTTTTCATCCATTTGAACTCCCCCGATCGCTTTTTGCCCTTTTTGTTTAAAACACTCCAGGCCCTTCCCTGCGGCCCGGGTCTCTCCCCGGGGCTGGTTCTTATCAGCGGGGCCGGGTTTGTTTTGCTGCGGGGCCCGGGGGAGCCAGGCACGGCCGGGATGGGAGGCAGGGAGGGAGGGAGGCCCCGCTCCGGGTCGTGTTTATTTGTTTGCTTTCCCGGGCAGGTTTTCACAGCTTCTCCGGGAACTGGGGCCACCCATCCTGCGGTCTGAGCGCTGCTGAGGGAGCGTTCGAGGTTGGAGAGGCAACAGGCGGGGTTTGGGCCGCCTCCCGCCGTAAATGAGCGGTTCCTGAGGGTTTTTTTGGGGGGGAGAGGAGGAGGAGATGCAGGAGTGAAGCAGCCCGAGACCTCGCCTGAACCTTGCAGGGCTCAGCCCGGGCTGGGGTCTGGGATGTCCCAAAGCCCGGGGTGATTTTGGGGATGTCCCGAAGCCCAGGGTGGTTTTTGGGATGTTCCAAAGCCCAGAATGGTTTTTGGGATGTCCCAAAGCCCAGGGTGGTTTTTGGGATGCTCAGAAGCCCCGGGGTGGTTTTTGGGATGTTCTGAATCCCAAGCTCAGAAGAAAAGAACCCAAATTCCATCAGGAACCCGAATTCCACTCAGCATCAGCACCAAAAAACTCAACTGGAAAGCTGAGGAAGGAAGTGTTAACCCAGAAGGACAGGTGGGCATGCACAGGGCCCGAACTGGGGACACAGAGCCCAAACTGGGGACACAGAGCACAAACTGGGCACCCACAGCCCGAATTTGGCACCCACAGCTCCTCCTCCTCCCTGCCCCTGCCTCTCCCTCCTCCTCCTCCTCCGTGCCCCTGGCTCTCCCCAGATGCCAGGTGCCACCCTGACCTGGCCGTGCCAGCTCAGGGGCTCCATGCCGGGCTGTGCCAGGCCGTGCCAGCTCAGGGCTCCGTGCCGGGCCGTGCCAGCTCAGGGCTCCGTGCCGGGCCGTGCCGGGCCGTGCCAGGCGGGGCTGGGCCCTGCCCATGAACCCTCCCCCGCCTTTCCCCTCCCCACGTTTCCCTTTGCCCGGCCTTGGCCGCTCCGCCGGCGCTGTCCCCTGCCCGGCAGGGGTGTCGCCGTGCCTGTCCCCCGTCCCGAGGGGCAGGGAGCCATCCCTGTCCCTGTCCCTCGTTCCCTCCCCCTCCTCCGCCGGGGATGGGCGTGTGGGGAGCGCGGCGCTCCTGCCTCGCCTGTAGCGATGCGCTGACAGCCGAGAGCGAGCGGGCAGAAATCGCAGTTCTGGATTCTCGCCAGGCTTTTTTTTTTTTATATTTTTTTTTAATCCGCGGGAGCCCAAAGCCTTTCAGCGTTTGGGAAAAGCAGCAAGCAGGATCCCGGGGCCCGCTGTGCCCTGCCCCGGGCTGGGACTGAGCCTGAGCAGCTCCAGCGCTCCCAGCCCCCAGCTGGATCCCCCGCGGCAGCAGGATGGGGGCAGATCTTGGAAGGAGACGCGGTTTTTATGGGTTTTTTTAATTTCCCCCCGCAGGAAGGCTCAGGAGAAGCCTCCCCGGCGGAGCCGCGCTCAGCTGGATGTGCTGTCACATCCGTGCTCTGCTTCCTCCCCGGCACAGCTGCCGGAGCTGCCTCCAGACCCCCCTCATCCTCATCCCCATCCCCCATCCCAATCCCAGTCCTTGTCTCCATCCCCATCTTCGTCCCACCCCCATCATCCCCATCCCATCCTCATCCCATCCCATCCCATCCCAGTCCTTGGCCCCATCCCCACCCCAATCCCATCCCAATCCCACTCGGGGCTCTCTCCCTGCCCCGTGCGGCTCCAGGGCAGTTCAGGAGCTCCGGGTCCCGCCCGGAGCCGCTGGGGATGGAGCGGGAGCAGGCGGGGAAGCCGCTCCAGCCCCGGCCCGGTGCCCTGGGGGGGTTCCCGGGGCTCGGGCTGCAGCGGCGGGGCCGTGAGAAGGAAGGGAGCCGCTTTTCCATCCAGCAGCTCTGTGCGGAGCCCGGAGCGCGCCGGGGCTGAGCCCGGCCCTGCCGCATCGCCCCGGGCCCGGCTGGAAAATCCCTCGGCTTCCAGAGGGGACCCGAGCCTGGCACGGGCTCAGCACAAAATCCCCGCTGGCCGCTCCCCGGCCCGAGCTGCTGCGGGAAATGTGCCCGGGACTAAAGCCAAAAACAGCCAAAAACAGCCAAAACCAGCCCAAAACAGCCCCGAACCCCTCCCTTGTGCGGGCTCTGCTCCCAGCCCGGCCCCCGCCTCCCCCCGAGCCGGGAGCGAGGCACAAACCGGGATCCATCCCAAAAAACAGAGATGGGAGCGGCCGGGGGAGAGGGGCTGGGGTGGACAGGAACGGACACACGGACACACACACACACATGGACACACGGACACACATGGACACATGGACGGACACATGGACACACACACACAGGCACGCACACAGAGAGCAGTGTCGCACACACACACAGTTCACACACACACACACACACACACAGAGTACACACACGCTCACACACACACACACACATGGACACACGGACACACATGGGCACACGGACACATGGACACACACACAGGCACACACAGATGTGCACACACACAGAGTGCATACACACAATACACACACACGCTCACACACACACACACGCTGACATGCACACACACACGCTCACACACACACACACGCGGGATGCGGGGGGGACGCAGAGCCGGGCCAGAGGCGCAGGGCGGGCTCCCGGGCGGTGAGCAGAGATTTCCTGCCGGCCTCCCGCAAGGTGCGTTATTTGTTCAGGGCTGTCCAAACATTTGCGCGGCGCTGGCGGGCCCGGAATGCGAGCGAGAGCGGCGGCGGCGGGGCCGAGGCGTGGGAAAGCGCTGCTCTCCTCAACCTTTGCAGGCTCGTTCCCCCTCCGGCAGGGATTCAATAAAACCCGAGCCAGAGATTTATTGAGCCGATAATGACAGCTCCAGTCAGCAGGCAGACACCGGCAGGGCCCTCCGCAGGGGGAGAGGGACTCCCAAGTCGCTGAGGAGGGAGAGGAGAGCCCAGAGCCTTCCCGGGGGGGGGGGGGGGACGGGAGGGGGTGTGGGGTGGGTTTGGGGCTGTGCCTGGCTCATCCCAAATAGCAGAGAGGGGAGCAGAGATCCTGGTGCCTTGCCAGGAATTGGGTTTGGGGCTGTACCTCGGTTATCCCAAATAGCAGAGGAGGGATCAGAGGTCCTGGAGCTCTGCCAGGGCAGGGCTGGGGGCTGCCCCTCGCTTCCCAGCAAGGGCAGAGCCGGATTGCAGCCCCTGTCACCGTGCCAGGTGAGCCGAGGCAGTTCCTGGCAGGTGTGCAGCGCTCCCGGCTGTGGCAATCGCTGCTGGCCTCGTCCCCGCGGTCACAGGGTCCTGGCTGTGCCACGGGACGGGTTCAGGACCTGTCCCTGGGGTCACAGGGTCCTGGCTGTGCCACGGGACGGGTTCAGGACCTGTCCCCGGGGTCACAGGGTCCTGGCTGTGCCACGGGAAGGGTTCAGGACCTGTCCCCGGGGTCACAGGGTCCTGGCTGTGCCATGGGACGGGTTCAGGAAGGATTTCTGGGGCACTGGCGCTGTCAGAGACAGGATTTTTTTGGGGGCTGTCACTTTTCCTCAGCTCCCGAGCGGTGTCACCCTGACAGAGAGAGGAACCACCGGCCCTGCCCCTGCCCTGTCTCTGCCAATTGACTCCAGGACTTCCCTCCCTCGCCCACCTTTCCAGTCCGGCTCCTTTTTCCCTCTCGGCTCCCTGATTGCGGTGACACGGCCGGCGAGCCTTGCCAAGGTCCATTTGTCACTCGGGCCCTCCCGGAGCCGCCTGCGCTCGGCACAATTGGTCCCCAAAGACTCCCCCGGCCACGCTCCGGCCGCGCCCGAGCGCTGCGGCTCCAAACGCTCATTAAAGAGCGCTGGGGCTCCAAACGCTCATTAGAGAGCGCTGAGTGACGGCCCCAGCCCCGCTCCGAGGGGCAGAGCCCCGGGCAGCGCTGGCAGCTCCCCCCGAGCTTTGYTCGCACCCATCCAAACCCTTCCCCCTGCGGCACCCGGCACCAGCAAAGCCCCGGCCCGCGGAGCTGGGACAATGCGGACMCTGAATCGATGATCCCGCTCCTTTTCCCGGCGTGTGGGGAGCGCAGGGATTTGCTGAGCTCGGGATTAAACCTCCCCTTCCCCTCCCCTGCTCTGCGGGGATTAAACCACAAAAGCAGTTCTTCCTCCAGGCCGTAAATCCCGGCTCTGCCGGGAATTCTGCGCGGGGAATTGGCCGAGGATGCCCGGGCAGTTCCTGCTCTGCTCCCGGAGCGATGCCCTGGTGGAGGCTGGAGCTGGAACTGCTGGAGGCTGGAGCTGGAACTGGTGGAACTGGGAAGGAGCTCTCTGCAGGGGCACGAGGTGACAGGAGCAGGGGGAATGGCCAAGGTTCAGATGGGATCTGGGGAAGGGATCCCTCCCTGGGAGCGGGGGGAGGCCCTGGGGTGGCTCAGGAGGCTCCGGGGGAATCTCCTCTCCCCCGTTTCTGCTGGCTCCGCTTCACCCGGGCTTTTCCTGCAGCCCCGCTCCGGGTTTTGGGTCCTGAGTCCTGAGCCACAGGTGGGATCCACCGAAGGAAGGCACGGCCCCATCAAAAACCCCACAGAAAATTCCCTGACAACTCCCCCACCTCTCTTCCTCCCTTTCCAACTCCCCGAAAATGGCATTTCCCTGGCAGTGCTGGGGCTGKGCACACACAGAATCCTGCACCTGCAGCCACATCCAGGTCACCTTTCCAGGGCTGGGAGCGGATCCCAGCTGGAATCRGCGGCCTCACATCCTCCCGCTCCTTTCCCAGCAACGCTCGAGGTGATCCCAGCAAAACAAAGCGGCGGCCTCGCAAAGAGAAATAAAAAAAAAACCTCCCAGGGAGGCACTTGGGGGGAGATTTCCCCATCCCCGCTCCGGGAGACAATGGTGGGAAGGAAGTGGGAATCATCCTCCGCATTGTTCCCGGCTTGCAGCAGCTCCGGGGGGCTCGCACCTCGGCCAGGGGAGGGCTTGGGGCGCCCCTTCGCTGCGCTTTGCTGCTCTCCCCGAGGGGCTCTGCTCTCTCCTCCAGCCCAGCCCCTGGATCTGACCGGGGGCGGCTCCGGGCAGCACAGAAACGCTGCGGGGTTTTATTTTTGGGGATGTTCCAGCTGTTGTGGGAGCCTGGAGCCGGAGCCCCTGCACCGCCGGCTCCCTGTGAGGCGGGCAGGAGCCGCAGCACGGTGGGTTTTTCCCCCCAGAACCTGTTTTCCAGATCCCCTGGCATCCTTCCACGGCTGCGTCATCCTTTKACGAGGCTGCCTGGTTCCCCGGGAGCCCCTTCCCCTCCCCTCCCCTGCGGGCGCTGAGGTTTTATTTATTTGTTTATGACACTTCTGCCGGCCCCGGGACGCCTTTCATCCCGCAAAGGCGGGGCCGTGCTGGTGACAGCGGGGCGGGGACAGCCCGGGGACAGCCCGGGGACAYCGRGAGCTGCTGCCGCTGCCGGGGGATGCTCCGGAGGCCGAGCCCGGGGGGACCGAGCCCCGCAGGAGCAGGGACAGCACCTCCCGAGGACACGGAGCCCCGCGGGTGTCGCCTCCGGGCACCAACCGCGGCTCTGGGCTCCTCTTAAAGCCGTTTTTGGTGGCGGATCGTGCGGGGAGCTCCTGCTTTGAGAGGGGGCCACGGGCAGGGGGCACCTCCCGTTATCCCAGCCTGGTCCGAACCCCGTCCGGCCCGGCCTGGAACGCTCCCAGGGGTGGGACAAGCCWCGGGGATGGCAGGGAATAGCCCAGGKGAAGGGGCAGAGTAACCAGGGGCGGCTGTCACAGCCCTGGGCACGGAAAAGGGCAGGGAAAAGGGCAGGTGAAGGTGCCGGTGCCCCGGAGCCGCTGTCACCCCCAGGGCTCAGGGCAGGTCGCGTTTCTCGCCCGCCACCGCCGCTCCCGGGGCCGCTCCCGGGGCCGYTCCCAGCTCGGGGTGCGGGAGGGAGCGGGACCCGCGTGCCCGGCAGTGTCAGCAGCAATTAGCGCTTCACACCCGGCCCGAGGGGGGACAAACCCCGCCGAGAGCCGGGGCAGGAGTGCCAGACAGGGAGGGGGGCAGCCCGAGGGASAATCCCGGCCATTTTCCCCTCGTTTATGGGGGTGCTGCTCCAGCCCAGACATTTCCCTGTCTGCTCTGAGCTCCTGGCGGGGGTGTTGGGTGCCCTGCAGAGCTCCGGGGGGAGGGACGGGCACCACGGGATCATTACGGCACCGAGGGGGTGGGAAAAGCCCTTCCTGATCGCCAGGGCCATTCAGCCCCCGCCGAATCCCGCCGGGCAGAGCTGGGAGGGCGCCTCGGGCACAAAACACCTGCGTTGTGGGAAGGTGGCACAGGTACAGCTGCAGCCTGAGAGGAGCTGAACGCTCCCGTTGTCACTGAGCCAATTTCCCGTCCTCTTTTCCAGGGAGCTGACGCAGAATTTGGCGTTCAGAGCTCTCCTGTTCCTCCTGACAGTGCCCAGGAASCGCGGCTGGCTCGCTCCTGGTGCTGAAAAACAAAAAAAAATTTAAAAAAAAAAAGGTGCTGAGCGCTGGGGGAGGTGGGATTTGGGATTCCAGAGCGTTTTTCCTGCATGGCGGGGTGAGAAAGCAGCGCTGAGGAGCCGCCACCACGCCWGGGCTGGGACTGAACATGAAAAGCTCTGCTCGTGCTCTGTGGCACCGCTAATGACATTTATGACATTTCCTGCTGCAGCCCGGCCCTGCTGTGCCACGGATGGAGCCGGGCCCGGCCCCGCAGCTGCACACAGCCAAATGAAGATTGATTCTCCTGCTGCCAGCCCCGAGCAGCAGCAGCAGCGCCGGAGCGATGATGGGCAGCGCCTGAGCGGGCAGAGCTGCCGGGAGGAGGAGGAGGAGGAGGAGGAGGGTGAGGCTGCCTCCATCCCGAGTCCATCCAGCCTCGGGAGCTCGCAGGGAGGGCTGGAACAGGGCAGGAACAGGGATGGAACAGGAATTGAACAGGGCTGAACAGGGCTGGAATGGGGCTGGAGCGGGGCTGGAACAGGGATGGAATAGGGCTGGAACAGGGATGGAATAGGGCTGGAATAGGGCTAGAACAAGGCTGGAGCAGGGCAGGAATAGGGCTGAAACAAGGCTGGCACAGGGCTGGAGCAGAGCTGGAACACGGCCGGTTCTCCCCAGCAGGATGCAAAGGCTGCCTGAGCTCAGCTCCTGCCCCCGGGCTCTCCRTGGGTGGGAGCTCCCCGAGCTCCATCCACACCCGCCCCCAGCCCCCTGCGACCCCCGGGGGTCCCGGGCAGGCAGCGCTCGCTGATGGCTCTGCAAACATCCCCAGGCCCTTCAAAGAACGCCACCGAGGGGCTTTTCCTCTCGCTCTCCGCCCCGCTGCGGGCGCAAATCCACAAACCCCTCCGCGTCTGGGGCTTGCGGGGACAGGGACGGGCGGGGGCCGCCCTCCCGCAGGGGCACCTGGCCGCGGTGACAGCTTTGTGACACAAGGCAGCCCTCGGGGGTGGCCCTGGCACGGCGCTCGCGGTGATTAATTGCACTGTCAGCCAATTAACTTCTTCACACCCGCGGCCTCCGCGGCTCGCCCGTAACTCAGAGGCGACAGACGCGGTGTTTATTCTGTGCTCCCGCAGGAGCCGGGCGCAGCTTCCAGAGGGAAAACAAAAGCCGAGCCCGGATTTACGGGCGGGGAAGGAGGAGGCTGAGGGTTCGCCAGAGCTGGAGGCCGGGTCTGTGCGAAAGCGGCGCCGAGGGAGCGATTCCATCAGCGAGAGCCGGCCCGGGGATGAGTCACTGCTCCTGAGTCACTGTCCCCGCACGGCTGCTGCAGTGACAGCGGCGCTGACAGCGATGGGAGCACGGGGACAGCCGGGCTGGGTCCTGCTGTGCCATCCCCGGGGTTTTACTGCCTTTTGGAGAGCCTGGGGACAGGGATCTGAGCTGGGCCGGCGGGAATCCTGCACCCGGGGCTCTGGGGTTTGGCCGGGGCAGCACCAGGGCCGGGCAGTGCCGGTGTCCCGAGCCCCGGGGCAGCCTCAGCCCCTCGTTTCCATGCCCACACCTGTGCAGGGCTCCCTGTGTGTGCCAGGCCTGCCAGCTGAGGGGTCTGCATGGGAAATATTCCCMGTGGGAAGCAAAGCGCTGCTCCTGCCGGGCCAGGGGCTGCCCGGGGTGCCTCAGGGTGAGGAGGAGGAGGAGGAGGAGGGCTGGGGGCTGGTGCTGCTCAGCTTTGCCACACTCTGTTCGTTTCTCCGGGTGCTGTGACAGGAGAGGAGCTGCAGAAATCCGGGAACAGCCTGGATTTGCACCGGGGCCGAGGAGGGGACAGCAGGGACCCAGAAATCTGCAACCAAACCCTGGGCCTGGCTCCCGAGGGAGGGTCCCGATGCTGCCCAGACGAGCCAAGGAATTTGCTCAGAACATCCGTATTTTGGTTGGAAGCACGAGCACCTTCCCCAGCCTGCTGCAGGCAGTTGCTACACGGGGATTGTTTTTTATAGCAACATCTCCAAGGCCTCAGCCTCGTTATCCCCATTTTTAGAAACGCAGAAGTGAGCAAAGGGAGGTGCTGCTCTCTCCGGAGGGGCCCAGCAGCACCTCCCGGCTTCCCTGGAAGCCCCAGCGCAGGGCTGGGATCAGCTCCCGGCCCCCGGAGCCTTTCCCTGCCCCACAGCTGCCGCTSCGGGCTGACAGGAAAAGCCCGGCTTGCTCTGAAGGTTAAAAACGCTGCCCCGTGGGGAGAGCAAAGTCTGGCAGCGCCTGCAGCGAGCTCCTCGCCCGCGGTTATTGCCGGGGGATTAGCAAAGGTCAGGGTTTAGCGCTCCAGCCCTTCCCAGCCTCTTCCTTTTACTGCGGCTCGGGAGATTTTGTTGATTTAGGGCTGATCCGTGAGTGCATGGAAAAAAAATCCCAGCCCGCCTGGGGGGAGCAGAATTCCTGCGGCAGATGTGACGGGGCTGGCCGGGGGAGAGAGAGAGAGAGCACCGCGCCCCTGGGCTGCGGCGGCCGGGGGGGGATTCGGGGGGTCCTGGGGGGATTCAGGGGATCCTGGGGGGCAGAAAGCTCCTCGCCAGCCCCGGCTGTGCCCTCCCGGCCCTGGCACCCTTTGCGTGCTGCTTCCCCCTCCCGCTCCTGCCTTTTCAGCCTTTTCATCTCCTCCCTCTCTCCCCGTGCCGGCTTTGCCCTGACAACTTTTTCCCTGTGAGGCTGTGGGAGGGAGGGGAGCAGCAGATAATGAACAAGCCCAGCTCGGCGCTGCCTTTCCTGGGAGAGCTGCGAGATTCCTGCCGCCTCCTCCTCCTCCTGCCGTGTGCGGGCTGTTCCCAGGCACTGAGGGATCGCAGCTGGCGGCTCCCGCTCCCAGAGACTCCGCTTTTTATGGCTCTGGATCCGGYTGGAGCTCAGCGGCTCCTCTGGAAAAGGGGTCACTGCAGTTTATCCCCAGCAAACCCCAGTTTATCCCCAGTAAACCCCAGTGTGCAGCTCCTTGCTGTGGGTCCGGGAGGGCTTTGCTGACATCCTGGGCAGCAGAGACTGCCCAGCTCCCCYGGGAGAGCAGGAATTGCCTCTCCTGCCTCGCTGTGTCCCTCCCTGCAGCTCTGCAGGTGGGTCAGGCTCAGGGCGAGGGCTCCAGACCTTTCCTCTGTGCTGCCTGCACTGCCCGGGGCTCGGCTGGGAAGGGGCACTGGGAAAAGGAAGGATCCAGAAGGGAGCTCAAACTCCAAATCCAGACTCAGGAGCTGCAGGAAGGGGAGGCCCGGGTCAGAAGCTGCAGAAACTCCCTGAGCAAAGAGCAGGGAAAGCACAGGCAGAGGCTGAGGAGAAGCTGCTGCTGAACTCTGCTCGAGGCTCAGCGCTGCTTTTCCCTTTGTGGCCTGACTTTAATCCCTTGTTCCCCGTGTTTTTACCCTGCACCTCCTGCCTGGGTCAGGAATTGAGCTTCCCATTTTCCATGTGCCCCCCGAACCAGTTTTGACCCCAGACCCCTCGGGGGTGAGGGAGGGGAGGTGGGGACAGGGCCGCTGCTCAGAGGGGACAGTGCCAGCGGGGTTTTGTGTCCCCAGCCCCGGGACACTTCTGCCCTGAGGGGAGCTCAGAGAGGAGCCGGTGGTTCCTTCTCCCCACCCAGCGCTGCTCCCTGGACACCCCCCTGCTCTGGGAATGGAAGGGCTCCATCCTTGCAGAGCGGSAGCGGATTTCCACCTCCCAATTACGTTCAATTAAGCGGCGCTAATGGGGCCGGGCTCGGCCCCAGCGCTGAGGCGGCGGGGTCAGTGCCGCACAAATCCTGTCGGGATCGCTCCTGAGGGGGCARTTCCAGAGGGGAAGGGGCCTTGGCGAGTGCTCCCCGGCACAGACCCCTCCACAAGGGCTGCGGCCTCTCCTCCTGCCTGCCCCGGCTCCGTTATCCGGGAATGGGTGCGGAGGGAAGAGCGGCCCGTTCCCCCCTCCCCGGCTCATCCCGGGGATGCTGCCGGGGCGGGGGGCGCGGGTTTGGATAACCTGCCTCATTAGCGGCCGAATGACATCATTATCTCACATTAGCCACACTCTCGCAGAGGTAATTGGGAAGCCTCTGCAATGGCCCCGTGACCTTTAATTAATGCGGCGGGGCCTTTCCCTTGTGCGCTCCTCGCTCTGCCTCCAGCAGCTGCTTCTCGTTAAGATGCCGGAGCAGGGCAGCCTTGCTCCCATGCCGGCAGTTCCTGAGCCTCTCTGCCCCCGGGGGAGGAAGGAAAAAAAGGTGCAGGAGCAGCCTCAGCTGCTGCCGGAGTGCTCCAGCCTCCTCCCCGAGCCCCTCGCGGGCTGCAGGCACTGCCTGGGCAATTAGCCGGGAGCTGATGAACCCARCGGGGCCAGCAGGGAAAAGCGGGGATGTGGAACCAACAGAGAGAGCCGGGG
>CADDXX010000553.1:56732-76677 GCA_902810485.1 Alauda arvensis | reverse complement strand
ACCCTCACCTGGCCGGGGAAAGGCGGCCGGGAGCCCGAGAAGCTCTCGGAGCCCGACAGGGAGGAGTCGGCGTTTCGGAACTGCGCSGTGTTGAGGCAGTAGAGCCACTCCTGGTAGTCCTGGTAGCTGGGACAGGTSACCCGGATGGAATTTATCAACCGGCCTGGAAAATAAAATCATCCCCGCGCTGCTGACCCCGGGCTGGACCCCTCAGAGACCCCCGGGGCTCCTCCCGCTCCATCCCGCCCCGCATTCCAGGGATCCGCAGGGAATGCTCTGCCCCGGGGCTGCCGGGCTCTCCTGGAGCACACAGAGCATCCCAAATTCCCAAATTCCCAAATCAGGGAGCCTGGCTGCCCTCCCGAGCCCCCGGGCTGTGCCCGGCACCCACCTTCGATCAGAAAGGAGGTTTTGTCATTGTCCTCAAAAAGCACCTGGATGGCGTTGAGGGGGAGCTCTCCCTGCGGAGAGAGGGGCACGATTGGGGTCAGGGGCCAGCAGAGCTCCCGTCCGTGCCAGGGGACACAGCCCGGGCTGCAGGGACCGGGACAGCCCAGCTCTGCTCCCGCGGGAGCGATCCCGGTGAGATTCCTGAATCCTGCTCATCCCAGTGAGATTCCCGCTTCCTACACATCCCAGTGAAATTCCCAGCCCCTTCCAGCCCCATCCCAGCCCCATCCCATTCCCTTTCCAGCCCCATCCCATTCCCTTCCCGGCCCCATCCCAGCCCCACACCGGGCGGGGGCAGCTCCCGCGGTCGCTGTGAAGCTGCAGAACAAAAGGCCCGGGCCGTTCTCGCCCAGCCCCGACCGCGGGCGAGGGAAGCGCCCCGGCAGCGGCCCCGGGACGAGGCTGCCGTGCCCCGGCACGCCCGTGGAAAAGCCGGTTCCCCGTCCCGGGAGGCTGAATCAGCGCCGGGGCCGTGGGAAAGGAGCAGGGCACGGGGCAGGTTTGGGGTTTCAAAAGAGCTGAGCTCACGGCAGAGCCCAGCCCCGGCCCCGTGCGAGCCGCCCCATTCCCAGGAGCTGCGGACAGAAATCCGGGCGGGTCCCGGCTGCTGGGAAAACCCTCCCGGAGCCGCTGCGGGATGGGGAGAGCTCTGGCTGCCCTCGGGAAGGAGCTGCTCTGCGCAGGGATGAGGATAAAGCGCTCTGCAGGATGTGGGGCAGGGCCCCCCGGCTCAGGGTGCATTTCCCAGCCCCGCAGCGCTGTTSGTGCCCGGCTCGGTGACTCAGGGATGCGGCAGCTCCGGGGTCACAGACAGGGCACCGCCGCTCTCGGCGCATTTGTTCCAGTTCGGGAGAGGCACAGGGAGCCGCGAGGGCTGTCAGCGAGCCGGCAGATGATGCTCGAGAKGGCAGAACCAGGGGAAAGGGAAGGGCAGAGAGGCCCCGCGGCAGCCCCGAGCCCGGCCATCCCCCGGCGGTGCCCTGCTCCCGCTGAGCCGTGTCCCCAGAGCCACCGGGGGATGGCACCGCCCGTGTCGGGGCCGTTCTGAGCGCTCAGAGCCGCGGGCTCCAGCACAGRCACGGCACAGACGCGGCTCTGGCGTCCCTTGGGATGCTCCGTGTCCCTCCCTGCTGTCCCCTCTGCAGAGGGAGAGCGCTGCCAGCGCTGCGCCAGCAGCAGTCTCCCCTCCCCTCCCTTCCCTTCCCTTCCCCACAGCACCCGCTCCCTGCCGGGCTGTCCCGGCTCCAACACAAATCTGGCAGCCAAAGCCCCCTCAGGGGCGCTCTGGGGCCGCGCCAGCTCCTGCTTGGAGCGGGAGGGAAGGGCCCGTGCCAGCACAGCCTCCTCCTCCTCCTCCTCCTCCTCCTCCTGCTGCCAGGGACTCCTCGGCAGCTCCTTCCCCCCGGGCTGCCGGAGCAGGGCAAGGTTTCTCGTGGGAAGGGATCTTGCACCATCGCTGTGCCTGCTCCTGCCGGCTGGCACCGGGGGCACCGGGAATACCGGGAATACCGGGAGCAGCGGGAGCAGCGGGAACACCGGGAGCTCGGGGATCACCGGGAGCACTGGGGGCACAGGGAGCGTGGGGAACACCGGGAATACCGGGGGCATCGGCAGCACCGGGAGCACCGGGAGCTCGGGAAATGCAGGTGCAGGGGAGGGAGAGCAGCAGGATGCTCCCAGGGGGACTCACCTTGAAGCAGAGGCCGTGGGGCTCCTCGGACACGATCACCAGCGTGGAGGGGTAGAGCACCAGCAGCCGGTCGTGCTGCTCCTGGGGGAGCACACAGGGAGAGGGGATGGAGCCCCGGGAACAGCCCGGGCTCAGAGCTGGGCAGCCCCGGGCTTTGTCCTCCTGGCAGCAGCCTGGGAAAGGGCTCTGGGGACAGCTGAGCTGCTTCCCTGTGCTGGGAAACGGATTTGGGGAGAGCCAGGCTGCTTCCCTGTGCTCACAGATGGATTTGGGGAGAGCCAGGCTGCTTCCCTGTGCTCAGAGATGGATTTGGGGAGAGCCAGGCTGATTCCCTGCACCAGGAGGTCCCTGGCAGCCCCAGAGCCGTGTCCTACCTGGAAGGGCAGGTGCTGCAGCTTCACCCTGGAGGCGCACAGGATCTCSCCCAGGGACTCCCTCTCGGTGCCTCCCCAGTCCTGCACGGGCCGGGTCTGCAGCGACCAGCGCAGCTCCTCCTTGGCCCCAGAGCTCTGCCTCCAGCCCTGGGGACAGCACACAGTGACCAGGGGCCCCAAAACACTGACCAGGGGCCCCAAAACACCGACCAGGGGCACCCCACAGTGACCAGGGGCACCCCTGCCCTGCCCTGCCCTGCCCTGCCCTCAGCCACACCCTGGCCCACCTGGGGACACTTTTTTGGGGTGGCAGGAGCAGGGAAGGATCAATAACTCCGGGCAGGAGGCAGTTTTCCAGCTGGGAATGGCCAATCATTCCCCACACCGCCTGGAAATGCCTTTCCAAGGGGGGATATTTCTGTTTGGTGAGTGGGGAGGGAATTAAAGCACCCTCGGAGACTGGCAGAGACAATCTCTCGAACCTGGGCCTGTTTTCGACGCTCCAGCCTCCTCATCCTCCTGCTGCTGCTGTTTTGCAAGCCCTGGGTGCTTGCACAAGCTCCCAAAAGCGTGAGAGCGTCCCTGAGCCAGACCCGAGCTCCAGCCCTGTGGGTGGCAGCTCCTCCTGCCAGCACATCCCCCTCCCTGAGCCCTCTGCGGGCTCTTCGTGCACCTTTTCCCCCAGGAAACCCCCCCAGAGGGAGCCCAGCCCACCCATCAGCAGGGACAGCCACTCACCTGGGACAGCAGGGGCAGGGACACGGCTGGGGACAGACAGACACTCACCTGGGACAGCAGGGGCAGCGCCACGCTCCCTCCACAGAGCTGGATCTGCTTTTCCAGGTGATAGAGCCACTGCCGGAGCTCGGCCTCGGACGGGCAGAACACGATCAGGGGGTTCAGCAGAGGCCCTGGGTGTGGGGGGACACGGGGGGAGCAGGGATTGCAGCGCCCGTGGGGGAGCAGCTGCTGAGCTGGCACCTGCACAGAGCTGGGGACACCTGAGCTCTGCTGCCACCCCTTTGTCATGGCAGAGCTGCCACCCTGCACAGAGCTCTGGGGGTGTGGGGACACCCCTGCCCTGCTGTCACCCCCCTCCAGCCCTCCCTGCCACCTCTTTGTCACCTCAGCCTTCCAAAACTGCCCCAGCCCCTCCCCACACACCAAGGCCTGAGCACCAGACCCTTTTTGACCCCAAAGGCAGCCCCAAAGCCAAGCCTGACGTCCAGAACCGGATTTCAGCCTTCAAACCCTCCCAGCAGTTTGTGGGGAGGCTCTGAGCGGGCAGGGACAGCCCCGAGGTGCAGAAATCCCCTCCCGGTYCCACCTGGGCTCTCCCCGTGTGCAGAGCACCTGCAGCTCTCTGGCACTGTTTGTTTGTTTGTTTGTTTAGTGCCTCACTGAATGTCACCGAGCTGAGGAGGACCCCAGCCATGCCCGGGAGGGAGGCACAGCCTGCAGCTCTCTGATCTGAGCATTTCCAGCCCTCAGAGCCTCCCCAGCCATGCCCGGGAGGGAGGCACAGCCTGCACCTCGCTGCTTTGAGCATTCGCAGCCCTCAGAGCAGAGCACAGCCTCCCACACYCCGCACAGCCCGGGGACGCAGAGTGGATGTTGTTGGGATTAATCATTCACCACCCAGCCCTGCCTGCCGCAGCCCCACAAGGATCTGCCTCTGTGGGAGCTGGAGGTGCCCAGATAAACGGGGGGACTTTGCCCTCCTGCGGTATCTTTAGTGCCCCAATTCCCGCATTATTTATAAACAGCCTCTGGCGGAGCCTTTGGAGCGCCCGTGTCCTGCAGGAAACGCTCCGCGGGCAGAGCTGGGGCGGGGGGAGCCGGCCCGGAGCTCCGCGGTGACTCCAAACCCATGACAGCAATCGGGGTGTTTGCCGGGCACCCCACGTGTCCGCGGTTCCGGAGCTCTCCCGTTTCCTCTTCCCCCGCTCTCCCCGTCCTTTGGATCCCGGAGCAGCCCGGGGAGTGCGGAGCTGCCTCTGGGAATTCCCYGGGCATTCCGGGAATTAGGAATTCCAATTAAACCCAGCGGGAACGGCGCTGCCAGGGCAGGACCCTCAGTGTGACCCCAGCGTGGCACTGCCACCCCCCCCGGGCACACCCCGGGGGCATCACCCGCTGCCACCACCRAACACGGCCCGGGAGGAAGAGAAAATGAGGAAAGGAACTCCCGGGCCACGCCTGGGGCTGCTGGAGAAGTCTGAGCTGTGGATTCAGCCCCTGCCATGGCCCGGGGCCCCAGGGACACGTCCCTGTGTCACCCCCGGGCTCCTTCCTGTTCCCTCGGGACGTTCCAGAGGAACGCTGGGGACAGGAGAGCCCCAAACCCCCCCGAGGGCAGGTAAAGGGGTGCCCAGGTGCTCCCCAAATCCCTCAGCAGCCCTGCGGGTGACAGCCAGCCCTGTCCCCCTGCCCCGGGGGGCTCCCACCCCCCGGCCCGAGCCCCCCGAGCCCCCCGAGCCCCCAGGCACCCACCTGAGATGTGGAAGGCGTGCTCCTGCTGCCCGGGGCCCTGCCCCGCGCCCAGCTCCCGCACCTGCAGCTCCTGCAGAGGCAGCAGCCCCTGGGGAACGAGAGCCGGGGTTATCCTGGGCTCCATCCTGCAGCAATCCCCTGATCCTGCACCAACCCCCTGATCCTGCACCAATCCCTGATCCTGCACCAATCCCCTGCCACCCTCGGGAACTGCCTCGTATTCCACGGGGTTTCTTTTTTTTAATTTTAAGAGAAACCTCAGCAGAACAAGGGTGGTTTAAGAGGAAGAAGCCGGAGATTGGGATTGGCCCTGAAGGAAAATTGAGCTGTGCAAAGCCGGGATGTTCAGATTCCCGCTCTGCCAAAGCCCAGGGAGCGGTGACAGCTTCGTTCTCCCTCTTCTGGGCTCCCCAAACAACCCCCGTAAAAGATGCTAATGGCCCTGATGCCTTGGGGCACGTTAATTCCTCGTTAATTCCTGCACTCTGAATAAACTCGGGAGCTGTTTCAGGAGGAGTCAGGAGAGTTTGGGATGCCGTTTGTCTCCTGACAGGGGAATTYGCAGCAGGAGCTGCCTTGGGGGCGACTGGAGAGGTTTAACTCATGTTTTACATCAACCTCGAGTCACCCAAAGGCCAATCAATCATTTCTAAGAGGAAACTAATTTTACCCAAACCTGCTCAGTTTTAGTTCCTCACTCGTGTGCAGGAGGAGCCCCTCCAGGGGTTGCTGTCTCACAGCTGTGCTGTTCTGCTGTGCTGCAGAGCAGCTCATCCATTATTTGTAACTCCCCRGCACCAGCAGCTTTCAAACATTCATGAGTGCTTTGCATGCAGAGCTCCCGAGGCTCGGGTTCCTCTCCCCTCCTTCTCCCATGGGATAATCAAGGGTGGAAAACCCCCCCCTGCAGATGGAGAACCCCCCTTGGCCCAGAAGCCAGGACCCTGTGGGCACCAGGGGGGTTTGGGGKTTCCCAAAGCTCAGCTCAAAGCTCACCTGAGCTSCTSCCACCTGTCCCTGGGCTCCTCCAYCCCTGCCCACAGGTGACCCTGAGCTGCTGTGGGGCCAGGCTTTGGGACAAAACACCCTCCAGGAGGGGACTTGGGGACATCTCCTGGCGTTCCTGGGCTCCTCCATCCCTGCCCACAGGTGACCCTGAGCTGCTGTGGGGCCAGGCTTTGGGACAAAACACCCTCCAGGAGGGGACTTGGGGACATCTCCTGGCGTTCCTGTGCCCCCAGCGTGGCCACAGAGCCCAGCACGCCCAGGTGAGGCCCTACCTGGTAGGTGAGGCCGTTGGGACCTGTGGACTGGAAGTACAGGTAGGACTGGAAGAGCTCCAGGAAGCAGCTGTTGACCTCCTGCAGAAGGGACACGTTTGGGGTCATGTCAGGACACGTTTGGGGTCATGTCAGGACATGTTGGGGTCATGTCAGGACACGTTTGGGGTTAGGTCAGGACACCTCCCTCTGCATCCCGGGCTCATCCCTGCACGGAAAAGCTTCTCCAAGGGCCACGCCCGTGCCCATGGAAGCACCTCCCGGGTGCCCAGGGGGATGGCAGCAGGTGGGCAGCACCTCCTGGGGCTCAGAGCAGCCCAGGGACTTCTCCAGGAGTGGCATTTCCCAGAACTGCCCCTCCCTGCCTCCCCGGTGCTGCAGGGTCACACCGAGCCTGGGCAGAGAAAACCCCGCTCAGAGAGGTGGGAGAGGGAATTCTGCTSCATCCCAGCTTTACCTGGCAGTGCTGGAACTTAAACTTGACCTTGGAGTAATAAATCATCTTGCCCAAATTCCTCACGACCGTTTTCCTGCGGCCCTTCTTGAACAGGCTGGGGAACCTCTGGTCCAGGTTCTCYTTCTGGTTCTCCTGCTTCTGAATAATCTGCACACAGGGGGGAGCACGGATCAGAGCTGGAGCAGGGGACATTCCCAGCACATCTCCCCCTGGCAGGTGCCCAGCACGGGCTGTTTGTTGTTGGGTCTCCCGGCCAACGCGGGGCCGGGGCTCGGTTACTGCTGGAGCCTGCAGAGATCCCTGACCTAAAGCCGGGCTGCACGGGAGGGGGGAGAGGCACATTTCACTTTTAGGGTGTCCCAACTGCACAGACAAAGCACCCCAGTGTGTCCTGAGTGTCCCACGGGGGGAGTGGGAAGGTTTCCCCTGCTCTGATTCCCATCTCAGATCCCTGCTCTGATCCCTCGGCTCCTCTGGGTTCCTCTGGGTTCCAGATCCCTAAAGCCGAGCTTTGCTGGGCACATCCCGGCCCTGGGAATCCCTAAAGCCGAGCTTTGCTGGGCACATCCCGGCCCTGGGAATCCCTAAAGCCGAGCTTTGCTGGGCACATCCCGGCCCTGGGGTGGTGACACTCCCGGCCTGTGCCCGATCCCGATCCCGATCCCGGGGCAGGGACAGCTGCGGGTGCCCGTGACGGATGAGGATGAGGATGAGGAGCAGGCACAGACACCCAGCCCTGCCCTGCGGGGCCCCGCCGTGACTCAGCCCTGCGGCACGGGGTCAGCCCTGCGGCGGGCATCCCGGGGAAACCGGGAACGGGGCCGGGAATGGGGCTGGGAACCGGGAATGGGGCTGGGGAAATGGGAATGGAGCCGGGAATGGGGCTGGAGGACCAGGAACAGGAGCCAGAAGCAGTCAGGACCCTGTCACCTGCAGAGCACAGGGCTCCTTTGGGTTGCTGTTTTTGGGACACGAGTTCACCCCTCCCTGCCGTGGGACAGGATTTGGGGAAGGCACCGTGAGGTCTCACTGGGGCAGCTCAGCCCAGGATAAAATGGTATTTGTGCCACAGATGCAGAGCAAAGAGCAGCTGGTCACGGGTGCAGCGAGAACAAAACACGGATAAGGGAGCACCTGGGAGCGGGGAGAGGGTGAAGCGATAACATCGTGGGCACGGAGATAAGGAACGGCAGCAGCCACCGCTGCCGGGGCGGGGCAGCCCAATTTCCCAGGAACGAAGGAGGCAGGAAAAAGCAGCCGGGGAGCTGGGAATGCAGCGTTGGGAAAGAGCTTCCAGAGGGATCCTCCCGCGGGAGAGGGAGAGCTGCCACAGGCACCCGCGTGGCCAGGAAGAAATGGGATATTTCCCTGTCCCAAAGCAGCTCGGGRGGGCTGGAGGGGAGCGTGAGGAGAGGGATGTGATGGCCGAGCACAGGAGCAGCTCCAAGGCCACGGGAAAACGGGATCACATCCCTGAAATCCGCTGCCCTTCCAAACCACGGGGACTCCTCAGGCAAGGCTGGAGGGTCCTGGCGTTGTCTCTGCCTCTGGAATTCTCCCAGGCCGGGCTCTGTGCCCTYCTCCCGCCCCATTCCCGTTATCCCGGCGCTCCCAGGCGCTGCCCATCCTTGGAAAGCCGGGCCGAGGCGGGTGCGAGTGCCCTGACATGTCCTCACCGTACAGGTAGAACGGGTTACTCACTGCCTGCTCAGCCCCTGCACCCCCGAGCCCCGCGGTGAATCAGCGGCAGGAAAAGCTGCGCTCGCTGCCCCGGGGCTCCGGAGCTGCTGCTCGTGAGAACAAACACCCAAAGCGGCTCTGGGGGCAAATCCTCCCCCCCCGGCAGCTCTGGGAACCGGGGCAGGGGGTGCTGGGGGTGTCAGGTGTCCCCTGTCTCTGTCCCAAGTCCTCCCGAGGTCAGGATCTGGGCGATGCCATCCCCTGTGGGGCTGCCCCGGAGCCCTTGGCTCCGACCCGGCCCTGCTGCTGCTGCTGCTTCCAAAAACTCGGCTTTTGGGGAAGGGGGAAAACCCCCAGGCTTCCTCCAGGCCACACAGGGAGCTGAGCCGGGGTTTGCATCCCCTCTGCCCCAGGTGAAAATCCTGCTGCAGCTCCTTCCTTCCGTCCTTCCATCCCCGCAGAGATCCCACACCCCCGGAATTCCCGCATGAACGATTTCCCAGCCACCTTGGCCAGGATTCCTTCTCCAGGATCCACTCAAGCTCATCCTGCTTTCTCTGGAAGTATCCAGGATCCAGCTGGGACCTGGATTTTTGCTGCCAGATCCCTTCGGATGCAGCCGATTCCCACAGGGAATCACTCCCTGCAATCCCCCCTGCCTGGCACTGAGGCCGTGCCTCAGTTTCCCCTTCCCCACCTGCACGAACGCCCAGCACGGCTCCCAAAATTCCACCCACGGCCCTGGCCCACCCAGCGGGACCCAGCAAAGCCCTCGGGGGCTGCCGGCTTCCCTCAGCCCTCCCGGAGCAGCGCTGGGAACGGGGACCGCGGCCGCGGGGCTGGGCTGTGCCCGGGGCAGCCCTGCCCCTCCCGATCCCCTTCCCAGGCCCGGCGCGGATCCTGCCCCGTCCCGTCCCGCGCTGGGAATGAATCACACGGAGCTCGCTCGGGCTTCCCCTTCCCTCTGGGCGGCCCGGGAACAACAGAGCCGAGGGCAAAGGGCTGTGTGGGGGGATGTCCCCGTGTCCCCGTGTCCCTGTGCCCCCATGTCCCCGTATTTCTGTGTCCCCATATTCCTGTGTCCCCATGTTCCCATGTCCCAGTGTCCCCATGTCCCCATGTACCTGTATCTCCATGTCCCCATATTCCCATATTCCTGTGTCCCCACATCCCCATGTCCCCGCATCCCTGTGTTCCCATGTCCCCGTGTCCCCATGTCCCCCTGTTCCCACATCCCCATGTCCCCATGTCTCTGTATCCCAGTGTCCCCGTGCCCCCATGTACCTGTGTCCCTGTGTCCCTGTGTTCCCATGTCCCCATATCCCCCTGTCCCCGTGTCCCCTGCTGGGCTCCAGCCCCAGCCCTGGCTGCTCGGGGACCCCGGGCAGGGAGCTCAGCTCCGGGAGGGGCTCCTCCCTCCCCGGGATGTCCCTGGGACAGAGCTCCTGCTGCCCCCAGAGCCAAACSCAGCGTCCTTCCCTAAAGCTGAGCTGGGGGCGGGTGGGATGAGACCCCTGGGGCAGCGGGGAGGGGGCTGGAGGGGTTGGAACTCGCCTTGGCCGGGATGTACTGCAGGATTTTGTCCGTGGTCGTGTCTCTCTCATGGCCTCTGTCTATCCCAAAAAAGCTGGGCAGCCTTTTCTTGCCATTTTGCCTACAGAGGGGGGAAAACAACACATCAAAACCTCAAAACACGCATGGAAACAGAGCCAGGCTGAGGCACGGTGACTCCTGCCCAGAAATAAGGAAGCCAGGACACCAAGCGAGCGATTTGTCACGGGCTTCCGAGTCACGCCAGCCCAGCCCGGGCTGGCAGAGCCCGGGAGAGCTGCACTGCGATTTTGCTGCACTTGTTGGGGTTTCTCTGCCTTTTTTTGTTTACAGCTCTTTGCTGAGCCAAGCGATCAGCTGGGCTCATGTGTGCCCCCAAACCAGCCCAGGGCTGGAGGCAGAGCACAGAGAGCAAACGCAGCCCTGGCAGGACCTGCAGAGCCCCTGGAGCGGGGATGGATCTGCACAGAAATTCCCGGGGAGCACCTGGGGGCCTCCCTGCGCCTTTCCCCCCACTCCCAGTGTCTCCCAGAGTGCACACCAGTTCCAGGCAGCCCAGTGCTGCTGGGCAGTGCTGGGAGCTCTCTGCTAGGATTTCCCTGCAGTTCCTCCCTCTGCAGCACAAAACCGGGACAATCCCCGGGAGCGTGGGAAGCTGCGAGTCCTTGGGACGGGAGGAGCTCTGGGGCTGGGCTGCTCCACCACAGGGGCGTGATGAGAGATTCCCCAGGCACAAATACCCCGAGGGATCCCCTCTCCTTTACCCCAAATACCCCGAGGGATCCCCTCTCTTTTACCCCAAACACCCCAAGGGATCCCCTCTCTTTTACCCCAAATACCCCGAGGGATCCCCTCTCTTTTACCCCAAATCCCCACGGGATCCCCTCTCTCTGACCCCACAGGAACTCCTCAGGCCCCTCCAGGTCTGCCCCTCATTTCTGGCAGCACAGAACACCCAGGGCACAGTTCAGGGTCTCCTTTYCCTCAGAACCCGGCGGAGTTCAGGGGTTTTTGGCACAGCCCCGACACAGAACCCAGCACGGGCAGGTCCATGCTTCCCTCAGAGCTCTGTCCCAGCTCTGTGGGAGCAGTGGCAGGGCCGGGGAGCCGCCGAGCATTCCCGGGGAGCTCTGCTTTGGGACAGCCACCCTGGGCTGAGGTGGCTGAGCTCTGTCCCGGCCAGCCCAGCGCCCGAACCCCCAAAGGATTGCACGGATCTGCTGCTCCCCCCGCGGGTTTGCAAACACAAAAATCCCACACGGAGCGCCGGGATTTGGGGGTTCTCCCCCAAGCCGGAGCACGGCGGTGTTGTTTTCTCCCACGGCTGTGACCGGAACCGCTCCCGAGTGCAAACCGGGAATATCTCAGGTGTTGTGCACCTTGTCCCGCCGGGGRCGGCTTCGTCACCCAAACACAAACCGACTCCTCCAGCGCAGCTCCTGCCTGCCCTGCCGCCCCGAAATTCCAACCCCAAAACCCACCGGGAAACGGGAAAAACCCCCTGTGAGAGACCCCACAGGAGATCCAGCCCCGCTCCCCCCGCSCGGAGCCCGAGGAGGGGGCACTCACTCCTTCTTCAGCGAGGGTTTCCTTCGGAAGGAGCTCCTGAAGCCRCCGGGAGCCTGCGGGACACAGGCGATGTTCCCCATGGGGCAGCGCCCCGCGCCGGCACCGCTGCGGGGCGGCTGGGGGAGGCTGTGGGGTCGGTGTGGGGCCGGTATGGGATCGGTGTGGGATCGGTGTCAGATCTCAGTGGGATTGATGTGGGACCGCTGTGGGATTGAGGTCAGATCGCTGTGGGATCGCTGTGGGTTCGCTGGGAGATGGCAGTGAGTTCGTTGTAGGATCTCTGCGGGATGGCAGTGAGTTCGCTGTGGGATCGCTGTGGGATCTCAGTGGGATTTCAGCGGGATCTCTGCGGGATCTCWGYRGGATCKCWGYGGGATSGCAGTGRGWTCGYTGKGRGATSKCWGYSRGWTYKYWGTGGGATCTCTGYGGGWTYKCTGYGGGATCTCTGYGGGATCTCTGCGGGATCGCTGCCGGCCGCTCCTCTCCCCGCCGGGACTCGAGTGGGTGTGAGCAGAGCCCGAGCCCGGCCCTGCCCTCGCCCCCGCCCCGAGGAGGGGCCAGCCCCGGTACCTGTTCCCTGTTCCCTGCGAACCGAGCCCGGGGAACGCCGGATTCCCGGGACACCGGGGAAAAAGGGGCTGCAGCCCCGGGAAAGCCATCCCGGAGCCCTTCCCGGCTGGAATTCGGCCGCCGAGATAAGGATGGGGCGAGATAAAGGCTGGCGGTTTTGTTTAAGCATTAACAAAACTCTCCGGCGCCTGAAGGGTGCCAAAGGCTGCCCCTCCCCAGAGGGGTTAAAGGTGTAAAAATCAAATGGGCAGCGGGAAAAAAATAATKAAAATCAAACAGAGGGCACTCATTAAAATCTGGGAATGATGGAAAGGGGAYCAAGGAAGCAAAGAGCAAAAGGAGATGTGCATGAGCAGCAAAAGGGAATATTTATAGAAGAAATGGTAGAAGAGGAAGCAAACTGGAGGTTTCTGACAGTGCTGTGAGTGCCTCAGTGCATGGAAATATAAACAATAAAAAGAAGAAGTTRATGACAAAAGGTGAATGCAGACTCAATATTTCTGTGCTGAAAAAAAAAAACACCCCAGGAATTACAGCCATAGGAAAGCAGAAACCACATCATTTTGGGGTGGCTGCTAAGAAGCAAACACAAAACTCGAATGCTCTGGGTGAAAAAATACAGAGAATTCACCCCAGAAAGTTTGGAAGGGCTGAACACAAAGGGCTGCTGCMGTTGAGTCTTGCAGGACCACGGAATTTGCAAAGAAATTGCATCATTTACCAGGGATATCAGGGTTTCCATGGGTGAAATCCCACCCCGGTAATTATGGGGTTGCCAGTTGCCAGCARTCCCTGGGAAAATGATGTAACAGCTGTGAGGGAGTTGGATTAACTCTGAGAATTGCAGGAGGAGAATATAATTAACCCAAATCAGCGCGGGGCTGTGGGAATCAGATCTGGTCTGATTTGGACGAATTGAATTGATGGCAAGTTTGGAAAAAAAATAATTCCGATTTAGTGAATATAAATAAGAGTGGTGTGAGGAACACCACAAAGGCTGGGATGTGACAAACCCAGACGCTGTTTGAGGAGGTTTTCCTGGAGAATCTGCTGGACTCCGGGGCTGAGGGACACACGGGGTGTGCTGGGCCGKTCCCATTTGTAACAAAATATTCCCCCAAAAAAAGCGATTGCACGGTCAGGCCACACTCACCGGGAGAGAGCRGCTGAGAACGGGCGTGCCCTAAAACCCCTGCCCATCCCCGACCTCTGAAAGCAGCTCCTTTACCCTGTGCCCATTAACCCTTCCTGGCCCAGCACGCCCCTCCGGAGGGGCCCCCAGCACAAATTCCCTGATTTTCATGGCAGGGCTGGCTCGTGTGAGCTCCGGGCAGGGCTGGGAAAGGAGAATGTGAGAGCCCAGCGCCTCCTGGCCGGGATCAGACACTGCAGCACAGAGCCCCAGATTTGTCCTGTGCAGGAGCAGTGACATTGGGATTCCTCCTCATCCTCAGCTCTGTGCAGGAGCAGTGACATTGTGATTCCTCCCCATCCCCAGCTCTGTCCTGAGCGGCAGGATTGTGATTTCTCCCCATTCCCAGCTGTTTTTCCTGTGCAGGAGCACTGATATTCCTCCCCAGCTGTTTTCCCTGAGCACAGGACTGTGATTCCTCCCCGGAGCCGTGGCTAACGCGCTCAGGCCGTGACCACAAACGTGCTGTTCCTCCAGTTCCTGCTAAATATAAACCCTGCAGCTCAGAGCGGGGTCACAAACGCTGCTGCTGCTGCTGCAGCTCCTGCTGCTGTCACAGCTCCCGTTGTGCCGGCTGGGACAGCAGTGACACCGACAGGGCTGGCACCAGTGCCTGGGGACACAAAGCCTGAGGGCACAAAGTTCTGCTGGAGCTCGGGAGGGGCTGAGGGAGGCTGGGCAGCCCCTGCACTGCAGGAAGGCTTTGTGCCCTCAGGGGTGCAGAGAGTCAAACAGCACAGCAGGGGCAAGAGAAATGCTCCTTTTAGCTCAGCTGTGCCCCAGCAGAGCCTCCCGAACTGCTCCGGGCCCCCCTGACCCCCTGCACCAACCCCCCCAGGACAGGGCCAGTCCCAGCCCTGAGCAAATCCTGCAGCACTGACACCAGGAGACATCACAGAATCACATCCCTTCCCCAGCAGGGATCCCCTAGATCACAGCCCAACCCCAAGAACCCCACCCTGTCCCTGAGAGCACTGTGCAAACACTCCTGGAGCTCTGGGAGCCCTTCCTGAGGAGCACAACTGCCTCTGGGGGAAGAATCTTTCCCTGATCTCCACCCCAAACCCTCCCCTGGCACACCCCAAGGCTGCCCTGGCTGCCCAGGCAGGAGCAGAGCAGTGCCTGGGGATCCCTCCCTGCCCTGGGGAGCAGGGACAGGGACACTGAAGGATGCACGGGATCCAGAATCCAAGAAAACGTTTTTATTGTACACGTTGGCTTCTATTGCTTGTATCCCCTCCCCAGCCCCATGTAGTGCAAAAAATTCCGAGAAACAGAGTTCCACATAAATAAAACTGGGGTCAGTGACAGAGAAATCAAAGTGACGACGCTTGGACACGGATCTGGAGCGGCTGAGCCCAGCAGGGAGGCCCAGGGAGCCTCTGCCCCCCAAATCGGGGCAGGGGCTCCTGCCTGGGAAAAACCCCCAGAGCCCGGAGCCCCCCGGCTTGGGGACATGGGGACACTCCCCAGCTGGGAATTCAGACAGAGGAACATCTCGGGCGAGACAGCACGGACTAAAACTCGGCAGGGAAGCCACACAGACAGAGTTGTTCTCCTCCCCTCGGACGGGGTCGCTACGCACGGACAGACAGACACAGACACACGTCCCCTCCGAGCCCTCCTCCTCCTCCTCCTCCTCGGCAGGGGACGTGCAGCACCAGGAGCGATCCCACCGCGCCACGGTGGGTGCTGACACCTCGTGTCCACACAGTGTGGGTCAGGGGGCTGCGCACCCCCGGGAGATGCTGGGGAATTGTTTTGCCCTTTTCCTCCTCCTCCTCCTCCTCCTCCTCCTCCTCCCCTGGCACAGGGGACAGCGAGCACCTGCATAGTTCGGGCAGCAGAGCCCAGGGGCTCACAGGGATATTGCTCACTGTCCCTGCCCCTCAGGACAGTGTCACCTCCTCCTCCTCCTCCTCCCCTGGCACAGGGGACAGCGAGCACCTGCATAGTTCGGGCAGCAGAGCCCAGGGGCTCACAGGGATATTGCTCACTGTCCCTGCCCCTCAGGACAGTGTCACACACCACTGGCAGGGTGAGCACTGCACATTCCAAGGGTGGGCACCGAAATCCTCCTCAGCTGCTGCATCTCTCCCTTCCCTCGGGCTCTGCTCCCTCCTCACTCTGCTGAGCCACTGCCACATCTCATTCCTGGGACCAGCCCTTGTTTCCCCSCTCAGCAGCTCCTGCTCTGCCCCTCCCGGCTCCTCCTGAGCCCCTCAGCACCAGCCCCTTCCCCTCTGCACGGGGCTTTTTGGGCTGCTCCTCCTGCAGAGGGGACCTGGAGCCAGGGCCAGCTGGGGTGAGCCCWGCAGGAGAGGGAAATCCCGATGTGGGCCACGGGAACGGGGTGCAAAGGGCTGAGAGCTGGCTCGGGGGGAGGCACAGGCACAAAGYAGAGCAGATTTCACTGGTTTCATCATTGGTTTTGAACAAAGCAGATCGCTCTGACCTTCCTGGGGCAGTGCCCGTGGACCAGGAGAGCCTGGGCACGCACAGGCTCCTCTGCAGGGCAGGGAAACGGGGCAGCTGCTGAGCTGTGACAGCTGGGGCAGCGGGAAGGGGACAAAAAGAAGATTTAGAGGCTGTTCCAAAAGCCAAAAAAGGCCTCCTCAGGCTGAGCAGCTCAGACTGTGCTCGGGGAGAGGCTGCAGGGGGAGGCAGCCCTGGCTTCCAGGGGTCCAACGTGAGGCACTGAGAGTGGGCTTGGGAAGGGTGGGCTTGGAAAACCCTGCAGGCACCTGTGCAGGGGAAATGAGAGTGCCAAGAACGGGATCTGAAGCTGGGGAGTCCCTGCCTCGTTTCTAACTCTCCTTTCACACTCCCCCCCAAAAAAAAAGAAAGGAGAAMTCTCTTGCTACTTGAAAAYCCAGGCCCACRAGTACCACAGGAGTGARGTGTGAGCTCTGGGAGTGAGAACTGGGGAATGGGGGGGATCAAAAGGAGACAGGGACGAGTTGCAAAGAGCTGGAGCAATTCCCAATGCTACATTTGAACAGGAGTGAGGTACCAGTGGTTGAGTCCATGGAGAGCACCTGACCTGTGCCCCAGCTCAGGCTCACACACACAGCACACCCTGAAAACACCAGCCCACGGCGGCCCTGCCTCCAGGACAGGCCGTGCAGGGCTGATTTATCCAACCTTCAGCTCATTAGAGCGGTTGCTTAATTGCCAGGGAGTCGCTGATTGGAAATGGTCCCTCGGACACTTGCACACACCCCACCCASGCAGAGAGAACGCCTTCCAGGGCACAGGGATCATCTCAAACAAATGAGAAAAGGAAAACTGCATCCCCTCCTGCTGCCTGGAGAGCAGAGGGGATGGGGAATAGTAAAAAATAAAGGGATGTGAAGTCGTATTAGCATTCAAATAAAAAAAGGCAAATTAAAAAAAAAAACAAACTTAATACCCAAGAAAGGGAATGCCAGGCAATCCTCCTGGTGCAGGAGGCTGGACCGATTCCTTTCCACAAAGCCAGATCTGCTGTGCAGAGAGGGGAACAGCAAAGGGGCCGGGCTGTTCCCAGGAGCACAGAGAGAGCCGGTCCTGGAGCCCCGGGCCAGCGRTGCCACCGAGGTCCCCGTGGCCACCAGGGCAGCCCTGCAGGGCTCGGGACGCTGCCCCCAGCCCTCCCCRCCCCGCAGGGCTGTGCCCGGGCTGCCCTTCTCCCCGCGGAGTGTTTAAGGCATCAGAGACACCCTCGGAGCCCCGAGCAGCGCCCCCGGGCTGGGTTTGGCTACAGCGACATTCAGAGGGGCGGGGGACACTGCACGGCGTCCCCCGGGCCACCCCGGGGYGGCAGCGCTGGGGCTCGGCAGTCCCAGAAGCAGCAATGGTTCGGGGTATCCCCCCAAATTTTACCCAAATGGGATTGTTTTTGGGGGGGGTGTTGCTGGATGAGCGTGGCCCGAGGCAGCCCCGGCTCCGCCCGGCCCTTGGTGGCCCTGGTGGCCTCGGGGGTGTCCCCAGGAATGGGGAGAGCCCCCCAAAGCAGGGCCGGGCTGGCCGCCGGTGCTGTCCCCGTCACGGGCAGCGGCCGCCAGCGCTGTCCCCGGGCTCACAGGCTGGTGGAGGACACCGAGAGCGTGGGCGAGGAGGGCGGGGGGAAGTTGAGCAGCTCCAGCACGGCCACCCCCACGCTGCTGCGCCGGGTGAACATGCAGGAGGCCGCCACCCACTTGTTGGTGCGGGGGTTGTACTTCTCGATGGAGTTGAGGCTGGAGCTGCCGTCGTTTCCCCCCACGGCGTAGAGCCAGCCGTCCATGGCCACCAGGTCGTGGGTGCTCCTGCAAGGACCGGGCACAGGGGTCAGGCTGGGAGGGGCTGGGGGCAGCTCAGAGCTGCGAGGACCTGCCCAGAGCTCTGACACCCCATAAATACCCTGTGAAAATGAACTGTGGGGGCACAGAACCGCAGGGAGCTGCCCAGAGCTCTGGCACCCCACAAAAACCCCGTGAAAATGAACTGCTGGGGTATAGCACCATGAGGAGCTGCCCAGGGCTCTGGAACCCCTTAAATACCCTGTGAAAATGAACTGTGGGGGCACAGCATCATCGGGAGCTGCCCAGGGCTCTGACACCCCATAAATACCCTGTGAAAATGAACTGTGGGGGCACAAACAGGCAGAGCCCAGCACGCAGCCACAGATGTCCCCCTTCACTCCGACACTTGTCCCAACCTCACCGAATACCAAACTCCATGAGCCCCAAATCCCTGGACTTGCGAGCCTTAACTCCTCCCTCAGCATCTCTGCGGGCTCAGCCAGCTCAAACCTCGCTTCTTTATGGCCTGAGGACAAACCCCTCAGCAGAACATCCCTGCTGTGCCCCTGTGGCACACCCTGCCACCYTTCCCAGCACGGCAGGGCCGTGCTGAGCCAGCCACAAACCCTAAACCCCCCGGCTGTGCCTGTGTTTTATGGTTTGAAGGCACGGCGGGGTGAGAGCCCCTCTCCCGCTGCAGCAGCTGCACAGGGGAGGGGGCTCAGCCCCGTACCTGCGGATGTTCATGGGGGCCACGCTCTCCCACGTGTTGGATTTGGGGTTGTAGCGCTCCACAGAGTTAAGGCAGCTGGTGCCRTCGTTGCCCCCGGCCACGTAGAGCATCCCCTCGAGCACGGCCACGCCCGCGCTGCTGCGCCGGCTCAGCATGTTGGCGATGGGGCTCCACGTGTTGATCTGGGCACAGGGAACCCCATCAGCCACCCCCACGGGGGCATTTCCCACCCATCCCCGGCCGGGTCAGCGCTGCGGGGGTCAGTCCTGCTCTGAGCACACGGCTCCTGCCATGGAAACCCTTCTGGGGGAGATCAGTTCTCTCCTCTTTGTGGTTCCACAGTTCCCAGGAGGGATCTCTGCTGCCCGGCTCAGCTGGAGCCATCCCAGGGGCACAGAGATCCCTTTTCCCAGCACCAGCAGCACCTCTGCCCGGGGAGAAGGGGAAGGGTGACACGSTGGGGACACTCCCAGCACAAAATCCTTTCTGGGAACACAAAGCCCCCCCACGCCCACCCAGGCCCTTCTGTCCCACCCACGGGGGCTGAGCTGTATCTATTCCCAACCTGTGGGAGTGCAGCTGGGGCTTTGCAGCTCATGAAAAGCCTCCAGGACCTTCTCTTTGATCCGTGCTGGAGCAGAGCTGCGTGTCCCTGGGCAGGACACGTGTCCCCAGCCTGCCACACTCCCTGCTCTGCACGGGGTGTGCAAGTCAGCAGGGGCTCAGCTCAGGGCACGGGCAGSATCCCTGCTCCCCACACARGCACAGSATGTGGGGACAGAGGGTGTTCTGGYGGCCAAAACCTCACAGAGAGCTCTCCCAGAGGTCACTGTGCTCAGCGTTGCACCCCAGATGCTCTGTCCCTGCTGACCCCCCTCCATCTCACAGGGTGAAGGCCTGCCAGGCACCCCTGAGGAGGGGAGAAGCAGGAGAGCCACCCAAACCTCCCCTGTTTACCTGGGGCTCGTACTTCTCCACCGTGGCTAAGTGTGAGGAGCTGTCGTAGCCCCCGACTGCATAGAGGTTACCTTCTGCAAAGACAGGCACGGGGATGAGCTAAAAACACGTTCCTGCCCCAGCACAGCCCCCCAGAACCTCACAGGTGCCCCTCTGCGGGTGCCCACACGGGTCACCGAGCCTCCCCTGCCCCAGGCAGCTCCTCCCAGCCCGGCTCCCTCCCCTGGGGAATATTCAGCTCCTCTGCAGAGCTTCCCAGCGAGCTCCTTCTCTCCTTCTCCTGCTGCTTCCTGACCTCCTCCTCACCGAGCTGCTCCCCGCAGGAGCCCTGGGGTATTTTTAGCGGAGGAGGCTGGAGCAGAGGAATGCCAGGATCGGCTGTGGCAGCTCAGGAGGAGCCAGGGATGGAGGGGAGGGAAGCTCTGAGTCAGCAGCCGGAGCTGAAAGCAGAGAGCAGGGCAGGGGACAGGCACGGGGACACCGGGACAGGGACAGGCACGGGGACACCGGGACAGGTGGGGAGCGCCCCCAGGGAGGTGCAGCTCCTGCCGAGGTGGGAGTGGGGCTAAAAGGACATTCCTGCTCCTACAGTAAGGACAAATCAGGATCAGGGGACAGGGGATCCTCCACAGGCAGCCCCTTTTACCCCAGACTAGCGGGGAACAATGTGTGGATCCCCTCAGG
>CADDXX010000553.1:44734-55486 GCA_902810485.1 Alauda arvensis | reverse complement strand
TGGTGGGGTGGTGGAAGAGGGAGGTTTTGGGGTTTGTGTGTTTTGAAAGGTGGGGAGCCCCTCAGGCGGGCGCCATGTTTGGCCTGAGGCCTTGGGACAGGCCCTGAGGTTGAGGGACAGCGCTGGGATTAAAGGTGTGGGATTTGATTAGGAGAGATTGATTAAAAGGGTGAAAAACTTGGGGTTTTAGATTTTAGTATATAGAATTATGTATATTATAATTATTTTAGAATGTATTTTATATATATTATATATACATGTTTTATTACATGTTGTAATGTGTGTCAGCCAAGATGGAGAACTTAGGGCATTGTCTAAGACTCTCTTTTTTACCTTCTTCTTCCTTCTTTTTCATAGATTTAGGTGGTTTTCTGTAATTGGGTCCCCCAATGACAAAAATTTTCTAAAAAAATTAATTTATTTTTATAAATATTAATATATTATTATATATTTATTAAAAAAAAAAAAGCTCTCCATTGCAGGGTTTTAGGGGTCATCATTGGGTCAGAACCATCAGTAACAGAGGTGTCATCTGGTTATTGGGTAAACAGTGCTTAAAAACCTTGAGAAAAAGCCAGTGGTGGCCGTTTTGCCACATTTTTTTAGGAAGTGGTTAAAGTTAGGGCTTGTGAGTGTGTAAATAGGTTTTTAAGCACTATTTACTCAATAATGAGATGATTATTGATGTTTCTGACCCAACAATGACCACTAAAGCCCTGCAATGGGGACCTTTTTCACCCAGTTACAGAAAACCCCCCAAACCCACGAAGAATAAGGAAGAAGAAGATGAAACAGAGAGTCTTAGGCAGCACCCTGAGTTCTCCACCTCAGCTCACACACATCACTATACACCAACACAATTATTATTACAAAACACAACAAACCACCGAGTCTGAACTGGAATTTATATTTCCGGTGTCTCCTCCACGCTGACCTTGGCCAGCAGAAGGGAAAGGGGCTGAGGGATGAGGGCAGGGTGGCAGCGGGGCCTCACCCACGGCGAAGAGCACGGTGCTGGCCCCCTCGCAGCGCCGCGGCCGCGTGCGGCTGTTGCCCAGGACCCCTCTCTGCTCGGGCATCAGGTGGTACTTGAGGGCCTCGATGAGCAGGTCCTTGCACTCCGAGTGGTGCCKCACCAGCAGCTCCGTGTCCACGTTGCTCATGAGGAAATCGCGGCTCAGCAGCGGCAGCCGCACGCACTTCATCAGCTGGGATGGGGAGTGTGGGACATGGGGGTCACCTTATCAGTTCTGATCATTAACAGCTGTGTTAATTAATCAGTTCAGCCTGGCTCCTGGTGAGTCACAGCTGTATCCAGTGAGGATGAGGGGAGGATCACGGTGGAAGGCTCAGTGGTGGCAGGTGCATGCGCTTCATCAGCTGGGAGAAGGGGATACAGGTGACCTCACCCCTGATCATTAACAGCTGTGTTAATTAACCAGCTCAGCCTGGCCYCTGGTGAGTCACAGCTGTATCCAGTGAGGATGAGTGAGATGAAACAGGGGCTGAGCTCGTGGAGGAGGAACCTTGAGGGCTCAGCAGCGCACGCACTTCATCAGCTGGGGGAGGTGCACAGGTGACCTCACCCCTGCTGAGTTAATTCCCTCTGTTAATTAACCAATGCAGCCCCTGGTGAGTCACAGCTGTATCCAATCAGGATGAGTGAGATAGAAGAGGGGGTGAATGAGATGGGATTTAAGGTCCCTTCAGTGGGACAGGGACCTGCTGTTCCTGCCCTGTGCTGCAGCTTCCTGCAGCCATGTGCTCACCCAGCCCAGGCACTCAGAGATGGTGGGCACAACCAGGGCCCCTTTCCCAGCACACTCTCAGCCCTTTCCCAGTGCTCTCACCCTGGGCACGTGCTGTCTCCTGCTGTCCACGTCGTGTTTGACCCAGCTGAGCACAGCCCTGTACACCTCCTCCTCCGAGGGCACGTTGAGGCTGTCGCTGGAAATGAGGTCCAGCACCTGCAGGGTGGGGAGGGCAGGGCTGCTTTGGGGTGGGCTGGGAGGGAAGGAGACATTCCCCAAGGACTGGGAACTGCTCCTGCCCGGGGAGATGAGCCAGGGGCCGTGCTGGCACCACATGAGGACCAGCAAGAAACATTAGCTGGGCTGATTTAAACATCCCAGCCACGTGCCCAGGGCAGCCAGGAGCTGTTCCCTGGGCTGTGCTCCCACAGCCAGGGCAGTGTGCTCAGAGCTCACGTGGCAAGCACCAGTGGCCAAAAATTCCCCCCTGTCCTACCCTGCTATCCTCATTTCCCGTGGGATTCAGCCTGCAGACAGAGCTCTTCCCAAACCTGAACAGAGTGGGGCCAAAGCCCAGAACCTGGCCACAAACCCACACCCTTCGGGCTTCTTCCTCACAGGAAAAGCTTTGCTGCACCCACACCTCCACCCTCCTCACCTGTTTGAGGGGCAGCAGCATGAACTCCTCAGTCTTGGCCACCTCCACGAAGTGCTGCAGGACGTACTTGTGGGCAGACTTGAGGAGGTCGCTGCAGGAGTGGGTGTCAGCAAAGCCCCGGATGCCCAGGCAGTTGGAGGGGTCGAGCTGGCTGAGCAGGAACTTGCAGCAAGCGTCCCTCACACCGTTGAGCTGCAGCAGGCTGGCAGCAGGAAGGAGGGTCTGGCAGAGAAGAAAAGAACAGGGGGGAAAAGGGAGGAAAGGGTTTTCACCCTGGCCCCGCTGGCAGCCACGAGCAGAGCAGGTTTAGTGAGCACCTCCAGGCACACAAAGGACAGAGAACTCCTGGTTTATAAGAGGAACAGCTGGGAAGGACACCTGTGACACCCCCCAGGGCCAGCAGAAAGGCTCAGGAACAGAGCTGGGGACTGCACGCTGCTCTGAGGAGCCACCTCTGGGAAGGGAAGCAGCCAAACCCCCTGAGCACTGCCAGATCCAGCTGCCACCCCAGGAACAGCTGGCAGCGCTGAGCAGGAGAGAGAGGGGAGTCCCCAGGAGGTGCAGAACAGCTTGGTGGRGAAGGGGGATGTGGGGAAAAGGCCCTACCTGCACATTGCCCTCTCCCACCACGATCTCAGCCGTGTATGCGTACTGCACCAGCTGCTCCAGCGCCTGCGGGTCGATGTCGTGCAGGGTCACATGGGTCTGGCGGCTCTCACTCATCTCATCTGGGGCACAGGACACCAGAAATGAACAGGAACCCCCCAGCAGGGCTGTCTGCCCACAGGAGGATGTGTGGAATGAGCTGCATCCACCTCTGCACCCCAGCCCGGGGAGGGTTCCTGTGCAGCCCCAGGGAACGGGAGGAGGGATCCCCAAGGAGCTGAGGGCAAAGGGAATCAGGGAAGGGATGTAAAAACAGGATTTAACCATGCATGGAACAGGTGGTTTGCTTTTGGAAGGTCTCCTGGCCAGGTCTGCAGGATGGGGGACAGGATTCTGTGGAGGAGGGGACACCAGGATCCTGCACATGGGCACAGGGATTCAGGGAAGGGAGGGAAATGGAGGATTCAACCATACATTGGTTTTTAGAAGGTTTCCTGTCCAGCTGTAGGGACTGGGGGCCAGCTCTGCAGGATGGGGAACAGGATCCTGTGCAGGAGGGGGACAGCACATGGGCACAGGGATTCAGGGAAGGCAGTGACATAAGGAACACTCCCACTGTTGCTCACAGAAATGACCCATGCAAGGGCAGGGAAGCGACACCAGAGAGCGGGGACGGGAGGCAGGGAAGGGATTTGGAGAGGGGAGGGCTGCGAGCCCCGTGCCCGGGGAAGAGGAGGACTCTACTTGCTTGTGAACATGGCGTGGAAGTAGGGGCTGCAGGACGCCAGCACCACCTTGTGGGCCTTGATCTCCTTGGTGGCCACGTGCAGGACGATGTCGCAGAGCAGCCCCCGCTGCCGCATGCGGTTCATGCACACGAAGGCGTCGTGGTAGTGGCGTTTGGAGTTGTGCGAGATGCTGTGCCCGTCCCGGGCCAGGAGCTGCACGCCCCCCTCCATGGCCGCAGGGAACGGGGGTCCCTGCCCGCCGCCTCTGGCACGGGGAGAAGCACAGCGTCACCCTGGTGCCCCCAGCACAGCTGGAACACAGCTGGAACACAGCTGGAACAGAGGCTGGGCAGCGTGAAAGGAACACAGCAGCTGAACCCGAGCCAGCAGGGGCCAGGAAGGCGAGTGCAGGAGCAGGAATGGGGGGGCCAGCAGGACAGGGGGGTCATTCTGCCCCTGCACTCTGAGGCCACACCTCATTGCTGTGGGCCATTTTCAATATTGGGGTTAATTGTCCAATTACAGCTTCAGGGGATGAAATCCCATCCTTCCAGTTTCCTCTCCTCAATTCACTGTTTTTACTTTTGGGGCTGAAGCTGCAATGGTGTCCTTGGCTCTGGGGCTGGAAAAGGATTGTTCTGTCCAACTAAACTGTGAGGAGAAGCTGCTGACACCTCATATGGAGTTCAGAGTTATGTACCAATGCAGGGCAGCATCTGGAAATGTGAAAGCTGGAACTGAAGGCACCAATCCAGGCTTCAGCCCTGGGTGATCCTTGGGGAGCCACCACAGCTCCAACACCCCGTGCTGACAGCGACCCTGACAGCTCTGAGCAGGCCCTGCTGGAGAAATGTCATTTGCTCCAAACAAAGAGGGGAAATTCAGCCTCAATATGGGGAAGGAATTCTTCCCTGGGAGGGTGGGGAGGCCCTGCAATGGATTTCCCAGAGAAGCTGGGGCTGCCCCTGGATCCCTGTCCCAGGCCAGGGATGGAGCTCAGAGCSCCCTGGGCTGGGGGAAGGTGTCCCTGCCCACGGAACCAGAATGATTTTTACAGTCCCTTCCARSCCAAGCCATCCTGYGATTCTTGGAAAACAAAACCTGCCTGATCAAGGAGCATTTATTCATGCAGAGATTTCCTCCTCTCCCCCCCGGTGCTGTTTGCATCCACGCTGCTCCACAAAGCCTTTGGTGCCTCAGTGCCAGCACAGAGCTGGGGGATGAGGAGGGGATGAGCGAGCAGCAGGAGGAAGGAGGGGGAGGCAGCAGCAGGGAAAAAGGCAGCTTGGATCCAAAGGGAGCCCGCGACTGCCCCCGCATCCCCGCGGCGAGAGGATCCCCTCAGCCTCACACACCTCCTCAGCAGCCTAAAAATACCAGCCCCGCCTCCTGAGCCTGCTCAGCCACGGGGGCAGCAGCAATTCCCTTTTTAGAGAGCTCTCGTAGCACGTTCGGGAGTCTGGGGGAGGAGAGCGACATGAATAAACACATTTCCCAAGCGGGGAGCAGCCTGCAGTGCCCTTTGCTGCTCACATCGCTCCGAGTGCTGCGAGATTCCTCCTCTGCCAGCAGCGGGGAGGGCTCAGGGCGTGCCGGTGCTCCCCAGCAGGGACAGCACGATGTCACCGTGTCACCTCGGCAGCAAAGGAGGAGCCGGGAGCCTGGCCCTGCCCTCCCACATCCCAGTTTGGGAAGCTGCAGCCTCTCCGGGACACCCCGTCTCCTCCTGATTCACATCTGCCGGACGAGATGCCCTCAGAAAGGAGGTTTTTCATTATTGGCATCCCTGCCCGGGCTCCAGAGGGTCAGGGCTGGGCTCCAGAGGGTCAGGGCTGGGCTCAAGGGCTCCTTTCCCAGAGCACACAGAGCTCCCCCACCCCTGTCCCCATCCCCAGCTGCAAACCCAAGGGTTTTCCCCAAAGCAGGGGACAGTCCTGGCAGCCTGAGCCAGCTGTGCTCGGTGGTTTTTGGGCTCCAGCCACCCCGAGGAGCTGCCCACCCYCCCAGCAGCCCCATGGGACAGTGCCACCCTCCCTGGCACGGGGCTGGGTGAAGCCTTGCAGTGGGTACAGCCCCTTCTGTCCCATGTCCCCTCCAGCCCACGAGAACCTGTCCCCACCAGAGCTCTTCTGCTTCAGTGGRTGAGAACAAAAAGGGATGGAACAGCCCCGTGCTGCTCCCTGTGCTGAACCTCCCTGGCAGCGCTCAGCACTCCTCATTTCCCTGCTGAAACTCCATTCCCAGGGAACGAGGGGCTGTGGGATGTGATTGATGGGGAGCCCAGCCTGCTCCACAGGAGACACTGGGGCAGTGTCCAGAGCTCCTGGGGTGGGGCAGGAAGCACARGCCCTGGTTTGTGGGCAGCAGCAGCAGCACTGCACGTGTCCCCGTGGGCTGGGGCGGATGTGCTGCCTCCCTTGGAATAACTCTGAGGTTATGGCACCAAAAAATAACCCACCAAAAAAAAAAAAATAAAAAAAGGAGGCGTTTGTTTGGCTTCTCWGTGCCAGAGCGTGGCCACGCATAACAGCTCTGTTAATTAATGCAAATGATCCCTGCCCAAAGGGACGCCTGTTCTCTGCACACAAAAAAACCATATTTTGCTGGGAGTGAAAAGAAGTGTGCTTGAGCAATAAACAGGGAACAGAGGATCCTCCAGGGAGACGTTGTGAGCCTGCCCTTTCCCCAGGAAGGCCCTGGAGAATAGCTTTTTGTTGACAGCCTGGATGGGGGATTTTGTGTCTGGCAGGAGGGCTGGGAGGCAGCAGGGACACATCCTGTGCAGCTGCTGCCATGGTGGGGACAGGGGACAGCCCCCCCCTGCCCTCAGGCTCCAATCCATCCCCTCCATGTGTCCCCATCCTTTGTGCCACGTCCCTGGGTGCCTGTCTGCTGCAGGATCAGCTGTTTGTGCTCAGCTCTGCCTCTGCCACACGAGAGCTGCCTCTGGGGGAGGCACAGAGCCCAGGCTGGCACTCGGCTGGAGCCCAGGCTGTCACAGCAGCACAGAGCAAGGTGCCACCCTGGTGCCCTCCCAAATGGCACAGCCAAACCCCCCCTGGCGTGGAGCAAAGGCCTGGGATCCCTGGGGAGGGGGAGCATCACAGGGGAGCATTGATTATCAATTATTTTTTCACTGATAATCAATGCTGTTCTCACAGCTACAGCAGATCTGCACYGCCCTCACCCCCTCARACTCGGGTATCCCAAATTATTCCTKCTTTCAGAGAGCCAATTACACAATAAATTGCATTCCCAGCTTCCCTGCTCCCTTCCCCACCATGAACACAAGCAGAGAGGATGGGAAGCACTCAGCTGTGCCTGCCAGGGCCCAGATGCAAAGCAGGCACTAAAGCCAGGGCAGATGTCCCCACCAAGATGTGTCACAGCAGTGCCACTGACACAGAAAATAAAGCACTCTGGGGCTCAGGCCTTTCTCCCACGCTCTGCCTGCAGCCAGGGAGCTCAGGCAGGCCCTGACAGCAGCAGCAGCTCCTGCTCACATCGGGCTCATTGTGTGCTCAGCCTGCAAGAGTCAGCACTGGCTCGGAGGCAGGAGCTGTGAGCAGGGGGATGCTCCCAGCTGCAGATCCTCCGCTGAGTTTTGCACCCCTGCACAGGCCAGGGCTGAGGTTTTGGATGCCAGAGTGGCAGCAAGGGAGCTGTCCCTGCTGGAATAGCCCTGCCTTCAGGAGGGAGGCAGGAACTGGGGAGCTGGCAGCTCCAGGAAAGCTGGAACCTCTCAGTGGGGACATGGGAACGCACAAACGGGGTGAGCAGTGGGGACAAGGAGCACAACCCAGCCATAAAAACCCCCTCCAAACCTCCTTCCTTCTGCCCCTGCCTTCCCCTGCTGCTCCTGCAGCTCCCTGGGATGGATGTGCTGGGAGGGAGCCTGAAGGCAGAGCAGGGCAGCACAGACAGCGCTGAGTCTGCAGGACTGAGAATCCCCAGCTCCCAGGAGGGTTGGGGCTTCTTTTTTTTTCCCTTTTTTTTTAAATGAATTAGGCATAACTGACACGCACTGAATCCTCCTGTCTAGACATCTGCAGAGAAGTGACAAGCTGCCAGGGAGGATGTGGAGCCTCGGCAAGGGGGTGGGGAGGACAGGGAAAAGCTGCACTCAGCTGCCAGCTCCAGGCACAGGGACAGGGCTGGCTCCAGGCAAAGCAGGACACTGAGCACACTGACCTGGGCACAGCCCCTCAGCCCCTCCCTGGCCCTGGTCYCTCCTAATTAATGCCTGGCTCCTCRTTACTCCTGGGGAGTTTTGTTTGRAAGCCCCAAGTCGCTCTCAGCCACCCCAAAAAGTGAGAGGAAGCAGCACGAGGCAGAGCTCAGTGCCCTGGGGCATTCTCCTGTCTCAGAGGGATGAAGGGCATCCTCACCTGGCTGCCCACAGCCTTCTCCTCACCTCCCASGGGCAGCACCTCTTCCTTCAGACACCTCCAAACTCAGCTTTTGGCCCTGTGCTTGGCAGCTCTGAGCCAGACTCCATGGCTGAGGGATTTGAGGACTCTGCACCAATATTTGGGTCATTTTCTAGCAGCTGGTCATGAGGGTCAGGACTGGAGGAGGTTTGGGGCTGCTGAATTCCCGGGTTAGGGAAAAGCAAGGACTGGAAATGGATTCTTTTCTTGAGATGCTCAGCAAAACGAGCAGGTCCCATCTGCACTGGGGTTAGACTGCAGCTCCCACAGCCCAGCACAAAGCACACCAAAATCTGAGCCAAACCAGCCCTGTGGCTGTGACAGGAGCTGGAAATGTGGGTCATGTCCTGATTCCCCTTCCCAGCAGAGGAGCCTCTGTCACATCCCTGCTTCGTGGCACAGACAGGGCCAAACCTCATCACACGCAGCAAATGCCCAGCCCAGGCAGCAGTGCCAGGCCCAGCTCGGGCCCTGGGGAGCTCCTGCTCTCTCCTGGGACACAATCCCTGTCCCCCAGCCTGTTTTTCACTCAAGGGGAGGGCGTTCAGTGGGCACAGCCACACTGCTGGCTCCCAGACCTGCCCTGGAGCTCGGTGTGTGCAGCAGCCTGGCTCCAAGGAGGGACCGTGYCCTTCCCCAGCTGCTGCTGCTCCAGGGGACAGAGGGACAGCTCAGGGCAGTGCCCAGCAGTGCCCTGCTGTCACAGGGCAGGGATGGATTTGGGGAGACTCAGCAGGAGACACCACTTGGCCTCCAAAGGGGAGATGAGGCAGCAGCAGCAGGGAAAGAAAAGCACTGGGATCTGCAAACAGGCAAGGGGACCTTTCACAGAGGGGCAGGACAGGAAATAATTCTGCTGTCTCTCCAAACCAGGAGGTCACCAGTGGCTCAGCCCTTCCAGGGCACCCACACCCCCTTGAGGAGGCCCAGGAGGCAGCACTGAGACTTCAGCAGGGTCTGCTCAAGTTTTGGAGCTGCTGAGCCTGAAATGCAGCAAAGCAAGGACCCAGAGCAGCCTCCCCAGCAGCTCTTCRGCCTTCAGAGGACGCCTGCTTTGATTGACTCCATCTCCAGAGAGCCAGGAGGGAGCAGGGGCAGATGGTGCTGTCTGAGCTGGCAGAACAAAGSCCTCCCCCTGCCACCCCCTCCGAGCTGACCCGGGCTGGCAGGAGGCACCAGGGACCATCCCAGCTTCCCTGAGATGCTCAGGAGCAGCTCCATGTGGATGCTGGGCTCTGAAAGCCAAGAGAGCAGGTGCCTGCTCTGCCTGCCAGCTCCTGGTGTGCTCTGAATGGAGCTGCTCTTCGCTGTGATTCATTAATCACTCAGTGCTCAGGAAGGAAAGTCAGAGCTCTACACCCAACATCTCCCGGGTCTTACTCACTGCTGTGCTGAAGGAAGGGTTTCCAGCAGATGTTCCCGGGTCAGGAGAGAACCTCGGGGGGCAGAGGGAAGGGATTGCAGAGAGGGGTTTGCTTTGGCTGCAGGGATGGAAACCAAAAGGCCTCTGGGACACCGAGGGGTCAGCGAGCCCCAAAACCCCAGACCTGGAGCCAACCAGCACATCTCGGTGCTAAAGGCACCCAGAGACATCCACGTGCTGCTGAATCACYCCAGAATCACCTCCAGCAGTGCAGAGAGCCCGGGATAACGCAGTGGGACAGCAGGGATTGGAGTCAGAGAGAGCTGGCATCCTGCACWGAGACCCAGCAAAGCAAGGCCACTGCTCCTGAGGCTGGCACAGCAGGGACAGCGACAGCGCAGGGACAGCGCAGGGACAGCCACCTTGTCCTTCCTTGCCGAGGTCCAGGGCTCTCTTCCCCGGAGAGGGAGGCGTTTGCTCAGCCAGCAGAACCAGCCCAGCTGCCAGCCTGGCCCGAGCTGCCGGGACCGGGACCAGCTCCAGCTCCAGCTCCAGCTCCGGCTCCGGCAGCGATGCCGCGGCTCAAGGAGAGCCCTGTGCCCTGACAGCCACTGCAGAGGCCACAAAAAAACCTGCATCCCAAGGCCCCCACAAGTTTCCAAAAAAGCTGAGGCAAGGCTTCTCCCCGTGCCCTTCAGCTCGCCCGGCACGGCGGGCACCGAGCCCCGGCAGCGGCACCGAGCCCCGGGAACGGCACCGAGCCCCGGCAGCGGCACCGAGCCCCGGCAGCGGCACCGAGCCCCGGGAACGGCACCGAGGGGACACGGCCGGGCCAGCCCCGCTCCGCGGCGGCTCCCGGGGCTCCGGAGCTGCGACTTCCCCCTTTTCCTACGGGATGTGGCCAGGACTTGCCGAAGGACAGGGACGGAAGGAGGGATGGAGCGCAGGGATGCTGCCGGCCCCGGGGGTGATGCCGCGGTGCAGAGAGAGCGGCCACAGAGGCCGGGAAGGGCATCGGCTCTTCCAAAACCTCCGCAAACGTTTGGGAACGACACCGCTTGTGCCAAAACCCTTGGGAACGGCGCCGGTGATCCCCCCCASCCCGGAGGTGCGGCGCGGTACCCCCAAAGCAAACTTGCTCTGGAGGAGGGATGCGCAGGAGCGGCGCCGGGAGGGATGGAGCGGCAGCTGCTCCGGGGGTGTCCCCATCATCCCC
>CADDXX010000553.1:24576-44683 GCA_902810485.1 Alauda arvensis | reverse complement strand
CMYYATCCCCGGTGACCCCTCYGGTGTGTCCCCATCCCGGTTACCCCCCCGCGGGTGTGAGCGCCCCGGCCCTGCCGGGAAGAGGGGCAGGGAGAGAGAGGAGGAAGAAGAAGAAGAAGAAGAGGAAGACGGAGAGGAAGAGCAGAGGAGGTGCGGGCGGGCAGGGCCGTGCCCCGGCGGTACTCACGGCTCCGGGGCGGCCACGGCCCAAGCCGGGGGATGCTGCGGCTGCCCGCGACACCCGCGCCGCTGCCGCCGGCCCCGGGATTCGGGGCGGGCCGGGGGCGGGCAGGTGCGCGGCGGCGGCCGCTCCTCCTGGAGCCGGGGCGGCCCCGCGGCTGCGCTTCCTCCGTCACCCGGAATAACCCCGGGGAGGCGGGCCCGGCCCCGCACGTGCGGCCGAGTGCGGGCCCAGAGATCCGAACCGAACCGAACCGAGCGGCACCGGCCCCGCTGCGGGCCCGGCACCGGCACCGGCTCCGGGGGCGGGGCTCAACCGGGGAAAGGGGCGGGGCTTGTCCTCATCGCCCCGCCCACTCGTGCTGAGCGCCGCACAAAGGGCGAGGGGGCTGGGTTAATGAGGGGGCGGTGCTAATGAGGGGGCGTGGCCTGGACGGGGTGTCCCGAAATAATTTATGCGGGGAAAGACCTTTGGGATCAGCGAGGCCAACGTGGGAGCGATCCCCACCGTGTCACCACTGAGTGGCAGCTCCAGGAGTTCCCTGGACACCTGCAGGGACGGGCACTGCCACACCCCATGTGCAGCCCCTTCCAAGGCCCGGCCACCCTTTCCGAGGAGAAATTCCTCCCGACATCCAACCTCAAACCACCCCTGGCACAGCTTAAAACTCTGTCCTCGTGTCCTGTCGCTGTTACGTGGAACAAGAGACCGAACAGTGCCTCGCTACAGGCTCCTGTCAGGTTTTATGGAGAGTGAGAAGGTTCCCCCCAAGCCTCCTTTTTCTCCAGGCTCAGCTCCTCAGCTCCATAAGACTTGTGGTGCAGATCCTTCCTCAGCTTCATTCCCCTTCCAGCGGACACAAAGCATCCCAGTGTCCTTCCAGTGGACACACTGCACCCCAACATCCTTCCACTGAACACACTGCAGCCTCTCAATGCCCTTCCAGTGGACACACAGCATCCCAGTATCCTTCCAGTGGACACACTGCAGCCCCTGAGTGTCCTTCCCGACGTGAGCGGCCCAGAACTGGACAGAACGCTCGAGGCACGGCCTGTGCGGTTATGAGAGCGCAGATACTCCCTTCCCTGGCCCCGCTGCCCACACAATTCCTGATTCTGCCCGCACCGTTCCCGATTCCTGCCGGGATGTGCGGCACGGATCCATCGGCGGGGCGGGGCCAGCACCGAGGGGCGGGCTCAGAGCTGTTGTGGGGCGTGGTTAAACATGTAAATCAGCTCATTTGCATAATGTATGCGTGGTGTTGCCGCCCCGCCCCGCCGCGCTGCCCGCCGGGAGCGGAAGCGGCGGCCGCGTGAAGCAGGCGGCAATGGCGGCCCCCGGCAGGCGGTGAGTGCCGCGATCTGCGTTCCCTCACACGCTCCTTTCCTTTTCCCCTCACACGCTCCTTTTCCGCTTCACACGCTCCTTTCCTTTTCCGCTTCACACGCTCCTTTTCCCCCTCACGCGCTCCTTTCCTCATCACACGCTGCTTTTTCCCTCACGCTCTTTCCCCCTCACACGCTCCTTTCCTCTTCCCCTCACGCGCTCATTTTCCCCTCACTCGTTCATTTCCTTTTCCCCTTCACACACTCCTTTCCTTTCCCCTCACACGCTCCTTTCCCCTTCACACGCTGCTTTTTCCTTCACACGCTCCTTTTTCCCCTCACTCGCTCCTTTGCTTTCCCCCTCACACGCTGCTCTCTCCCCTCCTCTCCGTTCCCCCGCAGGAGGCTGGCGGATCTGAGCCTGGATGAGTTCCTCGCTGCCGGCTCGGACTCGGAGCCTGACGGGCGGGAGGATGAGGATGCGGAGGATGCTGAGGATGCGGAGGAAGGCGGCGGGGCCCGTCCCGGCTCTGCGAGGCAGCGGCGGCCGGGCGGGAAGGCGGCGCCGGGGCTGCAGGCACGGCCGGGCAGGTGAGCGCTGGGCACGGCTGGGGGGGCTCAGCCTGCAGAAAAGGAGCTCCCCAAGGACCTTTTTGCCCCCTGACAGGAGGGGACAGTGCCAGGTGGGGCTCTGCGCCCAGGGGACAGGGACGGGAGCAGAGGGAACAGCCTCGGTTGTACCCGCGGAGGCTCAGCTTGGACATCAGGAGGAATTCATCCCTGGAAAGGGTTGTGAGGCATTGGAAGGGGCTGCCCAGGGGGTGGTGGGGTGCCCATCCCTGGAGCAATTCTAAGGAACAAGTTCGTGGTGGTTTTTCCAGGTGTTTGCAGCTGTCCCAGTGCAATCTGGTGCCTTCCTACCAAGATTCCTTAATCCCTGATGAAGTGTTTTCCTTACAGCCTCAGCAGAGCTTTGAGCAGTGAATAAACAATGGATTCTGTCCCAGCAGGAAGAAGGGAAAGGCAGCTGAGCACAAGGATCAGCTCTCCAGGCTGAAGGACAGAGACCCCGAGTTTTACAAGTTCCTGGAGGAGAACGATCGCAAACTGCTGGATTTTGATGCCTCAGACAGCTCAGAGGAGGAGGAGGCTCTGCACAGGCCCCCTGACACACTCGAGGTACCTGCCTGGCGTCACTCACCTCCATTCCCTGTGTTTGTGTTCCAGTGCCAGACCTGATTCATGGAATGGTTGGGGTTGGAAAGGTAAAACTCATCCAATTCCAACCCCAGCACCTTCCACTGTCCCAGGCTGCTCCAAGCCCTGGCCTGGGACACTTCCAGGGATCCAGGGCACCCCCAGCTTCTCTGGGCACCCTGTGCCAGGCCCTGCCCACCTCACAGAGAGGAATTGATCCCCAGTATCCCATCTCAACCATTCCTGCTTTCCACAGCATTGATAAACCAGCCCTGCCTCCCTCCTCAGCTGCTCAGGAAAAGAGCTGGGGCCAGGCAGGAGCTGTGGCAGCCCCTCCTCAGTCCCTCCTGCTGGTCTCTCTAGGAAGCCAGTGATGAAGATGATGATGATGATGATGATGATGAAGAACAAGAAAAAGTCAAAAGGAAGAAAGTTTCCTTGATTCCTGTGAGCCTGAAAATGGTGGAGGAGTGGAAGAAAGCTGCCCAGGTGAGCTGGAACACAAAGCACTGCAGAGTTCTCCTCCCTGCCTGTGAAAGGCCAATTTGGGATTTTTAACCTGGCACAGAATTCATGTCCCAAGCCCCCCTGACTTTGTCATTTCCCTGGGGCTGCAAGGCTCAGATGCTTCCATTCCATGGGAGGGAGAAGCTGCAGAAATGTGGCTCAGGAGAGGCCAGAGTGACCCAGTGTGGGTTTGTCACCCTCTTGCTCAGCCTTTGGCAGCTCCAGGAGCTTTCTTAGTCACACATTTGGCATTGATGGGATAGTGAGGGGAAGTGAAACTCAGACTGGGAGCTGCTTGCCTCAAGCCTCAGCAATTAAAACCAGTTTTAGGGGAGGTGAAGGGCACTGAGTTTGTTAACCCTGTCCTGATGTTTGAGGATGTTTCTGCCATCAGAGTTCCAGTGAATCCCAGTACTCCTGTCCCAGGAGATCCCCTGCTTCTCCTCCTCAGCTGCCCCTTTTCTTCTTTCCCCAGAGGAATCTCACCCCAAAACTCTTCCATGAAATCACCCAGGCCTACAAGGCAGCCGTGGCCACCACCAAAGGTGACAGTGGTGGGGACCCCAGCAAGTTCCAGGTGACTGACACTGCAGGTGAGGGCAGGGAGATCACCTGGGGGGGAGCTGAGCACTGGGAGCAGTTCATTCACCCTTTCACTGCATTAAAGGGCTTCTCTTGCTGTGCTGCTCTGGGTGCTTTGCTTGCCAGGGTGGGATCTTGGTGCTGTTTCCTTGGGGAGGTGGCCCCTGTCTTAATCTTAGGTAAAAAATATTGAATACAAAGCAAACTGGGGGTTTCTAGAAGGAAATGCAGGAGTTCTGCCATGGAAATCACTGGSTTCAGTCCCTCAGGGACCTCTTTTGCTGTTAGGAAAAGCAGGAATCCATGGGGAATCCCTTCCCAATGCTTTCCTGCCTTCTCTCACCCAGTGTTCAATGCCCTGGTGTCCTTCTGCATCCGGGACCTCTTCCAGCACCTGCACAAGCTGCTGCTCCCCAAAGCCCCCAAGAACAAGCTCAAGTAAGTCTTGGGGAGGGTTTGGGACCCTCAGGGAAGCTGCTGGGGGTTTCCAGAGCTGCCTTTGAGCCTGGGGAGGAGGTGCCAGCCCTTCCCAAGCACTGAGTGCCTGGGGATGCTCACAGGGCCCTGCTTTACCTCCCCCCAGCTGTGTCCCCTGCAGGATCAAACCCCAGGGGTTTGCAGAGGCTCAGGAGGGGCTGGGGCTGGCTGTGCTGGCACTCAGGGCACACCTCAGGCACTGGAAATTGGTTTTCAGAGAAGGGCCCAGCCTTTCTGTGTGACCCCAGCAGCAGCTCATGCTTTGTCAGTGCAAGGAATTGATCTCACTGCTCATTTTGCTGCTGAAATCTGATTGATTTGAGGGGTGTTTTTTAGAGCTAAACCCAAACTCTTGGTCCTTTCCAGGATGGTTCTGCCTTGCACCAGCCCCCTCTGGGGGAAGCTACGGTTGGACATCAAGGTTTATCTTGGCTCCACCATCCAGGTGAGAAATCTCCTCATSTGCTGTTTGTGGGGTCACTCAGTGCCCTGCTGGGCTCTGCAGGGTGTTCTGTTTGAGGCAGCTGGGGTTTGCCCCTCTSAGSTYTGTGCTCATTGTTCCCCTGTGCTGTTYTGGGATTATTTGGTSCARTTTGGAGGTTCAGAGGATGCTCAGGTCAGGGTAGATTTAAGTCACTAAAGAAGGCTGAATTAACATTCTGGCAGCTCTCTCTGTTTTAATTTGTCTGGCTGATTAATATTTAATGGGCTTTAAAGGAGCTTGCAGCCTGTGTTCCTGCATTCTGCACCATTAATTCATTTTGTGGTGCTGTGATCTCTCCAGTTGAGGTAAATCCTGAGATGTTCTGCTGGTGRCCTCACACGTGGAGCTCTGACTGTGACCATGTTCCATCCATCCAAAATTCCTGCTGTTTCAGACACAAGTAATGGATTATTTCTGACAGAAATTCCTGCCTCCATTTTTGGTTTTTTTTTGAGATGGCTTCATTAGCATCCCCAAAYTGGAATATTGAAACCAACCCAGCCCTGAAGCACTGATTCCTCAGCAGCTGAGGGAAGGGACAGCAGGAGGGACAGCCCAGGAGCTGCTGTCCCTCAGCTGGCAGCTGGCACAATGACTTAGCAGAAAGAGCAATTGCATCAGGAGAGCTTTCTTTTTTTATTTATTTCTCTTTCGAGCTGTGGTGCCTCTCTCCAGCAGGAGGGGATTGCAGACAAGGAAGAGCAGGGAATGCAGTCCCTGGGAGCAATYCCAGCTCCTGAGCTGGCTCCTGAGAGCCCTCAGTGCCAGCCTTCACCACAGTGGGTGTTCCTGCACAATTTCTGAACAAAATCTTCTCCTTTKTGGTGTGTGAGGGACTTGGCAAAGTCTGCTCAGCCCAGAATCTCTGCAGGGTGAGGAGGCAAATGAAATGTGGACAAGCAGCCTGTGCTGCTTCCTGGGGCTGCATCAGGCAGGGCTCTCTCAGACAGCCTGGAGCTCACCCTGGCTGTGTCTGCACTGAGCTCAGCTGGACAAGCTGCACACACAAACATTGGGCCCTTCACCTTTTGTCAGAGCCTTTCCTTGAAGGGAGAGTTAACCCAGACACCCAAAGTGTCCCAACTTCCCACTGAGAAATCCTGGAGAATCCCAGTGTGCTGCCAGCCAGCTCAGCTGCTGTTTCCTCCTGCAGGCTGAGGGGGAGTTTGCCCAGTTGAGGTGACATTTTGGTGTCCTGCACTGCAGATAAACTGAGATTTGGCAGTGCCCACGAGGGAGGTGCCTGTGATGAGCTCAGGGACCACCAGCCCTGCAGCTGCAGCACCTGAGCTCCCCTTTTGGGGCTGATGGGGCTCTTTCCCCTGCCCTGTGCTGAGCCCTGCCTGTAACCTGGGGTTCTGTTCTCCTCCACAGCTGCTGTCCTGCCTGACAGAGGCCTCRGTGGGAGCAGCAGTGCTGCAGCACGTCAACTCCACAGTGCCCTAYTACCTGTCCTTCCCAAAGCAGTGCMGGGCCCTGCTCAAGGTAAGGGACAGTGCTGGGATGTGCCTTGGGCATCTCAGAGGCTTTTCCCCCCCTCAGCTGAGCCTTTTGTGCAGCTTTGTGCCTCGGGGTGCTTTGCTGCTGCTCCTGGAGGGGATTCCTGCCTCCCTGCAGGTGATGCCAGGCTGAGCCCAGCCCGTGGGTGGCTCCTGCTCGTGGCTGCTGCTCCCCAGGGAGGTGTTTGGGGAAGCTGCTGCCCCCTCCCAGATGGAGGCATTGCCCTGGGAATGTCAGTGCTGCCTCTGCACTCGGGGAGCTGGGGGTGGGATGTTTTTTTTTTAGAGGTGCTGGTTTTGGCCAGGTTCCTTTATTGGTCATGGAAACATCAGCCTTGGCTTTTGTGTGGTGTCCCAGTGAGAGTGTGAGGGCAGAAGGGCTGGCAGTGACTGACTGACAGCCCTCTGTGTCCCCCTCTTGTGTCCCTGTGTGTCCTCTGTCCCTCCTCTCACGTGTCCCTGTGTTCTGTCCCAGCAAGCCATCACTCTGTGGAGCACAGGGGAGGAGACAGTCAGAGTCCTGGCCTTCCTGGTGCTCAACAAGATCTGCAGGTACAAGAAGGAGCTTTACCTCAGCCCCCTGCTCAAGGTGAGCCTGGCTCTGGCTCAGAGCTGCACCTTTTGTTCCTCGTGTTRCCTGCAAACACCTCAGAGCTGCAGGGGAGCAGTGCTGGGGGTGGTGCTGGCAGCCTCCAGAGAACCAAGCAGGGCAGAAATTCTGCCAGGCCAGGGGGATTCCTGCCTCCTGCTGGGGCACAGGGGCTGGGCTGGGGAGTCTCTGGTGCCTGGTGCATTCATCTCCCAGGCTGCTGAGTGCTGACATCCTCCTGAGCTGCTCTGCCCTTTCCCAGGTGTATCACCTGAGCAGGAARGAGGCACCCAGCCATGCCCAGGGGTGGCTCAGAGCCTCCTGCAGCCCTGTCCTTGCTGCCAGCAGTGCTGGGGGCTCCAGACCCCCTCCTGTCTCCCCTGGAGCAGGAGCAGGCTGGGTTATTCCTTCCCCTGACAAAACCCACACTTCAGCCCAGCTTTGGGCACACCTGGCAGGAGCAGAGGAGTCCAGGAACTCTTCATTTCAACGTTGTTTTGTGCCCCTCTGCCCCTGCAGGGGATGTACATAGCCTTTGTGAAGAACTCGAGGTTCACCTCTCCCAACGCTCTGCCCATGATCACGTTCATGCAGCGCACGCTGACAGAGCTGCTGGCCCTGGAGCCCCAGAGCTCCTACCAGCACTGCTTCCTCTACATCCGCCAGCTGGCCATCCACCTGCGCTCTGCCATCACCCTCAGGAAGAAGGTGGGCACCCCTSGGGGCTGGGGGGGAGCTCTGCCCCTCTCCCAGCAGGGAATGTGGGGAGAGCAGGAACTGCAGTGACAGCTGCAGGCTCTGGGGGTGTCCCAGCTGTTCTGGGCTCCCTGGGAGTTGTCTGTGCTGGGATTTCWGCCAGGAAGGAGGGGAAAATGGGAGATCTGGGGTGAGCTGATGGTGGCCTTGCAGGAGCTGCAAGGAGCCTCTGAGAAAGGCTCTGGCCAAGGGCCTGCAGTGRCAGGATGGGAATGGATTCACACTGACAGGAAGACAAAATCCTTCCTTCTGTGAGGGTGGGGAGGCCCTGGAATGGATTTCCCAGRGAAGCTGTGGCTGCCCCATCCCTCCAAGGCCAGGCTGGAKGGAGCTCAGAGCAGCCTGGGATGGTGGAAGCTGTCCCTGCCYGTGGATGATCTTTAGGGTCCCTTTGAACCCAAACCCTCCTGCAGGGTGGGAGTTGCTTTTCTCTCCCCACTTGGGAAGAGTTTGTGCTGCACTTCCCATCCTGGGCACCCTTTTTTGCACTTTGGGGCTGCTGTTTGCAGCCTCTGCTCCAAAACCTGCAGGGGTAAAGCAGCTTAGGAGCCASCCTGGGGTGTGGCAGCTCCCCAGCAAAGTCCGTGGTGTTTAAAGGACTTAAGTGAACAAAAGCAGCTCAGAGCTTTGGGGAGCAGCCCTGGCTCCAGCCCCCTCCAGTCTGACCTGGGAAATCTGAGTCAGATTGCTAATCCTGGATTTAGTGCTGTTTAGCAAAACAGACCCCACAGATTAATTGTTCAGCTGCCCCCAAAGCAGGGCAGGGCTGGTGCCCAGCTAAATCTCCTGGCTGGTCAGACATGGGGATAAATAAGCAGAGATAAATGAAGTCTGGGCTGCAGATCCCCTAATTGGATTGCACTGGCTCCTTACACCCTCAGTTGTGGCCCAGACAAGGAGCAAATCCACTTGATTTCACAGCTGGGGAGGCTCCTGGCACTTGGGATGGCAGTGGCACCACCAGAGTGTCCCAGTGCCACACTGAGCCAGTTCCAGTGGGGCAGGGCATTGCCAGAGCAGATTGTTTGTCTGTTCCATAGTTTCAATTCCTACCTTTATTTTTTTCCCCCTTTCCTGCAGGAGAACTTCCAGTCAGTCTATAACTGGCAGTACATCCACTGCCTGTACTTCTGGTGCCGAGTGCTCAGCACCATCCACCCCAGTGAGATCCTGGGGCCCCTCATCTACCCCCTGACTCAGGTCATCATTGGCTGCATCAAGTGAGTGGGACCTTCTTTCTCTTTGCTCTGCTTTGCTGTGCCATTTGTGGGATTTGGATTTAACCAGGAATGGCCTCGAAGCTGCTTTGAACTGAAATTTCCCAGCCTGAGGTGTGGTGGTGGTGGCAGAGCTGTGCTGTGGGTTATTCTTTGTGTGAGAAAGGTCTCAGTCTGAATAACCTGGGCACATCATTGTAACTGCAAGGAAAATGATCTGCATGGCTCAGCAAACCCTCCTGTGCAGCTCTGAGTGCATTTAGGAGCTGCATTTCTGCATTYCTGCCTGTTGGGGTTGGCAGAAGTGGGACACAGTTGTTATTTTCTGGCTGTCTGCTGAGCATTCCCTGCTCGTGCCACTTTAAAAGGATGAGATGTCTGTGCTCTGAGGTGGCTGTTCACAGGCAGCATTGAGGGAATTTGGGGATCTCTGGTGATCTCCCAAATCCTGTTAGCTCTGTTAACCAGATTCCCAGTAAAGCCCAGGTCTGGCCCAGCTCCCCGTGGCTGCTGGGGATAAGCAGATTTAAACGAGCAGCTCAGAGGGTGCAAACATCCCCCTGCCACCCCCCTGCTCCTGGTGCATCCAGGCAGCTCCTCCCTGCCCAGCACATGAACCAGGGGTCTGGGAGAGCAGAGGGGAATGGGGGCAGGCTCAGCAGGGTCTGAGCAGCTTCCAGGACCTGCAGGTGCTGCCTGCTGGGGTTGGGAGGTCTGGGAACCCCCCTAGATTGAATTTGGGGTGACCTCACTGTGACCTTCCAGGACCTGAAGGAGCTACAGGAAAGATGGAGAGAGGATTTCCAGAGGATGGGGGGACAGGGGACAGGGATTGGCTTCAAACTGAGAGAGGGTGGCTTCAGATGAGGGAAAAGATTCCTCCTCGTGAGGGTGGTGAGGGCCTGGATCAGATTTCCCAGAGAAGCTGTGGCTGTGCCATCCCTGSAATGTCCMRGGSCAGCTTGGACAGGCTTGGAGCACYCTGGGACAGTGGGAGCTGTCCCTGCTCATGGCACTGAGCTTTAACCCAAACCATTCCATGGTTCTGTGATTGCAGCACTGGGAAAGCAGGAACAGATCCCACCTGGGTCCCTTCCTGAGCACACACTCTGGGATGGATGGGTTTGGGTTACAGTAAATCCATACACTTTAACAGCTTTATTCCTCAATCAATTAATTCCTGAGAATGGCTTTCATCATCTSCAGAGGTGCCAGGGCAGGGGTGCAGAGCAGATTTATTTCTGGAATGGCTCCAGTGATAATTATTTCACTSTTTGGAAGGGGGATGCAGCTGATTTATGGTGCCTGGTCAAATGTTTTTATTTTGTGGGCTCTCCTGGATTGCTCAGCAGTTCCTTTGGGGAGGGAGGGGTTCATTTRTCACCTTGGGGCTGTCACCTGTGAGCTGTGCTTTAAAAACATCACATTTTTAACACTGGAGGCTTCCATGACTTCAGATCATGAGTGAGGGGCTTCAGAGTGGGACAGAAAKGAACTTTAGGGGTTGCTCTCCCTGCTCCTGGGGGAGCTGATTCTGCTCAGTCCCAGCCTGACAGGGAATTGGCTCAACCTTTGTGTGAATGATTTCAAACAGGAGTGAAATTCAGTCAGGGCTCATCCCCCTGCTCCTGTGGGAGTTTCATTTCCAGCTGTGGGCTGGCTCCAGCAGCCCAGGTTGCTGTGCAGAGCAGGAAATGCTTTCCTGTGTCCCTGCAGGAGCAGTTGCTCTGTGAATTTGGCCTGCTGGAGTTAATTTGGTTTGTTTTTTGCTGTGTGTGACCCCCCAGGCTGGTGCCCACGGCGCGGTTCCTGCCCCTGCGCATGCACTGCATCCGAGCCCTGACCCTGCTGTCCCACAGCACCAGCACCTTCATCCCCGTGCTGCCCTTCATCCTCGAGGTGGGTGTGTGCCCTGCAGCCCCCAGGGCTTCCTAAAACCCCCCAGCAAACTGCTCCAGACCTGCTGGGAAATCAGATTTCATTTGTGTTGTGTGATTGTGCCTGGTTCCAGCAATGCATTCCCTGAGGGGGGAACATTCCCTGGGCTGCTGCAGCTGCAGTGGGTGAAGGGGTGGCCAGGGGAATTCAGAGCTGCAGGAATTCCCCAAGCCCCATCCTGCTGCTGTGGTCAGCTCTGGGTGAAGGCTGAGCTGTTCCTGACTGCAAACAGGAAATGGAAGGGAAAAAAAGCCACTTCAAGAATTAAAACCCCATATTTAGGAAGATATCTGTGAGGATTTGAGCTTGGCATGAGGCTGGCCACTGAGGAGGAGGCACACTCACTGCTGGAACCTGGGAGCTTGGAGAGGCAGAATTCCCTCTCCTTCCTCCTGCACTGCCCTGGCCCTGCCTCTGGCTGCCAGTGCTTCTCCCTGCAGCCACACTGGCACGTCCTGTGGCCCTCTGGCCCCTCATTGTCCCCTCCCCAGCCTGCCCAGGGAATTCCCAGGGAATTCCCAGACTCCATTGAGGCTGTGCCCCAGCCTGGCTGGCAGCCCCAGAATGGGGACCACACTTCCTCCCCTTCCCAGAGGCCCTGCCACCCCCTGGGCCAGTTCCAGAGCCCCTGGCTGCACTGCCCAGCCTGCCTGGAGGGTCCCAGGGAGCCCCCGAGCCTTTAAAGTGTCTGACCTGGGGATCAATAGCTGTGTTAGGGCCCAAGGAATAACTGTGCATAACGAGCTGTGTGCCATCGATTCTCCAGGCAGGGGCTCTTTGTTTGCACAACCCCCAGGCTCGTCCCTCCCTCCCAAAGAACCTGCATTGACAAATCCAATGGCAGGAATCAATAGCAGCCTCCTGCTCCTCTGGCCTGGGGGCACTGCTGGGACCTGAGCAGCTTCTCCCCTGAGCTGCAGTGCTGGGCTGCTGCTGCTGCTGCTGTCCAATGGCAGGAATCAATAGCAGCCTCCTGCTCCTCTGGCCTGGGGGCACTGCTGGGACCTGAGCAGCTTCTCCCCTGAGCTGCAGTGCTGGGCTGCTGATGGATGTGCTGCTGCTGCTGCTGCTGCTGCACTGAGGGCAGGGGAATCATTTCCTGCTCAGGAGGGGCAGTTCCAGAATGTTTGGGCACAGGGAGGGAGGAGCTGGGGCTGCTGCAGGGTGAGGGTGAGCAGGGTGTGCTCCTCACCCCTCTGTGGGTGCCATCAGAGGTGCAGGTGCCATCAGCTGGTGGCTTTTTTTTGTTGAAGTGAGATTGAAGCCTCCCTTGGTGCCCATGGGCTGCTCTGGTGGGGATGTCAGGGAATGTCCTCACACCCAGGGGTTTGAGCAGGTCTCAATGATTGCAGGGACAGCAGTGAGTTTGCTGTAAGCMTCTCTTGGTCTTTGGAACTCTGCTCACCTTCAGGGACAGCTCCAAAACCCACTGCAGCTTTGGGGTACAACCTCTGACCTTGAGAAAGGAGGGGCTGAGGAACAAACCTCAGTTTCCCCTTCACACCTCAGCACCTTTCACAGCCAGGTCTCCCAGCTTCAGTGGGGTTGGTGTTTGCTGTCCCCTGTCCCTGGGATATTTGGGAAGGCTGTGGGGCAGTGATCAGGAACTGGGGTTCCTGCACTGTTCTCTTGGCTCTGCACGCTCTGGGCTGAGGTGTTGGGTGGTTGCTTTGTGCTGTGATCCCCTTCACACTCATTTTATTGTCCCAGGTTTTCCAACAAGTGGATTTCAACAAGAAGCCAGGAAGGATGAGTTCCAAACCCATCAACTTTGCTGTGATCCTGAARCTCTCCAATGCCAACCTGCAGGAAAAGGCCTTCAGGGTGAGTGGCACCTCCAGCAGGGCCTGGGCTCCCTCAGAGCAGGAATGTGCTCTGTGTCCCTGTCCCCAAAGGCTGGGGACACCTCTCCCAGGCTGGGAAATCCATAGGGTTTAACTGTAGGAATTCCATAGTGTTTAACTGTAGGAAATGTGCAGGGTTTAGGTGCTGTAGGAAATGTGCAGGGTTTAGGTAGTACCCAAACCCTTGATGTGTCTCTCTGTGCTCAGGATGGACTCATTGACCAGCTCTATGACCTGCTGCTGGAATATCTCCATGGCCAGGCCCACAGCATTGGCTTCCCTGAGCTGGTTCTCCCCACTGTCATCCAGGTAAGGGGGCAGACACTTGTGGTGCTCACAGAGGGGGATGAAGTCATTGAGGCTCACAGTGAGCTCAGGATGGCTCTCAAAGTGAGGGGAGAGCCATTTACCTTTGCTTTATTTTAATTTGTGTTTTGGGGAGTTGTTGGGGAGGAGCAGAGGCATCACATCCCATTGGGCTGGAGCAGATTTTTGCCATCTGTTGGGAGCCAGAGGGGAGCAGAGGCTGCAGAGCTGCTCTGGGGTGGGCTTGGCATGGGGAACTCAGCTGAGCTCTTGGGATTCAGTTGCTGGGGGGTCTTGGAGCAGAGCTGTGCTCTGAGCCCAGCTTTGCCTGCTCCTCAGCTTCCCCGAGGAGCTCTCCACAAGATGGCAATCTTCCCTCCCAATCCTCCAATTCTCCCTTCCTCAGTCTTCCCTGCCAATCTTCCCTTCCCAAATCTTCCCTTCCCAAATCATTGCAGCCTCTCCTCCCCAGTCTCTCCCCCCTCAGAGGGAGCTGTGAGGGGAGAAGCTGGCACTGAGGCAGAGCTGGCAGCAGCCAGGGGGGCAGGAGGTGGGACTTTGCCTTGCCTTGCCAGCAGCTCTCCTGCTGCTGCTCCCTCTGTCCCCAGTGAAGTGTTCCCAGCTGGGAGCAGGGTTTGGTTTCCCTGCATCACTTCCAGTCAGAGGAGCTGTGGTTTTGCTCTGTGGTCTCTGCTGGAGAAGCCTGTGGTGCTGCAGGCTGGCAGGGGGACAGGATCAGCCCCAGTAATGGCAGGGCTGGGCTGTGAGGGCTCAGTGCCACAACCACACACACACAGTGCTGCTCTGATTGCCTTTATCCTGCAAGGATCCCAYCATTCTGTTGGGCAGAGTGGGGAGAAGCACACACAGACCCTGGATTTTCCCCTCTCTGTCCTTTATCTCTTTYACCTCCCTGTTTGTGTCCCTGCCAGGGCTGGGACCTCGCTGGGTTCAATGAAACAGCYCTGGCAGAGCTGAGGGGGCCCTGAGGGGTGCCAGGAGTGGGRCAGGGGCTGTGTGAGGGGACACACAGCTCCACACTGCCCTGCCACAGCCCAGGCTCCCTCCTGCTGCATTTCTGTGACACTTGTGCAGGGGAAGAAAAATGAGAATGGATGTGGCAGCGGATGGAATGGATCTGGGGCTGCAGCTGGGGGGATCAAGTGAGATAAATGGAATGACAAATGCATCTCTCAGTGGAGATAAATATGCAGCACCTATGAAAAACAAATATTTTAGGAAGGGGGGGGTTTAGGGCAGGACTTCAGCAGCAGCAGAATTGTGCTGATGGTTTCTTTCTGCTTTGGGGGAGGCAGGAAAGCTGTGGGGTCTGAATTCCCATTTTTCTGAGCTGGTGCTGGAGGGAGGGGGACAAAGGAATGGGGACATCCTGCAGCAAAGCCCTGAGGGAGCAGTGTCCTGCCAGGGAGGGGGAATCAGCACCCCAGGCCTGGGTGTGGCTCACAAACCCCATGGGAGTGTGGGATGTTTCTGGAAACCCTCCCATGGCTTTGATTGCTCCTCTGCTTCCCCTCCTGCAGCTGAAGGCYTTCCTGAAGCACTGCAAGGTGGCCAACTACTGCAGGCCCATCAGGCAGCTGCTGGAGAAGGTGCAGGAGAACTCAGCCCACATCTGCAGCAGGAGGCAGAGAGTGGCCTTTGGAGTGGCCAGCAGCCAGGCTGTGGTGAGTGAGCATGGGGACAGTCTGGGGACAGCCTGGGGACAGCCTGGGGACACCCTCTGGGGACAGGGGCACAGCCTGGGGACAGGGGCACGGCCTGGGGCTGCTCCAAGTGATGGAAGGGTAAAAGGGTTTTTAACCCTTTGTGGCCTCATTGCCTGCCTGGCAGCAGGAATGGGCCCTGCCCCTGCTCACTCTGCTCTGGCCAGGCTGGGCCCAGTCCCAGCCCCTGCAGGGGAATCTCTGCTCCAGAAATGAACACTTGGTGTGGGACAGGCACTCACAGCTCTGGGCTTGGAAATGCTCCTGGGAGCTCWGAATGGAATCCAGGGGCTGGGCAGGTGCAGAGGTGCTTCCACTGAAGGAGCAGGAGGCAGATTTTGTCCTGAGAGATGCTCTGCTCTGTCCCTTTCCTGTTCCTGCCTGCAGGTTTCATTTGAAGGGCTGCATTTCCCAGTTCTCCACTTCAGCTCTTGGCTCTGTTTTCCCTGCAGTGCCCAGGCCTTGCTTGGCCTCAGGAGATTCTCAGCCCCACCACTCCTGACTCAGCAGCTGCTTCAATCACTGGGGCTAAATTCATTTAGTGCTGCTGGCCTCTGAGTCTGTGGCTGCCAATTCCTGCCCAGCAGCTGGGAAAATGTGGTTTGGGAAAGGGTCTTCTCCTTGTGCCCTTGACTCCCTGTGTTTATTGGAAAAGTGCCTGGAAATCCTGGAAATGTGTCCCTTTCTCCTCAGGAGCAGTGGGAGAAGCAGCTGAAGGAGGAGGGGACACCCCTGAGCAAATACTACACCCAGTGGAAGAAGCTGAGAGAGAAGGAGATCCAGCTGGAGATCAGTGGCAAGGAAAGGGTGAGTCCCAAAGCCTGAGTGTGAGCCACGTCCTGGGGCACCCAGGGGCTGCTGGCACTGCCAGGCTGGCCAAAAACACACCTGGGCACAGGGACAGCCAGGGAATGGGGACAGGGACAGCCAGGGAATGGGGACAGCCAGGGAGTGGGGACAGGGACAGCCAGGGAATGGGAACAGCCAGGGAGTGGGGACAGGGACAGCCAGGGAATGGGAACAGCCAGGGAATGGGCACAGGGACAGCACACAATGGGGCCAAACTTGTGACCCTCTGCTGCTGGAGCAGCTCTGCAGAGAGGGGCACATTTGGGGTTTTTTCTCAAGAGAGAGGCAGATTTGGGGTTTGTGCACAGATTTGGGATTTGCCCTCAGTACGGAGAGCCACATTTGGGATTTGCTCTCAGTACAGAGAGGCACATTTGGGGTTTGTGCACAGATTTGGGATTTGCTCTCAGTACAGAGCCACATTTGGGGTTTGCTGTCCCCGAGGCTGCCTGCAGCCCCGCTGCTGAATGGGGCTGTTGTGTGGCTCTGTGGGGACTGGTGGCTTTAATGATGCAGCTTTGTGAGCCCCAGCAGGAGAGGGRACTCCATGAGGCCCATTAGGGCTGGGAAAATCCATGTCCCATTAGCAGCCATTGGGGGGAAAAAAGGTAATAAGGGGAAAAAAGAAAGGCAGCGTGGCTGGAAGCTGCAGCCTGCCTTAGACAACAGCTCTGACCCTTTCTGCCCATTCCATTTGCTTTTCCCAATGGTTTTTAATGGGATGGGGACTAATCAGCTTGTGAGACTCAGCAGATAGGAACCCTCTAGGTGGGGATTAACAGGCTGGCCCCCAAATTAGCTAATTAGTGCTTGTGTGTGATGAGCACAGGGGCTGTGGGGCTGTGCCAGTGCAAACCTCAGCCCTTTGGGATCACCCCACAGCGAGTTTGGGGTTTATTYTGAGGTGCCCTGAGGCTCCTGTGGCTCTCAGAAGGGTGCAGCCAGGTCCTGTTTGATGTGCTCAGGCTGTGCTGAGCTCTCCCTGCCCCTCTGCTGTCCCACACAGGCTGCAGCTCCCTGGGAGGTGCCTGAGCTGGGTTTTGGGGTGGTCTGAGGGGTGCCAGGGGAGCAGATGAGGGATGACCCCGGGCWGTGTTTCCAAGCAAGCCCTAATGARTGCTAATGGCTGAGTGCTCCCCRGGAGGGTGTGCAGCCACCAGGGCAGGGGCAGCTGATGCTCTCAGAGCACTCGGGATTGCATTTGCATYCTGATCATCTTTGCCCTGCTGGCCTGAGCCCTGGCAAGTCAATGCTCCCCCTAATCCCCCTCAGAGAGGTGTGAAGAGCACTGAGGTGGTGTCAGTGGAGAGCACTCAATGGCGTTGGCATTGGCTGCTGCTCAGGGGCTGCTGAACCATCGATCCCCAGCAGGGCAGGGGCTGCACAGACCCTGAGCATCCTCAGCACCTGAAATCCTCAAATCTGCACCCAAAAACTGGGGAGGTGCTGCTGCAGGGCTGCCCAGCACAGCCTGGCTCCAGTGCATGTCCTGCATCCTCACCCCTGCTGAGGGCCCAGCAGTGCATTCCCATCAGCTGGAGCAGTTCCTCAGGGGATCAGTGCAGCAGCAGCAGAGCTCTGSGTGTCCCCCACCCCTGGGACATCCTCCCAAAGCTGTGCCTGGCAGCACAGAGCCAAGTTCCTGCCTTTGARCACAGCCCTGGACCCTGAGGAGCACAGCTGAGGGCAGTTCTGACTGCTGGGTTTGTTTCCTTYCCAGCTGGAAGATTTGAACTTCCCAGAAATCAAGCGCAGGAAGCAGGATGAGAGAAAGGAGGAGGACAAGAAGGARTTCAAGGATCTCTTTGAGCTGGACAGTGACTCTGAGGAGGAGCACGGTGGATTCTCTGTGAAAGGTACAGGGCTGGGGCTGGGCTGGCCTTCTCCCTGTCCACAATCCCATTTCCCCTGTCCACAATCCCATTCCTGCTCCTGCTGCAGGAATTCCAGCAGGATCACAGCCCCAGAGCCCTCCCAGGGCAGCTGGGAAGGTGCTGGATGCTGGCAATTCCTTCACATCAGGATGGGCTTTCCCCTGCAATGGGGAGTGTTTGTCAGGCAGGAAAAATCCCTGGCTGGGGTCTCTGCAAGGGGAAGAGAACCCAGCTTGGGAATCTCTGAGCAGGAAAAGAGCCAGGAGCTGGGGAGGGAKCTGCACTCCTGGGTTCTCCAGCTGCATTTCTGGCAGAAGGGGAAAGCTGGGAATTAGGAATGGCTGCTGGGCCTCTGGAGGAGAGGGAGGTGGCTTTGGGTTGGATATGAGTGAGGAAATGTGGGGAAATCTCCCGTGGTGTGTGTGGCACCCCTGAGCTCTGTGCCCCTCCCGTGCTGCTGTTCATGTCCCATCTCCCCTGAAACCCCTGCAGGAAAGGGCAGAGCCTCAGATGAGAGCTCAGAAGCCAGCAGCAAGGAGTTTGGGGAGGAGGACGACGATGAGGAAGGGAATTACGAAGTGGAGGAGGAGGAGGARGAAGAGGAAGAGCTGGASGAGGACAGCGAGCCCGAGGGTGAGTGGGGAATTGCTGGGGGTGCCAGGAGGGGCTGCACACCCTGCACAGGGGAAAGGTGTTCCCAGCCCTTCCATCTCCTCTCAGGGGCCTCAAACCCCTCCAGCCCAGGGGGCCCTGAGCCCTGCCTGGAGCACRGGGAGCTGCCTGGGGGCTCTGCAGTGGCACTGGGTGGGTGGCACTGAGAGGTGACACTGCAGTGACACGGTGCAGGTGACACTCTCTGCAATGACCCTATCCCTGAGGGTCACTGGCACGTGTCCCTGTCCCCGAGGGTCACTGGCACGTGTCCCTGTCCCCAGCAGGGCCAGCAGCCCGCCATGCCCAGGGCAGCAGGAGGTGCCCTCGGGGTGTGTCCCCCTCGGACCTGCAGCAGCTGGCTCAGGGGGAGGACGACGTCGTGCAGGACCTGGAGTTTTCTGATGAGGACTGAGCACCTGGAGCTGCTGTCACAGCCCAGGGACACGGGTGGGACCAGCCCCAGGTGCCACCAGGACCTGCCTGGTGACACAACCTGGGACTTCTCAACTCCACTTGGACTTTTCCAGCTTTTTCTACCAGTTCTGTTTTGGGTACCAATAAAACTGTGGCCAAGGCAAGGCCGGTAAAAAACTGCTCAGCAGAGGGAATAAAAACCCCTCATTAAAATCTGCTGCTTTCAACAGCACAGGGRMCACTTCCAGCTCCTGAGTGAGCTGAGCAAGGGAAGGTTTTTGTCCAGGTTCCTCCTCTCTGCCCCTCCAACCCCCCCAGATTTGGCACCAAACCCTCCCTGGTGCCCAAAAAAACCTAAAGGGCTGCACAGCCTCTTCCAGAGCTTTGTGGCTTCCATGGAATCTTGGTCAGTTCAAGCTTGCTCTAAGATGCTGCAGAAGGAGATTTTTAATTAAAGTTTCTTGGGTTGGGGACGTTGTGCTGGCATGAAGGGSTAAGGGAAGGCAGAACTGATCATACAGGAACCAGTGCCCAGGTGAGAACTGCACCACCTCAACTGTAAAGAAGATTTTCATTCTGTAAAAGATTTTAGCTTACCTTTCTTCCCAAAGAGGAAGGAATTCCCTTTTTGTCCTGGCTCTAACTCAGCTGGGCAAGCACCCAGGAAAGGAAGCACACAGACTGCTTGGGTAAAGCCAGGTACCATTTGTAAATTAAGTGTTTTTCTTTTTTATTTAAATTGATTGCTGGAAAGCATTTTTATCGTGATGTGATGGATAATGATTTTTTTTCCTTTTTTTACAATATAAAGAAGCTAAAGTACCACCAAAGCTATTCTGTAAGAAAAACGGCAGCACGTGCAACGTTTAAACAAAAAACCAACCAAAAAAAAGGGGATGGGGGGAGAGAGAGAGAGAGAAAAGTACCACATGTGATTGTTGTTCACAACTGTACAAGTCACAGGAGGTCACCCCCAGCAGTTCCCAGCTCATTCACAGTAGTAAAAGCTCTGCCCGTTGTTTGCAGCCAGAACGTGCAATTTCCACCTCTGGAACAAGGCTAAAACTCACCAGAAATGGGGCTGGGGGCAGCAGGGCTGGGACCCTCCTCCCCCAGAGCATCCCTGCTGCTGCTGCTGCTGCTCTTGGGGCAAACATCCACGGGAGCACGCAGCTCTGCAGGCTGGGCAGGGCACAGCCCCTCCTGTGCAGGGCAGGGTGCCTCGGTACCATCTGCACAAAGTAAACATGGACGGGAACTTTGCCTTCTTTCAGTCTTTTTTTTTTTAGTCTTTTTATCCTTTTTGGCTGTCTTTGGTATTGTTTCAAAGTTGCTAGAGATGCATAGAACACCTGAATGAGGAAGTGAGCCCAGGTTCCAGGGAGGAGGAGAGGTCTGCAGGGTGGCTGGGTGGGTGTGATGGGTTTGTTTTTTTGCTCGAAGTACCGGTGGGAGGAGCAGAGCCCTTCCCTTCCCTGTGCAGTTCCTGAAGGCAGAGAGCAGCCTGTCCATCCTTSCCTGTGCAGGGCTCTCCAGCTCCACTGAGGAGTGTGGAAGGGACCAGCAGTGCTGCCTCCATCCTCCAGCATCCTTCTCTTCACTTGGCGTCGTCCCACGACGACATCTTTGGATCATTTGCCTTCCTTCCCTTTCCATTTTTTTATTTTTTGACAGTTCAGAAATCTCCGTG
>CADDXX010000553.1:0-23716 GCA_902810485.1 Alauda arvensis | reverse complement strand
GTTTCCCTGCTGGAGCCCCCAGCTCTTCCCTGGCTGTCCCTGTCCCAGCTCCAGGTGACAGGGCTGGCTCATTCCTGCCCCTTTTGTCCATGCACACTTCAGCAGGACCCTGCTGTCCCTCAGCTGCTGGCACAGCACTGCCCGGCCACTTTGCAACAGCAGCAATTGCTCTTTCAAAGGCCAAGGCAGGGAGGGAAAATAAAATTCCTGCTGGAGAGAGCCYGAACCTCTCTCCTGCAGCAGCTCCTGCCTCCCAGCATGGGCCAAAGGCCCCACAGCCTCCCAGCACCTCCACAGCTGCTTCCCATTTGAGCTTAAACAAAACCAGGGGCTGCTGCTGGACCCAGACAAGTGGGACATTATTCAGGGAGCAGCATCAGGGCTCTGCTTTCCCCCCCATCCAACCCCCAGCCCTGCCTCGTTACASAACTTGAAACACCACTGATTAAATGGAAGGAATTTTTCCAGTTCCAGCCCCTATCTCACATTGCCCCCACCCCAGAACTCGGAGCTGCTCAGGGCTCTCTTGTTTTTTAAGGAACATCAGAGTTTTATTTCCTCCTGAATTGTCCCACGGGGAACAATTGCCCACAGAACCTTTTTATGAGCCCCCTCATAAACAGGSAGGGCTGCAGGGAAAGCAGCAAAGTGGCTCTGATTGTTCCAGGCAGCGTGGGCTGGGGGAGCTGGGCCAGGCCCAGGGAGGGGCAGGGACAGCCACAGCCCCTCCCAGGAGGGGACACAGCWCAGCCTGGCCTTGCCATGGGGCAGGAGGGGCTTTCTGAGCCCTCAGTGGGGACAGAATSCAGCAGAGATGCTCTGGGTTTGGGTCCCTCTGAGGCCAAGGGCAATGGAGCTGCTGTGGCTGGAACCAGCTCATTTCTACAGCTTCCCACTGCATCCTCCCAGCACTCAGCCTGGACCATTTCTGCCCCTGGGCACTGAATTCTGTCAGGGGTTTCTCCCTGGAACAGCTGGGACAGCTTTCAGGTGAGGCCATGGAACATTTTCTAGGACAGTTCCAAGTGTTCTTGAAACAGAACTGCAGCCACATTATTGCTTAATAAAATCTATTCAATAAACCCCATTTCTGGGCAGCCCCAGGGACAGCTGGAAGTGGTGTCACTTCTGTGGGAGAGGAGATTTTCCTACCTGTGACCTGATCTTCAGGGCAGGCCCCAGCTTGAGCCCCATGTTGTTGAGTAAGTGCTCCTCAGTCAGGAGGGGCAGGGTCTCCCCGTCGATGGCCTGCTCCCGGAATACCTGAGGGACACACAGAGCCACCCCTGAGCCCCCTGAGCTGCCCTGCCACTGCAGRGACCCCTGGCAGAGCTGAACTCAAACCACTCAGCCCGTTTTTACCCAGCAGTGCTGGAGCCACAGCCTGGAGCCAGCCCTTGGACAGGGGCAGCACAAATCACTGCACCCCCTCCTTCCCCCTCCTCCTCCTGGAGCCAGAACCCTCCCTCAAACACTCCACAAACCCCCTCCACTTGGGAAAAGCATCCCCTGAGGTGTCCCCAGCTCCAGTGCAGACACAAAGCTGAATCCTGGCCAGGCTGGGGCAACTTTCAGTGGTGCTGAAGTTCCCTGGTTTGCCTGGGATGGATGTTCTGGGTGCAGAGCATTCCAGGGAATTCTGCAGGACTCTCCTGGTTCTGGAATCTCAGCATTCCAGGGAATTCTGCAGGCCTTTCCTGGCTCTGGAATCTCAGCATTCCAGGGAATTCTGCAGGCCTTTCCTGGCTCTGGAATCTCAGCATTCCAGGGAATTCTGCAGGCCTTTCCTGGCAGGAGCAGGAGCTGAGCAGTGCCAGACCTCCCTGGCACTGAGGCTTGGAGCAGGAACAGGCAGAGCCCATTTCCATCCTCTCCTGCTCAGCTCCCKCCTCATTCCTGCCCAGAACTCATCCCACACCTGGGCTGGCAGCAAGTTCTGCAATCCCTGAGGAGAAAGGCCAGGAAGGGCTGCAGGGCTCTGAGCTGCAGCTCCAGCAGGGCCAGGCCCAGCTGGGAGGGAAGGAGGCTCCCAGGGCCCCTGGGGGCTCCTGCCAGGGCTCCTCTGGGCTTTACCTGAGTGTACTCAGTGCAGCCAGACAGGTTGGACACGAAGCTGCAGACATCCTCCACCGTCCATTTGCTGATGTCCTCCAGCGCCGGGCTCTCCTCCCCATCCAGGAACAGCCCTCCCATGGTGCCTGCATTGTTKGGAGTCAGGGGTGGGCAAGGAGGGCAGCAGAAAAGGAACATAAATCATTAAAATCCCACACGGACAACAACCAGCCTGCAATCTGAATATTTTTTCTCTAGCCACACATTCATCTTTAATGACCTGTCAATTAAAGTGTTGGGCAGGGTCAATTCGCAGGCCTCTTCCTCCTGGAGGTCCCGGCTGGGGAAGGGGGAAGGAAAAACCCGAGCTAATGCATCGCATGTGTTTAACGCTGCCCAGCCGGGGGGAGCAGGGCAGGGAAGGGAGAGCAGCAAAGGCTGCGGAGTTTGTGCACACAGAGAGGAGAACTCTGCCTGCCCCGTGGGCTCCTCACRGCCCCAGCTCCTGAACGTGCTCAGAATGACAACGGGCACGGCCGGGGAGGCTCCTGCTCCTTCCGAGGGCTCATCTCCCTCCGTGCCCAGCCTGGAACGCCCCGGGCCGGGGCTGGGGCTGGGGCTGCTCTGCCGGGAGATGCTGGCCCTGGCACGGCTCTGGAGGGAGATGCCGGCCCTGGCACGGCTCTGCTGGGACGGAGCTGCTGTCACTGCCCTGGCACGGCTCTGGAGGGAGATGCTGGCCCTGGCACGGCTCTGCCGGGAGATGCCGGCCCTGGCACGGCTCTGCAGGGAGATGCTGGCCCTGGCACGGCTCTGCCGGGACCGAGCCGCTGTCACAGCGGTGGCAGAGCTGTCACACGGAGCCTGGGGGGCTCCCAGGGGCTGGCAGAACCTGACAGAGCACTCCGAGAAATGCCAGCGGGAGCCGGGGAGGAGCAGGGAATGGAAATGSAGAGAGGAGCACCGCGGGTAACTCAGAGCTGCTCTGGGGAAAAGGGAGGGCACAGAACAAACCCCACTGCACCGAGCACCTCCTCAGGCTGGGGCAGAGCCAATGTTAACCCTGGGACTCGCTGCTGTGCGGGGTTTGGAGCASGAGAGCACCAGGACATTTTCAGGGATGGGAAGATGCAGGATTCTCAGGCAGGGAAATGTTGATGAGGGGTAGGAGCTGTTCTGCTCAGGGCGTGGAGAACAGAACTGCCAGGAGAAAAATATTTCTCCCAGGAGCCTGTCAGGACAAAATTATCTGTGCTGTGGGCTTGGGGCTGTTCCCTGGTGGATKTGATGGATATAACCCTTGCTCCTGCCCACAGCAGCTGGGACAGCACTTCCACAGGGACTGGGCAAGGGAAAAGCCTCCAGCACACGCAGGGCAGCAGGAAAAGCTCGGGACCTGCACAGGAAGTGATCGTGCCAAGGAGATGCTTTAACCCAGCAGAGCCTGCACAGGGAGCAGGCAGAGCCTCCAGAACCATCTCCACTCATTTCCCTTCCCAATTTCCTGATCCCCTCGCTGTCCCTGCAGCTGCACCCGCTCAGTGTGGGCAGGGGACAGCTCTGCCTGCTCAGGCACAGCTGCAGCTCCCTGCACATGCACACATCCCTGCACATCCTCACATCCCTGCACATCCACAGATCCCTGCACAGCTCCCTGCACATGCACACATCCCTGCACAGCTCCCTGCACATGCACAGATCTCTGCACATCCTCACATCCCTGCACATCCACAGCTCCCTGCACAACTCCCTGCTCATGCACAGCTCCCTGCACAGCTCCTGCACATCCACAGATCTCTGCACATCCACAGCTCCCTGCACATCCAGCGATCCCTGCACATCCTCAGGCAGCCCAGGAGCAGCTCCCCATGCTGGGCTCACTCCCGCACACAGAGGGAGCAGCTCCAGCCCTGAGGATGAGCCGGTGCCGGAGCAAACCCAGCAGGGGCAGCCCCAGAGCCRGGCTGTGCCTCCCCAGGACAATGCCGGCTGTGGCCGCGTCCCCTCCCGGCTCTGGCAGCCGGACAATGAGGACAAATGGGTGCCAAGCGGCTGCAGGGGCCGCACCTTCGATCCCCATAATGACCTGTCACGGCTGCCAGAGCCACAAAGGGCAGCAGCCCTTCCCTGCCGGGCCCGCTCCGCCTGCGCTGATAAATGATGGCCCGGCAGGCTGCAAATGGATTAGGGAGCGTTTCACCAGCTGGGGCCCGGCTGCAAGGAATCCATCGTCCCAGGACAGGTGTCCCCAGCACAGCCCAGCCACGAGCCATTTATAATTCCCTCCCTCCCTCCCCTGATACCCAGCTGCTCCAGAAGCAGAACCAGAGGCTGGAGGAGAGCAAAGCTCCGGCTCTGGCAGCGAGGGAAAGCAGCTCCAGGCTGCGGCAGGAGCGGCTCTGCAGCASGGACAGGGCACAGCCTGAGCTCCTGGCACACCGGGACAGCGCAGGTGACAGCTGGGGACACAGTGACACCCCCTGCAGCCACCTCGGGACCTGTCAGTTCAGCCCCTTCCCCACTCCCTGCGCGCCCCGGCGGSGCTGGGGTCAGCAGCAGCACAAGGCTGCCGTTAATTGCTCTSCAGACTGCAATCAATACAAGGATTTTAGCCTCCTGCACACTCCATCCTTCACCTYTTCCAAAGGACGGGGCTGCGGGAGGAGGAGGAGGCAGCGAGGCTGCTGAAACCTTGAGGAGATGAGGTCATGGAGCCGCAGCCCCCAAAGGCAGCTCAGGGAATCGAGCCTGGCTCATCGATGGGGCTCCGGCAGGGACAGAGCAGCTCCCTGAGCTCCCTGAGCTGCCTCCAGCTCAGCGCTGTTCCCTGCTGGATGCTTCTCCCTGCTCCTCTCCTCCCTCCAGCTCCTCCTCCCGGTCACCTGCCTTGCCTGGGTGGTTGTTTGTAATTCTACCCTGCAGACTGGAGTTTTATCATAATATAGACTGGTTATTTTGTAATTCCAGYCTCCCATCCCTCCTGAGGGAGCAGCCCCCGTGCAGGAAGGGGGTACAGGAATTGTCTGGCACAGGGGGAGAGGTGGGTGCAGCTCCCCCAGAGCCACAGAAGACATTTTTCACTCACCCCAGGATGGCTGCAGCCCTTGGATCGATAAAACCCCMAATATTTCAGCTGCTGAGCACCCAGCTCAGCCCCTGGTGCTGCATCCTGCACTGCTCCCTGTCCTGCCAAGGCTTTCCAGGTGGGAGGATTTGCTCTGGAGCAGCACAGCAAGGCCCAARCCCGCAGGGAGAGCAGCCCCAGCACGGTGTGAAAGCAGCCAGAAGCCAAAGAGCCCTCAGGAAAAGAGCTGCAGGCCTGGCCCAGGCTGCACAGAGCAGGAGAGGCAGGCAGGGAAACCCAGCCTGGAGCTGTGCCGGGGCCTCGGGATGTGCTGGTGATATAAATCCAAAGTGATCATAATAAATGGGCTATTACAGCAGCTCACCCAGTGCCGGGGGAGGGAGGGGAGGCAGCCCCAGCCCAGCCTCCCTGCAGAGCCTCTCACAAGCCACGAGCACCGCGGAGCCGAGCCCTCCCCTCTGTAATGGCCAGGAGGAACGGGCTCCTGCGAGGAGCCTGGGCAGCCCGAGGCAGCAGGAATATTTATCATCCTGGCCACCTGCCTGTCGCTGAAAAATCGCTTCCTCCCTCCTGGCTGGGAGGCAGCTCTAATGAGGGATGGGCAGCCGTGCTCACAGGCAGCTCCTGGCGTGGAGAGCAGCACAGCACAGCCCCCTCCTCCCTCCYGTGTGCCTCCTGCTAATTGCTCTGCCAGGTAATTAGCTGGGGCAGATCTGGGTTCTTGGCTGGGCTGGAGGAGCTGCCTGGGTTTGAGACCCTGTCTGTGCCATCCCCTGTCCTGCAGTGAGAGCAGGGAGCTGGCAGTGACCTCCCTGCAGCCCAGTTCTCCCAGTGCCTGTGACCCTGAGAAACACAGCACAGGCCGGGCACAGAGCCCACTGCCCCAGGGACACAGAATGGGGCARCCAGGCTGGAAAAGCCCTCCAGGATCACCGAGCCCTTTGAGCAATGCCCCCCTTGCCACCAGAGCCCCCAGTGCCACTTCCATCCTTCCCCACAGGACGGTGACCCCACCACCTCCCCAGCAGCCCTTCCAAAGCCYGACCACCCTTCCCATGCAGGAATTCTGCCTTTTGAAACGAGAGAAGCTGACCAAGCAACCACAACCACGCTGTGCAAGGAGCAGGGGGGGAATCCCCTCTCCCAGCAGTGCCCAAGTCATCCCCATCCCCATCCCTGCCCAGCGCAGCCCCCGTGCCTCACCTGCATGGAAGTAGGGGCTCACGGTGTAGGGGAAGCCGAAGGGCAGCGGCTGCGGCGTGGGCAGGGAGGCCGGAGGGAGGTATTTCACCTCGGCCTTGCCGATGCCGGGCCCCAGCAGGTGGCTGGGGGACTCTGAGGAGCTGCAGGGTGCGCTGGGGGCCGCGCCCGCCTCTCCCGGCTCTTTGCCCTCCTTGGCTCCGTCCTTGCCGTCCTTGAGCTCSGCCGCGCCGCCCTCGCCCTTCGCTCCCTCGGCTTTGTCCTCGGCGGCCTCGGCGTCGCTCTCCGAGTCCTTCATCTCCTCATCGTTACAGTCCTGGGCGCTGGCGCGGGGCTCGGCCGCCTCSCGGGGCTCTCCGTGCGGCTCGGCCCGGGGCTGGGGGGCTTTGCGGGCTCCCCCGGCCCGCCGGGGCTGCTCCTTGGGCGGGGTGCTGGTGCCGGTGCCGGGCCCGCCGGGGGTCAGGGCCAGCAGCGGGGCGTTGCTGTGGCGCAGCACCAGCATGGCACTGCGGCGGGACAGCTCCTCCCGCAGCCCCGGCGCCTCGTCGTGCACCGAGCGCAGCGCGGGGTGGTCCGGGGGCAGCCCCGGGTGCAGCCCCAGCGGCTCGGCCGCCAGCAGCCGCTGCCGGTGCAGGCTCTCCAGCTCCTTCTGCCGGATCAGCTCGGCCGACATCTCCAGCCTGCAGGGACAGGGACACGGCTCAGGGGGCTGGAGGAATGKGTGTCCCCTGCTCAGCCTGGCACACCTGCACGGACACTGCTGTGTCACCTGTGCCCAGCTCAGCCCGCAGCTGGACGAGCCCTTTGCTCTTACCTGGCCAGGTTCTGTTTCCGGAGCATCTCCTGCTGCCGTGCRAACATCTCTGCCTGTGCTGGCTGCAGGAACCCGTAACCTGGGCAGGGAGAGCACAGGGGTTACCCATCCCAAAACTGACCCCTGGCTGCCTCAGGGCCACTCCCCAGAGGGGAAAAGGGCACCTGGGCTCTGCCCTTCTGCTCCCCAGCCCAGCCACCCCTCACTGCATGAGCACAGGGCCAGGGGGGCAGGTGGGGACCAGCAGCAGGAGGCCAAGGAATGTGCTCCAGGAACCGGGCTGAAATCAGCTCAGCAGCCGTGGGGATACACAGAAAATGCTCATGGGCTGCTTGGCTGCAGCACAGATTGGCACAGGCTGCTCCCTGCCCTGCCCTGCCCTGCCCTGGCTGCCCAGCAGCCTCACCTGAGCACTCACCTGGGGTCTGGCACAGCGCCGAAGGCACCCCGAGGAAGGGAGGTCTCAAGTGGGGCCCCAGGGCGATGTGGGGAGCGTTCTGGGGCGACAGCAGAGGCGGGGGGTGGGAAATCTCCCTGCAGGAATCAGAAAATAAACCGTGCTGAAAACCTGCAGGCTCCAGGCCCCGGCTCAGGAAGAACATCTTGGCTGCACATGAGCTGCATCCTGCCCAGAGGCTGCTCTCTGCCTCCCCACCCTCGTGCAGAGCTTCTAAAAGGGAGAGGAAAAGCCAAAAGCAGCAGAAGCAAAAGGGGAAGAAAGCAGCCAGGACTCCACAGGCCCCACACATTCCTCACCTTTGCTTCCATGACCTTTCAAGGGATTTTCCTGCCCATGGCAGGAGGTTAAAGGGGGGGACTGAAGATGCTCCATCCGCCCCTCCCTTATCAAATTCGGGTTTCTACCTCCACTACCTCATACCTGAGAAGGAATTCAGTGTTTSGGGAGTAGAGAGGGGGTTTGGGAAGATCCAAAGGCATCACTGGCTTGCCTTGCAAAAAAAAACCCTGTCCTTGCTGTGCTAAGGGATGACCTTTAATTGTGGAGAGGAAAGCTGGAAGGGAGGCAGAGGAAAATACAGAGGAATGTGAGCAGGAAGAGCAGTGGGAAGGAATCCTGCTGGAGAGGGGGTGAGTGAAGCCAGGCAGAATGGGCAGAGCACAGGGGCTGGGGAAACTGGGAGAGGCAGGACCGGGTGCTGGGAAGGGGACAATGCCTGGAGAAGAGGCAGGGAGCACTGGCAGAGGAGAGAAGGCAGAAAAAAAAAAAAAAAAAAGGCAGGAAGGGAATAAGAGCCAAGGTCTCTTCCATTAGTCAAATCTGCCCTGGGAGCCTGCAAGCAAATCTGCTTTCCGGCTGCACGTCTCTTAATTCCTTTTGATGGCCACTTACAACATTATTACCTTCAGCAGGGCATCCAGAGGCAGAGCCAAGTGCGGGGCCGTTTATTTTCATTTTACACTATCTCCCTGGAAAAATCTGCTCTGGGAGAGGCTGCAGGGCAAGGGAGGGGCAGGCAGAAGGTGCCTGTGGCTTGGCAACAGACACAGAATKGGAGAGAGGGGATAACAACGGGAGCATCCCGGCCATCCATGGATCAGGTATGGGCACGGATCAGCTCATGGGAAGCCAGACAAGGACTCCTGGGCACACAGGGGGTGAGGAGAGCCCTTCCCAGGGCAGCTTTGCCCCCGTTCCGTGCGGCCACTACCGAACACCGACCCGGCTGCGCTTCCCCTGCAGAACCCTTCCCTCCCCGGGCCGTGCCCGCCCGTCTCCCGTGCCCGCCGCCGGCTCCCGGCTCTCGTTGCCGGCTCTCCCGTAACCCAATTGCGGCCGCCGCTGTCTGCAGGCGCGCATCGATCGCGGCTGCTGCAATGTTAATGCCGCCCGTGCGCCGCTGGCAGCTCCAATTAATCTCAGGTAACGCCGCGCTCGACCTTCGCCTGCGAGCCGGGGCAGCAGCCAAGCGATGCTGATGTAATTACAGCGTGAAGTGTGTAATCACCTGCCCTAATCCCCCAGGCCCCGCAATTAGCCGGGGCCGGCGCTGGCCGGGCTGCCAAGTGCTGCTGCGGCCCCGCGCATGAGGAACGGGCAATTAAACGGCGTGACGGGGGCTCCGAGGTGTCCGCTCGATCGTAATTAGCTGTAATCATGGGCAGACGAGCCCGCCAGACGTGCTGGTCGTTTTATAAGAAGCAATTTAGGAAATCAAGTCGCTGTTAACCGTGGCGTGGCCGTGCCCTCCTCCCCCGGCCGGGGATGCTGCGGGAGCTCCAGGTTCCCTCTGGAGAGCCCAAAAACAAAGGAGCTGCCAGATTTGGGGCAGGGTGTGCCCAGGGAGCAGGGTGTGCGATGGGCATCATGAACAGGAGGGGTTCTCCCTGCGGTGGCAGCCCCGGGCTCATCCCAGGCTGTTCTCACCCCAGTGCTGTGCTGGGGCACGGCTCTGATCCCTGAGGAATCCACATCTGCTCCAGAGCCTGCCGTTCATTCCCTCACAGCTCCCCTGCCCTCCTGGGCCTGGCTGGGGAAGGGGATGGAGCAAAGGGACAAAGGCGGAGCTCCTGGATCTGATCCCACTGCCAGGCACACCGGGATGGAGCAAAGGGACAAAAGGACAGACCTCCTGGGTCTGACCCCGTGGCTCAGCAGCCTGGGAAGCAGCTGGAGGTGGCTGGAAGGGACACATCGGTCCCACACCCTCCAGCACACACTGGGGATGAGCCTGAGGCTTTAGCAAAGGCAGGGACACACCTGACACACGCTGTCACCGTGCCAGCCTGGCACAGCAGCGCACTCACACCCCTCAGCAGCCCTGGGGCTCCCCCAAACACCCAGCCCAGGCTGCTGCCCGTGCCAGGGGAGCAGGAGCAGCCCAAGGTCCCTCAGCTGGCACTGCCACAGCCCTGGGGTCAGAGCAGGGAGGCCAGATGGCCAAAAAACAGCCAAAAAAGGCTGCAGATGGCCAGACACAGGGGGTCACTGCTCAGCACAGACCTCAGCAGGCAGGTATGCTCACAAATTCGGGCAAGAGGGGATTTTCCYCCCTGCAGGGAGCCTGAAGCTGCCCAGCTCCAGAGCCCTGGGGAGCCCCTCAGCTGCGTGGCTACCAAGAACAGACCCTTGTGCCACCCCAGAGAGCCTGCTGGAGCCTGCCCTGCTCCCTGGCAGCCCTGTCCCCACCCCTGGCACGGGGAGCTGGCACAGGAGGGAGGCAGCAGTGCCAGCCCTGCCCTCCCAGCCAGCTGGGAAAGAACTGGCAAAAAYCCCTCTGAGACCTTAACAGGGGCTGCTGTGCTTTCAGACAGGTGAGCACCAAACACTGATCCCTGCAGCCCCTCCCGGGTCTGGGCCAGCCTCGAATCCCCCACTGAATTCCTTCCTCCTCTYCCTCCCCGGCTCAGAGGCAGAACTGCAGTGCCCTGCTCTGAGCAGGTGAATTTAGCCCCTGGCAATTCCATCTGATCAGCCTTGTCCTTACCTTGCAGAGAGCAATTCTGTGGAGCTGCACATTCCTCCCCCTGCCCCCTTTCCCTTTCCCCCCCTGCAATGCCAGCTGGAGGCTCGTGAGCAGGGAATTAGGGGATTTGCACTGCACRCTGCTAAATTTGATATGTCCTTTAACAGGAGACAAATGCTTCACAAGGCTTAAAAAGTATCGACTTTTCTTTAACAATAAGCACTAATGGCCTTCAAATAATCAATATTTAAAGTCATTATGGGGTTACACATTATACTGTTAAAACCAAGCCTTTCACTTTAACCCCATGATCTCCTCCCCAGCCCGGAGCTCAGAGCAGGCTCTGGGGGAGGCTGGGAGCACAGGCTGTGACTGGAGATGGGAGAGGGTCAGGAAATGCAGATTGAAACCGGCAAGGCATGGAAATAAATTTAGAACGGATGGAAGAAGAGGGAGGGGGGTGTGTGGAAAAAGAATGCATGAAAGCTCTGCTTTCTTCTGCTCTGCATTTGATAGGAAGAGACACTTTAAACCCGAGGTAACAGGCAGGAGGCACAGAGCTCCTCGCTGCTCTGCCATCCCCAGACACTGCCAGCAAGGCAGAATAAATAAAATCAAAGGCCTTGCTAAAAATGGAGTTTGGGATTTCCAGGCAGGAAAAGAACAAGAGCTGGCACTGCCCTGCTCARAGGGGCTGCTTTGTGCTGCCCCCTCAGAACCCAAACTGCTGCTGAATCCAAACTGCTGCTGAACCCAAACTGCTGACACCAGGACAAGCTCTGTGGCCTCTGCTCTGCAGAGCGTTCAGCCAGATGGGAGCCAGGGAGGGATCCCAGGGCAGCAATCACAACATCAGAGAGCACAGGGGGACACAGGGCTGGGCACGAGCAGCAGAGGGATGGTGGCCAGAGAGGGCAGGAGAAGTGCCCAGGGAGCCAGCAGGGAAAAGGAAAASCTCCCCAAAGCAGGGGGGAGGAATGAAGAACGAACCGTGGCAACAGCAGATGGGAAGGAAGGAATCCAAAAATGCAGGCTGGGTATTTTGGGCACATCTCTGCTCRGAGGAAGCCTCTGGCTGGCACAGGGTGTCTGTCAGCTCCTGCAGGGGAGGCAGTGGGTGCCTCTCCCACCCCCAGCTCGCTCCTGCCAAGGGGCTGGGCTTCCCAGGACCCCGGGGAGGGGGTGCTGCTGGCACCTCAGGCTGGCAGCAGTTCCTTGGCACTGCTGCTGCCTCCCCCAGCTCCTGGGGCTGAGCTGTGTTCAGGCAGCACTGAGTGCTGGCACCAACACCTCGGGCCCTGCCCTGGCTCTGCCTGCTCCCCTGAGAGGAGCAGGAGCCCCCAGAGTCCTCACCTCACCCTGGGAGCACAAAAACCAACTCCCAACAACTCCCAGCACAAAGTGATGCATCAAACCCAGCCAGGAAACYCCACCCCACTGAGCAGTGCCCAGCAGCTCAGCCAGCCCTGCCCCAGCTCCTCTCCAGCCCCTCCTGTGCAGGGATGGAAGATTTCCTCCCTCACGAGGAAATTCTGCCTCCACAGAGAGAGAAGAAGGGATGAGCAGCACACCAGGCTGCAGGACCCCAGCAAACACTGCCAACAAACCCTGGAGCCAGCAGGCAAGGAGCAGCATGCAAGCAGCTCTGCAGGGCACAGCCACCTGCCAGCTCTGCAGGAGAGGCAGCACTTGGGAGATGGGAAGAGCTCCAGGCTGGAGCTGTTACAGMAGCACCTTTCAGCTGCACCCTCTCCTCTTCCAAGTCTTTTTATAACCCTGAACTCCAGCATCTCCCCAAACACAGCACCAGGCCCTGGCACTCCAGCATCCAAGCTGAACCCATCTCCAAAGGATCCAGGAAACCAAAACCATGAAACCAAATGGATTCTCCACACTGTGGCTTGAGTCTGCTCTTGGCAAGATGTCTCAGTTTCACTGAACTCCTCCCAAGAGATGGAGAAGGGAGCAAAGAGGTGAAGGGACCACGATGCCCCTACCAGGACCTTGGCCCAAGAAAATCCCTACCCATGTGTCTCATTCCCACAAAGCCAAAGCTCCCAGCCAGTTTCTGACCAGCAAAGACACAATGATTCATGAATTAATGACCAATGTCTGAGCACAGCCACCTTCCCCAGTGCCAGCTCAGCCCCTCACACCTGCAGGCACAGTTCTCATTGCCAGGCACCTTCCCTGCCTTTGGAACACCAGCACTGCCCACTGTCACCTGCAGCAGGACAGCCTGAGGCACCGGGGGACTCCTGCACACCTGGCCCAGGCTCCCACAGGGATTTCTCTCAGCATCACACACAGCTTGTGTCCCTGGGTGTTCCTCCCTGGCCAGGATTTCCCTCTCCTGCCAACCCAGCAGTTCCTGGGGCTCTTTGGAGAAGTGAGAAGCAGTGGTTTGGTCCAAGAGCCACCTCCTGGCCTTCAGTCCCTTCCCCAACCAGGGGACACTTCCTGGCCCGGCCCAGCCCCTGTCCCCAGCACCTGCCAGTGGCAAACAAACACCTCTGAGCTGGATCTGGATCTCCCCCTGCTCGGCCCCTCCCCAGAGCAGCCTCCACCCTTCCCTGGATGCTCGTGCAGGCAGCCCCGGGGCCGGCCTGGCTCCTCTCCAGCCCACACAGCGCCGGGAAATGTTCCTGAGGAGGCTCCTGCAYCCCTGCATTCCTCGCAGGTCTGTCAGGGATTTGGGGGTGGGTTAGCCAAAGTACACGCACTGGGAGAGAGGCTCCCAGGGCTGCTGGCCCCTGCACGGTGCAGCGCTGCTGCTGGGGGAGCAGGGGGAGCAGGGGGATCTGCAGGGCTCTGAATGAGGGGAAAACTCTGCCCTGAGCACATCCAAACACTCCCGAGCTGAGCGTGCAGCCTGCTCTGCCCCCGCCCCGACACAACAGCCGAGGGAAGTGTAAATACCCGAGCCTTTCACGGCTCATCCCGTGGCATCCGCAGCCTTTGCATCCCCRCAGCCCCCTCCCGTCCCCGCTGTCCCTGTCAGCAACGCACGCAGCTTTAATTTGATTTCCCTCTGAAGTTCTTGATTGCAGAGGGAATGGCTCGTGGCACAGAGCAAGATAAATGAGCTAGAATTTCCTGGGGGTGGGGGGATATCAGCTTTCCAGCACTCCCAGCAGTGGGAGAGGCAAGCTGAGGCTCTTTTCCTCAACAAAGAAAACTTCTCTTTCTGTTCCATTTCTTTTCTTTCGTTATCTGGGGATGCCACGAAACACAAACTTMAACACCTGAACTTGTGTCCAACAGGTGAGAGTGGCACCTCCCACACGGGTTTGGGATCCCTCCAGGCTGGCAGCGGCACCCCCGGGATGTGGATGCAGACGTGCACAGGCACAGATTCACCCCCTTTCCAGACAGACACCCCAGAGTGTGGCAGGAGCACCCCCAGCACCTGCACAACCCCAGAGGACACGGTCACACCTTGCCCAGGCAAATCAGCCCTGCCCGGGGGCGCTGCTGCCCCCTCCCCTGGAATGAGACATTCCCAACGCTTGGAAAAGCTCTCTAAAATCATCAAACCGAGCCATTACCCCGACACTGCCGCGGTCACCACCAAACCGTGTCTGCAGTGCCACATCCCCGGGCTCTCGGAACCTTCCCCCGGTGCCCCGGCCGGCCCATCCCAAACCCGGCCCGGCCGCTGCCCCTTCCCCAGCCGAGCCCCCCGCCCCGGGCCGTACCTGTCGGGGAAGTGGCTGTCCCGGTGCTGGGGCAGGCCCTGCTTCCTGCGCTGGCTGGACGAGTTGCTGGCCGAGGGGATGTGCGCTTCCATCGCGGCCGGGGTGCGCCCCGCCACCGCCTCCTGSCGCGCCCGGAGCAGATCTGGGGACAGCACGGGGACAGCACGGGGACCGGCCGTGAGGAGCTGAAGCTGTTTGTGCTCTTCGTGCTGCTGCTGTTTGTGCTGCTGCTGGCCGACCCCGAGCCCGCCCGCCCCGCTCCGACACACGGACCGACAGACGGACACACACACGGACACACACACACGGACAGACAGACGAACACACACAGACACACACGGACACACAGAGGCGCCCCGGCTCCGGGGCTGCTGCCGGCTCTCCCCGGGCGGCAGCGCTGCCGCGGGGCCGCTCCCGGCCGTGCCCGCAGCCCCCGGCGGCTCCTCCGGCCCCCGCCGCTCCCCGCTGTCCCCCGCTTCCCCCCCCTGTCCCCCCCTGTCCCCCCGCTGTCCCGGGCCACCCCCGCGGCCCCGCAGCCCGGCGGGGAGCGGCGGCCCCGCTCTCACCCGGCCCAGCGGCTCCGGGCGCGATCCGCCCCCGGCCGCCCGGGGAGTTTGGCAGCGGAGGAAATTGTGCAACTACGGCAGGGGGGTGGATTTGTGTTTAATTGCCTTCCTGCCGGAGGGAGGGAGGGAAGGAGGGAGGGAAGGAGCGGGGGGGAAAAAAGGGAGGGAGGGAAGGAAGGAGGGAAGGATGGATGCGAGGAGAGCAGGACAGGGAGAGACTCCCCAAACTCCCTCTCCCGGTGGTGCCGCGCTGGCACCTGCCCCGCTGCCSCCGTGTCCCCTGGGCCACCCCGGGACCCCGCGGGGCTCTGCGGGGCCGGAGCTGCCGGGCACAGCCAGCACAGGGMCCCGGAGCTGCTGAGGAGGGGGTACAGGAGGGGGTACAGGGGGGGTACAGCCCCCAGCCCCAGCACTGCTCTGCCTGCACAAAGCTGCAGCCCAGGAAAGGCGGCTCTCATTGAGCCTGCACTGCCTGGGACCTGTGTCACACCTGAGCGGGGACACCTGAGCGGGGACACCTGTGCCAGGGACAGCGAGGCGCTCCCAGGGGCTGCTCTCTCTGCCAGGTGAGCACCAGGAGGCCCCGAGTGCCGGTGTGTGTGTGTGTGTGTGTGTGTGTGAAATCCCCTGCACACCGCTCACACCCCGCCCCGAGCCTCGGCTGCCCTGCACAGGAAACATCCCCGCAGAGGAAACTCCCTGACACCAGCACCAAAGGAAACCCCAAACACAGCTGGGGAGAGCAGCAGAGCCGCATTTATCTCCCTGAGCACACCCTGGGCAGCATCACCTCCAACACCGACCCTGCAAAGCCTCCAGCACATCCAGCAGCACATCCAGCTGTGCCCACAGCTGGTTTGGAAAGCCCCATTCCCGYTGGAGCATTGCACAGCCCCGGTAATGCCACACTTCCCATCTCCCTGCCTGCCTTTTCCCCACCAGGCTCCTCTCCCTCCGTTCTGGAAATCCCAGCCCAGCCTGAGCTCCGTCAATCACAGCATCAGACGTAATTTCGGTGATGCTCAGGGCTGCAGCCCGTGCTGGGGTGAGAACATCCCACGGCTGCTGTTTGTGCTGGCAGCCAGGGGCACAGCAGCGCCCCAATTTCTGCCCACACTCCTGGCCCTGTCCCCACGCCCCCAGCCGAGGGGACAAACACTGAAATGACAATTCTGAGCTGCACCAGGAGCAGCCAAACGCCATCAGATCACAGAGACCTGGCCGAGCCAGGGAGACCGTACAACCTCGCCATGTTTATAAATTAATTATCTGCAGAGCCCGGGTCACTCCTGATTGCCAGGGCGGCTGTAATTTAGAGGGCTGGCGTGCAGCCAGCTCCGGGAGCCGCATTGATCCCCACTGACCCCACAACCCCCGCACACAGCCCTCCCTCTCCCCCTGCCTCCCCCCTGCGCCCCTCCCCTGCTGCCCAGACCCCCCCGAGGAGCTGCTCCTCACAATCCTGCACTCTGACAGTTGGGAAATCACATTGATTGACAGTGGGACGCTGGCGGATGGAGGTTCCAGGCACGGAGACAGACTGAATTCAGAATGTGGGATGAATGCCACTGGGAGAACAGGGGCGGAGGAGGGGGGGAGGGGGGGGTTGAAAAGCAATTAAAAAAAAAAGATTTCTAAATTATTAACATTTTTTAAATTATTAATGTTATTGGTGCCTCCATGCGAGCCCGCAGATAAACTGCGCTTTGTTCTGGCACTAATAATTTATATCCCAACCAGAGCCCTGTGGCGTGGAGACAATCCAAAAATACACCAAGKTTTGTCTTGCCAGTGTTCCCTGAGCCAGTCTGGCTGTGCAGGCCCCATCTCCCCCCTGCCCACCCCAAAAGCCCAGCGTGACCCCCCCAACAAATGCTGAGACAATTTAACCATGGCCATAAAAACACGTGGGGCTCTGGAGGTGATGAGCTGCCCTCGTTATCCGGGGGGACCCAGCTGTCCCCCAGCACTCACTGGGGGATGGACACGTCCCTGTGTCCAGCAGCCACCAAGGGCAGTGTCTGTCACAGCCCTGGTCACACCCTGGGCCATGCCCACGCTCTGTGGGCTCCAGGCACAGCTCAGCATTCAGCACCTTCGAGTGCCACCCTTTTGTCACAGCCTGTCCCCCCTCTGTGCGTGTCCCCACACGTCCCTGTGGCACAGRGCTGTGTCCCTCAGTGTGCAGGGGCTCTGCASAGCCCAGCACCACCCCGAGCTGGTGCCACGCTCCCCACGGGCCCGGGCCAGGTCAGTGCTGGGCCTTTTGCTGATAAGCAAATCCTCCCTGCACAGCCATCGCCTTCCTGCCCCCGGAGAAGCCAATCAAACCAAGCAGAGTGGAAAAGAAGACAGCCYCTTCATTAACCTAACAAGGAGCCCTGGGGATTTACACTCGAGCCCAGAGATTGTCCTGCAGCTCTGCTGATGCTCTGCTGAGCCAGGCAGGGACGTGCCAGCCCTGCACACCTGGGGCAGCAGCAGCACAGCACAGATCCCGGCTCTGCCCTTCAGTGATGCTCCAGCCCCTGGAGAAGGCAGCAGCATCATCTCACCATTGCCATCCCAAAATGCCAGGGGTGTCTGGCACTGCCAGCACCTCCCCCTCTGCTCCACACCACAACATCCCCCTGCCTCATCCCAAATGAGCCCAGGGCTTGGGATCATCTCCCAGAGCCATCTCAAGTGAGTCCAGAGCTCAGGGACATCCCCCAAATGAGACACACACACACAGACACAGACACACAAAAACATCTCCCAGACCCATCCCCAGTGAATCCAGAACTCAGGGACATCTCCCAAATGAGACACACAGACACAGGGACACACAGACACGGACACACGGACACACAGACACGGACACACAAGAACATCTCCCAGACCCACCCATCCCCAGTGAATCCAGAGCTCAGGGACATCTCTCAAACAAGTCCAGAACTCAGGGACATCTCCCAATGACCCCAGGGTTCGGGGCCATCCCCATCCCCTGCCCCGTGGCAGCACAGCCCCCGGCCCGGGGCCAGCCCTACCTCCGTGGCTGGGCACTGCCATGCTGTTGGCCAGCTGGTAGAGGCGCTGCTGCTGCTGCTCCTCGAAGGTGCCGTGCTCGTTGAGGGCTGACATCATGCGCCTGTAGTGCTCCTCGGGGGTCATCTGCACCACGGCCTCCTCCAGCAGCGGCTGCGAGGGCTCTGCGGGCACACAGCGGGGCTGGGCTTTCCTCACAGCAGTGCAGGGGGGAGTCACTCAAATACAGGGGCAGTGCAGAAATAGAGAGAGGAAAGGGGTAAAGGGACACCAGCACCGATTCCCACTGCGCTCTGGGTCTGATGTACCAAGCTGGCCTTGTCCCCCGCATGTGCCACCAAATGTGGGCAAGACCCCCTGCAACATCCCAAATTTACACACGGGGAAAGTCCACAGCACCCAAAAAACCTCACCAGCTTTTTTTCCCCTAAAGCACCAAGCTCTGCATTGTGACAGCAGAGAATCAGCAGCAAACTCTGAGCCCCCAAAGGGGCTGGGAGGATGGGGGAGGTCACTGAATCCTCAGCCCCTCACCTCGGGGGATGTGAGCTCCTCGTTCAGCTCACACCGGAGCACACGGGCACCTCCCTGCCCCACCTCTGTGAGCACTCAAGGGACACCACGGGGTGAGAGATGCTCGAGCACCCAAGGGACGGTGCTGGCACACCCCAAAGGGACAGCGCTGCCATCCCCCGAGGGACAGCACTGATACACCCCAAGGGACAGCGCTGCCACCCACCCGTGCAGCGCTCACAGGGACACTCAGAGCCGGCTGTTCCCCCTCTGTGCCTGTGCCCAGTCCCCTCCCTGCCCGTGTTCCCGGAATGAGGCAGCTCCGGGAGGGAGGGAAGGAAGGAGGGAGGGAGGGAGGGAGGGAGCTGCTCCGGGGATCCGGGGGCAGGAGGGATCCCAGGCTGGCAGAGCGAACCGCAGGGGTTTTGTGTTTACTGTAAGCACAGCTCGCAGTAATTACTGCTCCCCGCCTTGGCTGCTCCAGCACGGTTTTATCTCGGATCTTTCCCACAGGCAAAGCCTTTTCATTACTGCGAGAGGAACTCCCAGGCACGGTGTGGGCAGGCTGGGGAAGGGGTGGCAGGACCCACCGCGGGGTGGGCAGGGACAGGGCAGGGACAGGGCAGGGACAGGGCCGGGCTCCCGGGCTGCCAACAGCCCCAGAGACACCGGGGGGTGGGAAAGGAGCTCCGGGACCGGTGCCCTCCCTAAAATACAGCAGGGAAACGTCATCCTCATCATCATCCTCATCATCATCATCCTCATCTCATCGTCCTCATCATCATCTCATCATCATCCCAATAATAAAGCAATAATAAAACAGAATGTAAAAATAAATAACAATGAATAACGAGCAACGATAATGACAGCAACAATAGTAATGACAATAATTATAGTAATTAGTATGTAATAATAATAATAATAATAATAATAATAATAATAATAATAATAATAATAATAGAGTCTGAGCTGCACAACATTTCAACACCAAAGGGCTGCATCCCTGGCTCCCGAGCCCCAAAGGGGAAGGATTCCAGCCCAGCCCAGCCCTCAGCACAGCCCCCAGCACAGCTCCCAGGCTGTCCCTGCAGGCTCAGCTCGTGCCCCAGTGACACACATCCATCCCTGTGCACATCCCTGAGCACATCCCTGTGCACATCCCTGAGCACATCCCTGTGCACAGCCCAGCTCCAGAGGCTGCTCCTGGCCCCGCTGGGATGAGGAGCTGGCTGCCCACGCTGCCCCCAGCCCCAAAAACCAAACCCCAAAGGCAGGGGCTGCTCTCTCAGTGCCCCCCAGACCTGCAGGACACCCATGGGAGCAGCAGGGGAGGGAGGAGAGGGCAGAATTCCCTGCCAGGTCTCCTCCCCAGCAGGGAGGATTCCCCCCTCCTCCTCCTCCTCCTCCTCCTCCTCTGCTCCTGCCACCTCCTCACGGTTTCAGTTCCTCCTGATGCTCTTACCCAAAGGTCTAAGGAGCAAAGCCACAGACCTGACTTAGAAAAACAGCGATTTCTCCCCCCCAAGCTGTGTCATTAGAGCAAAAAAAGGGAGGGGGAGGGGATTTAATAACGCTTAATTACCATAAACTCCATCGGCTCAGCCGCAGAGCAGATTTCAGGTGCAAGGAGGGGAGAACGGGGGTGGCGAGGGGAGCTAAGAGCAAGGAGGAATCCAGGGAAAGGCTGGATTTCCATGCTTAAAACTTGGAAGATCTCACATGACTCAGCCAGCAGTAATTCCAGCTTTGCTGGAGCTTTGCTGTCTGCTTTTGTCATTACCAGGGGTAATGCGGGAGCCTGATCTCGCCAAATCTCCTGCAGCTGCCAGGTGTGAAATGGACTCTGGCACAGCCGGGCCAGGCATCTGCTGGGCCAGGACATCCCCTGGACATCCTCTGCTGGGCCAGGACATCCCCTGGGCACCTCGGAGCCAGAACATCCCCCTGTGCCCTCTGCAGGGCCAGCACAGCCCAGAGCCCAGGCCAGGCCCCTCAGCAGCTTTAGGGGTTTTCCTGTGCCCAGCAGCCCTGTGGCTTTGGGGGCTGGCAGCAAGAGCAGGGCTAAAAACTCATTTCTGCCCTTGGCCTAAGTGTGCAGCTGCCAAAGCCACCAGGGAATGGATGTGTCCCCAAAGGAGAGGGACAAACAGAGAGAGGCTGGGTCTGAACTGCTCAGCTGCACCTCAGCTCCAGTCCTGGGCTCCTCCCTTCCCCAGAGACACAGAGGGATTTTGGGCTGGTTTAAAAGGCCCCCAGCAGCACAGAGAGGAGCAGCAGCCTGTGAGCTCATCCCCAGCCCAGGGGTGAGCCCAGCATCGTTCCCTCCGTGTGTTTGCCATCCATCCTCCCCCAGCCTCCTCAGCTGCTCCACGGGGAACCCAGCGATGCTCCCTGCCCTCATTGCAGGTCTGCAGGCAGCGGGGCAGGAGCTGTGCAGGCACACAGGAGCCAGGGTTCCATGTGCCAGGTGTGTCTGAGCCCTGCCAGCCCAGCCCTGGCTCCCAGACACTGCCCCGTGCCCAGAACGTTCTGCTCCGTGTGACAGAGCCCCGCTCCCTCCCAGACACGGCTCCCTCTGATCTCTGAGCTCCGGGCAGGGGAGGGGAGGGGGCTGCTCCCCCTGGAAGGGTTTGCAGCCCTACAGGTGTTTTTTCACTCAGCCAGGGAGCAGCCCTGATTTCCTTGGCTGCCTCTGCTCCCCTCGGTGGGAGCTGAGCCACGGGGTCACTGCTCCTCTTCCAGAGCCTCCTCTGCTTCCAAAGGCTCCTCCAGAGCCAGCCCAGCTGGGCCTGAGCCACAGCTGCTGCCAGGGGCAGTGTGGGACGGAGAGAGAGGGGCAGGTCCTGCCAGGGGCAGTGCGGGATGGAGAGAGGGACAGGTCCTGCCAGCAGCAGTGTGGGGTGGAGAGAGAGGGACAGGTCCTGGCAGGGATGTCTGGGATGGAGAGGGGCAGGTCCTGCCTGGAGCCCATCCCCACCCCGGGGATGCAGGAGGTGCAGGAGCAGCAGCCACACCAGGACCCCAGGCTGAAGGAAAAGGGGTCCCAGGAGATGCTGCAGCCCCAGCAGGACTCATGGGGCTGATGGGATCCTGAATTCAGCACAGCCTGGGCTGAAATCCCTGCACAGCTCTGGAGGAACAGGAGCTCCCCAAGGATTTAATAAAGAACAGCAGGACATCAGCAGAAACCCCAGCTCTGAATTTCCATTCTGTCTCACCTCAAAGTGGGAGTATAAATAAATAAAACTTTGCTTTATTCAGGGCTTCCTGGGAACCCCTCTGTTAAAAAGCTGGGGGAATCCCTGAAACTCTGTGAGCCAAGGAGCAGGATTTGCATCCTGAGTACTCCCTGCAAAGCCAGGGGCTCCTCACCCTGCCCTGAGCCCACAGGAAAGCTGGGAAGGCCAAACAGAATGAGATCACTTCACCCCGATGCTCCCATGCCAAAAACATCCACATGGGCCAGCTCAGGCACTGTTTTAGGATGAATCCAAAGGGAATCCCTTGGTTTCACGTGGCTTGGGTGAAGTTCAGCCCACACAGGTTCAGTTCCCTGGGCTCAGCTCTCAGTCATGGATTTGGAATTAGGAGGGGCACAAGCTCAGCAGGGACAGCCAAACATAAAATGTGTCCCAGGAGCCTCATAAATCCCTTTATGAACACATGGAAGCATCACCTGGAACTGCCCTGCACAGCCACCAGAAACATTTCAGGGATTACAGGAATAGAGCACATGGGAAAAAAAATCAAGGAAAGCATAAAGAGGAGCAGTTTAAAGGGTTCCCAGTAAAATCTGAGGCATTTCTGCTGATGTAAAAGAGTTACCAGGCAGGAAAGGGTTACAGCAAAGAGAGGATTTAGCATTTTCTGCTGAGTGACACCAGCACTCGACAGCCTCTCAGAGAATTCTGCCTCCAGAGCATCATTTGGGCATGAGGAGGGAAGGAACAGGAGCATTCTGTGGGTCAGGATGCAGGACAGGTCCCCACCATGGAGCTCACAAAGCAGGATATGCAGGATGTGGTTTGAGGAGGCTTCAGCACAAACTCAGCCAGTGCCCTCTGAGATTCCCTGATGGGGGATTGGGAAGCCACCCCTGGCAGTCCCAGCTGGACTCCAAGCCCAGGGGCAGGACCCAGCCTCTCCCACTGCTCTGCCTCGGGATGTGAGTGCAGGGTTGAGCCCAGGGATGGAGGTGGGTATTCCTGACAGCTAATTAGTCTGATAGTAACAACAAAGCCTTTAAGGAAACGGCTGCAAAACCTCATTTACTGAACCTGGACACAAACTCATTAACTGCAGGCTCCATTACCCATCCCACTTTGCCAGTTGTAAGGAAAGTTTAAAAATCGTGTTTATAGGAAGGTAAATCAAGAGATTAAAAAAGAAATTAAAAAAAAAAACCAAACCAACACACCAAAGCCTAAATAGAGAAACCTTCTGCAGATTCCATCTCTATAGGAACAGTGCCATAAATGCATAAGAGAGAACTCAGCAGCCCCATTCTCCCTGACAGGCTCCTTTTTTCCCTTTAAAGGAGCAGATGCCAGCACCATCAGCCCCTGTGCACCTTTCCCATTAAACCTGGAATCAAAACGTTCTGCCTGAAAAAAAAGTAGGAACCCCCCGAAAATCCACCTCCAAGGCTGCAGCCTGCTTTTTTTTTAATCATCAAGCAATTACTGTAATTAAGAGGCAATCCCTCTCTCGCCCTGCAAGGCTCCCTCCGAGGAGATAAAGGGGAAAAACAGAGCCCAGGCTGCCTCCCCCTGCAGCCCCAGCCCCAGCTCCCACCCCACAGCCCTCCCTCCCTCTTCTCAATTAAGTTCCACTCACGGGAGAGGAGAAGAAAGGGGAAGGGGATGGGGGAGGGAGAAGCAGCACTTACCCTTTGGGGACTCACTCCGGGCTTTCTTGCTCTCCAAAGGACACTCACTGCTGCTGTTGGGGGAACATACTCTCCTCTTGCCTAGAATTTCATCTGCGAGAGAGATGAGAAAGCTGAGTGTCAGAGGAGGCTGCACTTTCCTCTTTGCAGGAGCGACCAGAGACACTTTTGGTATTTTGCTGCTCTCTCTCACACACAGACACACACACACAGGGATATTACAAGCAGAGAGAGAGAGAAAAAAAATGAAAGTAAGAAAAAAAAAAATCATCATCTTGAGAGCCTTGATCTGCTTTCCCAATCACGCAGCCCAAAAGCACATAATGACTATTCATACACTGATCAATGCAACGTTTTCCAGCCAGAAATTCTGAATCCAGTTGATTCCTTACTGAGTTTCATCATTTGCTCTGGTGCCTTTTGTCCCCCCGGTGTTTCCACTCCTTTC
>CADDXX010000552.1:510475-533079 GCA_902810485.1 Alauda arvensis | reverse complement strand
CACACTGCCTTCCTACTCTGCCAAGAGCCAAGGATTCAAATTCCTTTAGTTCCAGAAGCTTTGGTGGGGCTCCTCCACTGAACAGCATCCTGTGCCACTCCTCCTCCATTTCCCACACTCCCTTCCTTTAGTACCACGCTTCAGGGCGAGACTCTCACATTCTGCTGCATGTTTCCTTTTTTTTTTTAAATATCTTTTTTTTCAAGCATCAGTTGAAAAGTTTTCTCCCCTTTTAGACCTGAAAGTATAAAATAATCTGTCCTCTGATCCTATTTTTCACTTGGATGGTCCAATTTTCTCAAGATTTATCAGAGCTTTTGCTTTTGTCCTCACCTTTTCTCTCTGGAGCCAGGTACAGGTGCCAGACTTAAATGTTAATTTTGAAGTTTCCTTTTTATCTTTTTAAAAAATTACATTTAATTTGAGCTCTTATAATATTTACTCAACTCCACTTACAAATACTAAAAGGAAGGTAACATTTACTTTTTTAATGAGAAAGAGTTCAATTTACATGGCTCTTGTTTTAAAGCATTAGAAGGTCTGAGCAATTGCAAAGGCTTCATTTCATTTGGCCATTTAAAAAACAGTCCAACCCTGGAAAGTTTCTGTAAGCTGTAAAAATAATCACATGGCTTTCAAATCTCTCATGATTAATCCACAAACAGCTCTAACTCAAACTCCAAGTGGAGAGAACCAGCTCCAGATAAACAACCAGTGACTATCAGACATCATGTCTAAGTCAACAACATATGGAAGCCCTGCTCTGCTTCCCACAGAGCTGAGAGTCTGTAAACACAAACCATAAGCTTTGTCTTCTATTTATGTATTGTCTCTCAGTGACAGAAATCCTGCAATAAACATATTGTCCTCTTTCTGTGGACTGCTATAATCAATCCATACTATAGCAAATTGACCACAGATAAAAGTTTTCCTATCAGAAAATGGGGCATGTGCCAAAAATATTTTAAAATATTTTTAGATGGTATTTTTCAAATGGGAAAATTCAAGAAAGCATTTGTGTCTTTCCATGCAAACCACATGGAAAATCTTCCTGGCATGCAGAACCCTGATGCACAGCACACTTTCAAAAGATTAGGTTCTAAGTTTTCAAAATCAGCACAAGTTCCCACCTTGACATCTTTATCTGTGACAGAAAAAAGTCTCAGATCATCAGAGTTTTCTGCAGGACTGAAGTTGCACTTGGTGATTTGCTGTAAGAATTCTTTAAGGGATGCCCTGCCTCACCATTAGTGCCTTTTTTCCCCAGCACTCTTTGTATGCTCTCAATATTGGGCTTCCTCACATACCCCAGAAAGACAAAATTGCAACAGTTATTTTAAGTAATGTCAACCTTGTCCTGCTCAAACTCAATAGTTAAAGCTAAAAAAGGAAAGTGAATTGGACAGGTACATTGTCCTGTCCAATCCTTTTTACAGTGCCCCAAATCATTTTCTCTCAGGAAGAGGCCTGCAGCACATGGGCACCTGTCTCCATTAAAATGCAGCAGAGGAAAGTTTAAGAATGATCAAGGGGACACACTGGAGTCTTAATGTTAAATAAACAAGAGAATTTGATGTACAACTAAGAAAACAGGGAGTGAGAAGAAAGCTCAGACAAGAGATCACAGAGGATAAGTTACCAACCAGAAGACCTTGAAGCAAAGCATATTTTGTTCATTTCAATAAAGAACAGAAGATTACACACAAGAAGATGGAAGAAGATTATTACTTTCTCCTCTGACAGATTCATGCTTGTCTCTACTTTAAATTTACTTTTATATAGCTGCACTATAATCAATTCCCTCTTCAGTCTCCACTCCCAGGCTGTAGATCTCAACTCCCAAAAGCTGGAGTGCAGTTGAAGTTACTCAGTTAGGAAATCATGTCAGCTATGACATTAAGGGAAAAAAAAAGAAAAGAAAATAAGAAACCTGGAAACTACAAGGTCTTTAAAATGAACAATGGACAACAGAGCAGAATGCACTGAAAGCTGTTGCAGACAGCAGGATCTAGACTGCTAAACTCGATATAAATAACTTGCAAAAAGTAAAAAGAAAAACTATTTATTCTTAAGAAACAATTCATTGCAATCCAGAGTCCCAACCTCATTTGAGCCATAGGTAAAAAGGCATAAAATACTGTGGTATAGATGCTAGTAACATTCAGCATTGGTTATAAGGGCTCATTTCTAAGATTTTGGTTCATGGACTAAGTGGAAAGAGTTAATCATGCGGAGTGTGATCTGTGCATCTACTAATTGAGGAGAAACACACCCACCCTTCAGGGAAAACAAAGATGATATATGAACACAGGGGATGGGAGGGACCATGAAAAATTCCAGCCTCTCCTCTGATACATCAAGCAGTAAAAACAAAAAGGTAAAAGGCAGCTAATGACCAACCTGGAGCTTGCTCAACATTAGAATCTCACCAGGTTTGTCCTCACTTTCCTTTGTGAGGGTCACCTTCCTCACAAAGCAAATCTCAGAGTCCCTGTGAAAGTGATAATCAATAATTGCAGGACAAAAGATGGAAGATGGTGAAGTTCTCTTCCCATTACCTTGGGAAATGGTGCTGATAGACAAAGAAGAGCTGTGATAAGTCTGCAATCACAAAGGGATGATCTCCCTGTCAAACAGAATGCCAGCAGACATCAGAATACTAATCAAGGAAAAGCTTTCCTGGTGCTCCTGGGTGTGACTGGCATTACACTGCTGATGTCTGGAGTACAATGGTTTTACTGCCATAAATCTGGAGCTGCCATGTGTTTTCCATGTCAGTTAGAATCCAGCACAGGTTGGATTTTGCCATGGCATTATAACTGCATTTCCAAAAATTGGATATGCAGGATAGAACAAAAAGGACCCCTCTGTGTTTGAGGCTTGGGGCTCCATATGCCAATCCTATAGCTCGTGGTGGCAGCCAACACTCATCAGAGCTGCAAGATGGCAGGTTAGGAAAAAAAAGAAAGAAAACCTACACTATGCAGGCACTTCGTCTGACAGCATGTAATTAGGCTGAGAAATTCATTGGCCACTGGATGCTCATTAAGGCTGAAACCATCCATCAGAACTGAAGAGGGAGTGGGTGTCAGGCAGTGAGGGCAGATGACCCCAAAGCTTCAAGGGTCCACTAAATCTCAACTTCCTGGTCTTAAGCCCTTTTATTTTTTTTTTTCCTTTTGTGACCAGACATTGGGACAAAAGCTTTAAGGCAGGGGAGAGGCAGCACAGGTTATTCCTGCTCCTAGCTTTATTCTGGAGTCCCATATTACAGTTATATGGATATGAGTCCAGCAGGTTACCAGCAGGATGTAGGCACAGCCTGGCCATTGCCACATCCACAAATAATTCCCAGGGATTTCTGTTGATGGGCTGTGCCATTGTTGCTGGCATGCACTGGCTGCTGTTCCAACAGGAGCAGCCCATACCCTGCATTCCCTGTGTGACAGGCAGGCATTTGAACACAGCTGCTGCCTCCCCAAACACGGCACAAAGAGCTCCCAATGCCTTCTGCAGCCTCCATGAGCCCCTTCAGGCAGTGCAAGTTCAGCCTGTGCTCAACCAAAGCTGGGAATCAAGGTAACAAGGTCTCTTCCTTCCTTTCCCCCAGGCACTCCTGTGGGCTCCTTTCCAGCTGGAGGGATCACAGGACAGGAAAGGCTGGTGGGCATCTTCCTTGCAGAACTGGCTGCAGTCCACACCCAGGCATCTGTCAGAGAGCTCACTAATGCTCTTTTCTAGCAGATTTGGCCAGCAAACCTGGTAACAGCTGCACGAGCTGTGCCTGTGATCCATGCAATTAATTTGCAAGCCTGTCGTTGTTCATCACTAGATGACAGCAATGCACTTCTGTGCATGGCATGAACTGTTTCTGGGGGCACGACTCCGAGCTGCCTCGTGTGGCTCTGTGACTTGTGTCCCTGCACTAATCACAGCCCCAGCAGAGAGGGGAATGTGAAGAGGATGCACTTGGGGAGATAACTCTGCATGGATGAGGTGCCACAGTCCCAAAGGAAGAGGAGGCATCAGTTCAGGAGGATACAGATTAAAATAAGCAGCAGTCGAGCTCAGGATTTATGCCAAAGAAGAGACTGAAATGCTGGCTCTCCTCCTCTCACCACCACAGGGATGTGTCATGCACGACTGTCCCACATCCCCAGCACCAGGGCTGCTGCAGTACAGGGCAGAGATGTGCAAAGGGAAGCTTCCAACCATGTGATTCCAAACAACTCTCCCTGCCAGGGATACACACGCTGGCTGCAGAAAAAAGGTACCACAGGAGGAGTGAATATAGAGATGGAGGAAGTAGGAAAAAAAGTAAAAAATCATCCTACAAATCAATCAGATTGGATGCATGACCAATTCACAACCAAACACTGCTTCAAGCTGGAGCAAGCAGCATTTAATCCTCCAATCTCCATGGGAAGGCAGCCTATAAATTTAGTTGCACACATATATATGTACACCCACATTGACATAAATCCTTGTGTGAGAACAAGGAGCATGCATATCTGCAGCTTCAGTAATTCCCTGCCCTTCTGGCAAGAGAAGAATAATTCCTTGTTATTTATGTTTATGACAAGCCATTTGTTTGCACACAGGTTTTTTCCATACTGCCCTTTTTTCCTTCTCACCTGAAATTTTGCCTTTGCTGTATAGTTTTTCACTTATGATAATTATTTTAATTCTGAAGTAAGCTTTAGGGTAGACAGTCTTACAGAATATAAATGAAGCCCTTGGCCACTTGAGGTCATTAGACACTCCATGACAAGAAAATGATTTATGAACAAGGAAAGTTAGTTTTGTCTACCTGCAAGGAATACATCAATCCCTGGTAAGGGGAGAAAAAACTCACAAAAACCAGCCAAACAGAAAAACTTCACCAAAAAACCCCCCAAAAAACCAAAAACCCCCAACAACTTCCCAAACAGATACAAAGAAAAACCAACACAGCAAAAAAACCCAAAAAATAACCCCCAGTCCATCTATAAAAGCACAGATATAGGTTCAACTGAGAAAAAAGACTTGTGTTTGCATTGCTTCTGAAATAACAATTTCTATGGATTCTCCTCTCACAGCTGTCAGGAAACCAAGCCTGTTTCTCTCTCACTTTAGGATAACAATCAATGGTTACTTCCTTCTGGAGTGGGATCATCAACTAACAAGCTGGCCATTTTGTCCTAGTGGAGACCATCAGCCAGAACTGCTCATCCTGTATAAAATATCTTTATTGAGTTCTCATTACTACAACAAGAAAATCTTCTTAAAAGAGCTTATTAAAGGAAACTGCCATTTCAGACATTCACCTTCATGACTCTCATAAAAGTCCCTTTTTTTACAGAAGTGAGGGAAGTGGAGAAGGCAATAAACACACAAGCAATATTAATGCAATGAGTATTGATGACTGACAGGGAAGATAAAAAAAAAAAAAGCAGTTTTCAGCCCTAAAGTTCTTTGTAAGGTCTAAGAGAACCCAGTGTGACTTCCCATGAGATAAAATCTGTATGTCCAGAGATCAGACAGCAGAGCAGAAACCAGCAGTGGCTGTTCCAGGAGATAAAATGCCCTGTTATTTTGGCTTTGTCTAGCCAGATGAAAGAGAAGTGGGCTGGTTTTTTTTTTTTTTTTAAGAGAAGTAGAATGGGTTACCAGAAGTTGAATCCTTGAATTTTTTGGCAAAGCAGTGAAAATTATCTTCTGTAGAACAAGAAGGTCTCAAAATGAATGTCATCCTAGAACAGCCCTGCCCTCTTCAAAGCTAACCACATTAGTTCTTCACTAAATGAACCCAGATGGGTTTAAAGTCACGGTATCTTTTCAAACTGAGCACTTTCCTCTGGTTTTATGATTGTGCACAACTTGTGTTGCTTTCTCCATCAGTGCAGCACGTGGTCCAGCTGGCCTGTACTGACCTGCAGAACCACCTCATGCTTTTTGTCCACTTCCATTCTCCTTCCTCTTGCAAACCTCCCTGCCTTGTGCTCGCTCCCCTCCCCACCAGCAGCTGCATTTGCCCCYTAGCCCAGCTCTGGTCTGCAGGAGATCTCTTTTCCAGCAAGTGACACCAATTCCCTCAGCCCATTTGGTACCTGGCACCTTGGAAAAATGAAATTTCCTTAAGAAAACAAGAGAATGTCACTGTGCTTAAAGGATGCTAATGATTGGCAGGGGACTGGCTGCTCCCTGTAATGAAAGGGAAAGTGGAACCAGCCTCAACTTTTGCAGCTCTTCAGGGAAGTGTTGTTGTTTTCCCTCTTTAAATAAATTCCGAGCAGACGACAGGTGAACTCTAACTGCAACTCCCTCTGTAGGCAATAAAGCATCTGATGGAATTTCTGCACATCTGTGAGCGAAGTGATATGGATTAATCAACATATATCATCATCTRCATGGAATGTATTAAAGCCTCCCTTGGATTGCTATGCAAGTACATCCTCTTGACATGATTTTGATATTCACAACTCAGCCTCTGTTCGTTCCTCATCTTTTGGGGTGATGGATGAAGATTAGAAAAAACAAATCTCAGGGAAGAGTTTTCATTTGAAAAATATTTGCTCCAACCTTGTACACTGTATGTCAGGGATGATAAAATCAGATTAATTTTCTCCATTGGTTTTCATTCACAGGATGGCAGGAAAAACTGGCTGGTCATTTCTTGACATTTTCCATCTCCACACCTCCAAATGGAAAACATGTGACATTTGTTTTCAGAGAAAAGGTTTGATTTACCATAAAAATCTCATAGGAGMTTTTTAATTAGTATAAAGTTCATTTTAACTTACAACAGAAATTTGGAAGAATGTGATTGCACGCTAATTTTGCCAATATGAAAATGTGAAACTGARATACCCTGAAATGATTGAAGTTTACAAAACAGCACCTTCCTAACTTCACTGGGGTTCAGCAAGCATCAGGTTGTGGTTTTTAAGTTTGAAAAGATACAGTTTTTATCCAGTAGAATACATTTAAATAAAAACATATCAAAGATCACAGAACAGGAACTATGGAAGAAGCAAGTGTTTGCCTCAACACAGCCATAATTTGATKAAATCATAGGAATACTGGAACTATCAGTGTGGATTTATGCATTAATATTTAAAAATGTTGGGTTTAACAGCATATCCCACTGAGTCTTGAGACAGTCTTGCAAGTTTTGGAGGACTTGCTTCAAAGAATAACAGCTTGTTCTTTGGTGTCACATGAATTGTCCTGTCTCAGACTGATTTCAGCCAACTTTCTCTAAAATTCAGTTTCATCAAAAAAAACCAACCAAACCGAAACATTACATTTAAACCACGATATAATAGCAAGTCTTCAAATTCCACTCTAAATTTGTCCAGAGCCAGTTTTCACATGATTTAATGTTTTCTTGTCAACACCATTCTCTAGCTCAAATAGCTATTTCTTATATTTGTAGTTCCTTCTAGATGAATCTTCTATAAACTACTTTTCAGCCTACCTTGCTAAACAAATAGGCCCATTCATCAACTTACCCTCCAAAACGTTCCCAATTATGAACGTGGTTCAAATGCCAGATCAAATCTTTCTAAATAAGCCTCCTCATCAATCTTTGTGGGTGAACATCTGTCATGCACCTAAGAAAACTGTAGGGAAAAGGGGATTTGTGGCCAGACAGGGACTTGCTGTACCCAATTTCTCTTTGCTGGTTCATCCCTCTGGTTTCCTGCAGCTTGGCAGAGGCAGGAATCCCGTTTGTAGCAGCCAGCTCTGCATTTGGGAAGGTTTCCTAACACCCTTTTTATGGCTCTRTGAGGATAAATAAAGTCACAGCAGAGATGTTTCAAGACAGACACAAGTACCTGATCCAATGCCACCAGCAGCAGGACATGCTGGATGATGAAGAAATCCCAGTGAGAAGAATGCCCAAGTCCAAACCTAATTTTAGAACAACTAAAAGAGCTGGTGAAGGAGTTTAACCCTGCCACAGAACAGCAGCCAAGCCCTAACAGAGAGAGCTCAGAGTTTAATTTCTGCAGRTACTGCAGTGCAGCAAGGGCTGCAGGTACCAGAGCAGCTGGTGCTGGAGAGAAGCCACTGGACACAGCAACCTGACTGAGCTTCCTCAGCCAATTCTCACACCTACTCTTCTGCTCAAATCAATGGCACAATGAGGAGGGACTTGCCTTGGGGCAAGATTGTGGTTTATTGGTATCACCTGACAGAAAGAAAGAAAGGAAGGGGCACTAGGGAATCTTACAGGCCACCAGAAACCTGCTGCTCCACCTCAGCAGCTTGCTCCCATTCCACTGACAATTCCCATCTCAATTGCTTGTCAGCTGCAGAATAAAACAGGGCATCTTCAGCAGCAACAATGTACCCTAATTAGAATTTTAAAAGAAATTACTTGCTTAAGAGCTCACTCAACACTATGAGGAATACACATTAAATTTTGTTAYAGAATGGGAGTGTTTTGGTAGTGACAGCCTCTTTTGACTGAATTTCTTTCTGCATCCTGACAGTGTAATGTTGATTTAGCACTATGCCTGTCAGTTATSTTAGAATGATAATTTTGTCTTCCAGCTGGGGAATAAAGCTTTAATAAAAATATTTATGGCACATATGATTTTTCTTAATGATGCCTAAGTTGGGAAGGCTCAACTTACAGTAGCTAAGCAAAATGCCACCAAAAACAATTACAATCAATTCTTTTCAATCTATCAGCAGTTAGACTTGAAGCATTAACAAATACCAAACTGGGAGCACTTACAGCAAAGTCACTGAAGTTAAACCAGCATCAGGGAAAAGATGTACTAATCAGCAATCTGAAAGGACTGCTCTGCAACTGCTTGGGCATCTGCACCCTTAATGCCTTTTGCTGCTTTGGTTGGGTCTTTTTGAATGAAATGCCCAAAAAGTCACTGCTTGGCAATTCCAAGGAAGTGACATTTAACAGTGTGGTCAGGGGAAATAAAGTGAAATACAACAGACAAGGCTCAGCAAAARAGCCCATTCATCTTTCACAAATGAGCAGGTGGAGAAACCAGGGCAGACACACAAACACAGACAAAGGGAGGCCCAACTGAGCAAACCAAGAGCATGTGATGCAGAGATGCTACTGCACCATCTGCCTCCCTTTGCAATGGAAATGCCAGAGATGGGAGTGGATCCATCTTTTGAGCAGCAGCTGGACAGGCCCTCACCCCACAGGGAATGCAGATCCCTGAAACAAGACATTCCAAGAAGAACAGTTCTTTTTTTTACTTATGAAAAGCTTATGTTTTAACTTTTGGCTGCTCTCTTCTAATGCCTTTCTAGGCTGCTTCCATCCRAATTGCACATCTCACAAAACRTAACTGGCAGCCCTAAAATCAGGAATAACTTGCTGGAACAACTAAAGTAAACTTTGTAGTTGGCTGAAAGTTAGTTGAGACAGTTACAATACTCACAGAAATGCCGACTGAAAAAAAMCCSAAACAAACAAAAAAATCAGTTTCATCAKCAGTAACATGTTTACAACTKGAATGYTTTTATTTATCCAGGAACCAGCAAAGAAAATCAGTGAAAGGATGAAATGACTGCTGTTCCCCCAGGGCTGAAGATATTTCAGAGGATATTTTAGATTATCTCCAACTTTTTCCAYAAGAGAAGCTAAAGATTACAGCCAAGCCTGATACCACAATCCTATTTTGCAAAGTGGAAATACTCATCAAAAAACTTTTGAAAAAGAACAGCATTTCCTTGGCAGCTAATCAAGCAAGAACTACTGTTTTTCTCYAGGAATGACCAATTCATTGTTTCAACGTCAGCTTTTATTTGGGGAATACACAATGCACATCAATGAAGATGTGCAGGCRTGCAAACTATTCTTTCTGACAACTGTCATCTTCAATAACTCTTTTCCTGCCTACCTCAGCCTCCTTGTCTTAACCTGTTGTAGCAAATTCTAAAACCCCCCTTGGGACCCTGCCACAGTGTAACAGTGCCTGGCAAAAAGGGATTCCAGCCTGTCTCAATTAGATCTGACTTGGTGCAGTCATTGCACCATGGCACAGGAGCAGCTGGAAGGAGTGAAAGTGGTATAAAACATGCATGCACAAGTGCAGCCCAGAGACACATTTCTGCGCATTTGTAAGCTGCATTGCTGCAAATTAAAAATTATATCTAAAATGACTCCTGAGTTTTTAGCCAGCAAGCAAGTTCAGCACAATCTCACCCAGAGATATTAAAAGAGGCAGCAGTGGTTCCACTGGTGCCCTTCCTTCTAAAACCAAACAAAGACAACCAGGCAGCTACTACAGCACTGAACYAATCTCAAATTCCTGTGAAAAACCCACTGGGAGTTGAAACAACATCAATCCATTTTCAAGTGCTTGGAAATCAATCAATTGATTTGTACTATTGGCAAGGCTCAGCCCACATCTTCTGACAGAGCTGCTGATTTGCTCTGGAGAATAGCAGCTTTGTCTTTTCAGGAGAAAATTTTGTTTAGCTGCAAGTCCAAGGAATTCCCTCTGAGAAAACAGATCAGCCTGATCTTCAGCCAGATGTTTGCCATTAAAAGACAAACAGGCACCTCCTCCGTATGGGGGGTCACTGATATACCTAGAGACTTAGAGGGTCCCCACAGCAAGGTGGTTCAGTTTTTGTTCTGCAGGTGATGAAATTCATGTGCTTCTTGCTGGACCACACAGGCTTTGAGGAGTCAGAGCACTTGTGTTGGAAGAATTTTAAATAACCTCAAAATTATTCCAAGGATGAGCCAGAAAGCTGCTGTATAAACATCCCCCAGTGCCACTGGGGCAATATATGATCTAGTAAACTGACTGGAATTCCAGAACACAGGAAAATGCAAGAACTCTCAAGCAGCATTTAATTCTCTTTCCTTCACACCCRAATTGCCCATTCTGTTTAAGAAGGGGTTGCTACTTTCCCAGTTTCTTCACRATAAATCTTCATTACAATCTGATCAATACATGACCCTTGTCCCCTTGCAATCARCTTTGCCAATAGTTCCAGATGCATGATCAATGCCTGTATTTAAGCCTTTCCCACTTTGCTGTTAGTTACACATGTAGCACACTTGTGTTTACAGTAAAATAAACAGGTACTGATGTAAACTTCACACACACCCATCCCTACAGGACCTCAGTTTTCCTKGGGAAAGGTGATGGCATTATAACTGAGAAATTCTTGGGAATATTGTTGTCTTTACAACCATCARAACAAGTAGATTCCATGACRGAATAACTCTSTATGATTTTMTTTCAGAATTAAATCAGAACAACAGAAAGATTGAGAGACTGTAATTAAAGKAAGGAAAAGCTTTCATATTCTTATTGGCTACATTTTCCTAGCTTGCCGTGGCCACCAGAAAGTTGTAGTTACTCTGCTTTAAAAGTGGCAGCTTCCAGTGCTCATATACATGCAAGCACTGCCCACTGACACATTCACAGGTATCACATTCTCTTCCTCTATCAGCTGCCTTTTTTWGACTCAAACCCTGCCATAAATTGGCCTATTCTGTCTTAGTTAAGSCAAATCTCCTGCCTTACAGTTATCACAGGCAGCAACATTTAATTACCCACCTGAATTTATTCTTTTTCATTTAGGCCTGCTGCTCCTCCAGCATGCTGTGACTGATGTGGTCCAGGAAGTCATTTGCTCTAAAGAAGAGTAAGAGTCCTTGGCATTTGTAAGGCAGTTATCACCATCAGGTGCTTTCACTGAAATCACAGGGCAAACTGCTCATTACAACTGCAATTCATAGCAAGCCTAATTTCCAACACGATGTAAATTCAGTGTATCATGTTGGACTGTAGAGCAATGTATTTGCCTGCCTGGTTTCAAGGTTCATCTTCATTAGGAGTTAAACTCCACAGTTAGCTACAATAAATCAGCTCTATGAAAAAAAAGGCTCTGGTAGCAGCAGGTTTCCAGTCTTTGTTTCAAATCATCTCTACCTGTAATTAATGCTTCATCATTGTCCTTGAGGGAGAGCATCTGTTTTCACTGATCATGCTAATGCTTGGTTAAATACAACCATCTTTACTGTTCCCCAAAACATATTTGGCAGATCTTAAAAACAGATTGCATCAGATTTTTCAGGAGGTTTTTACAACCACTTTCCTAGACACTTAATCATTCCTTTTGCAGGTCTCAAGCAACGTTTTTTTCTTTTCATTAACTGACAAGGAATTCCATCCTACCTCCACTGCCTGGAGACAGAGCTGCAGTATAGACCATTATCATTATTATATTATCATTATTCTYAATTACACTAAGCTACAGTCACAAACAGTGCATGGTATGACCATTAGCAGTCCTCCTATTAGTACTGAGGAAAGTAAAGGATGAAGATAATTAGTAAAGGGACACCAAAACTTGCAGCAAGCATGCCTTTATCTTAGAGTAAGAGTTTCAAGCCCATTCTCTCTTGAAGAGAGACCTTTTGCCTCCAGACACAATGCAGAAAKGGCARTAACTCCAAACACAGTCTGCTTAACCCYTTCCTTTCCTTATCAGCCCAGCTCAGCTGCAGASACAAAACTCCTGGTCAGTGATCACRTGTGGTAAGAGACCAGAGTACTGGCTGGGAGCCCTTTTCCATGGSAAAGRAAGCTGYTTCCTTAGCTGTTTCTTTTCTTCCTAGAAAATATTGATGCTTTCCCTGATCTCTTCCATTTAAGCCCAACAGACACCAAAACACACCCCATGGTCTCACAGGGCAATCCCATGCAACACCAGCAAAACCCAGGGATTATTTCCCCACTGCTGTGCAGGAGAACAGCAGCTGGGACACCCCAAGCTTCTGGCACCTGGCTAAGCTCTCATGAGCCTGAGGAAGGAGCACAAATGGCAGGGCAGGCTCCAACTCAYCCTCTGCAGTATCAGCTGCCCAGGCTCCAGTGGCTCACAGCACCTTTCTGCTTTGCCAGCACTCAGATAAACATGGGGATAAATAACAGGGATGTAACAGCTGCCACTCCTGCATCCAGCCTAAGCCTATGCTATTGCTATTGAACACATCATAAAAATCTCTTTCATTAACACAAATCACAAGTGCTTGCTTGCCCCACTGCAGGTAGAATAAGGCTGGCTCAGACTTTCATTCCTCTAATGGTTAAAAACCACCTTTTTTTGCTGTACATTACTAAGAGAAGCACTGGGAATTAATAAACTCCACACTGATCTCCACTGTTACAGATCTGCTGAAATAAAAGAAGATATTGAACAGTGAAAATCCCATGTTTCTGGGAGTGGCTTCACACCCACTTCCCATCATTTCACTCCACAAGCTGTGGTACTTTCAAGTWAAGGTCACAGCACCTTCAGAAAATTCCCAGCTTAGACAGATCATAAGAATGTAATATACTTGAGATGTTTTAGTCTCATGTARGATTAAAAATAGCATAGACTCCAGGAACTGTTGGTTAGGGCATTTGGGGTTGACCCAACACAAATCCATTGTCAAGACAGAAATTATGTTTTAACTGCAAARTGAAAGAGGATAATTCTAATGATCAGAGATTACAAAGGCAACAGTCTTAGAATCAAATAATCATACTGCCAGCAGAACCATTTTGTGCAAAGTAYAGCTCATGATAGAGTTTGATAAATTGCAGCTCATTAGCAGAGACTCAAGGAGCCAGAGGTTAGTGGGAGTTAGAGTCCAGCCAGATTTCTAACAACCTTTTCAAATTAAACCATTCATTTACAATAGCCAGGCAAACTAAAAGCTGAGTTTTACAGTTCCTGTACATTTGTTACCCTTATCAGGTACCAGCCATCATTTTCTCCCTGCAAAAAGAATGATGTTCTCTCTCCCCCTTTTACATCTGTACAATTGTCTGGTGTTTTCAGGTAAAAGCTTTAATTATCASTACGTGGCAAGCTTAACAATGGGGGAATCTGTGCATCTGATGTTCCTTAAACAGGAAGCAAGCCTCTCAAACCAATTAGCTGCCTTTCATGGTAGTTCTAATTTCTAACCTTGGGTAAAACTCTTTCATGTAAACCACTTTGTGCTCTGAGCTCCCRCTGTGCCTGGCATTTATTTGTCACTGTCAAAAAAGATATAATACCATAAACTAATATATTTTAACTCTGAAAATTAAAATTAAGGGTATTACAAATGCAGCTGATAATGGCATTCACAATCCCATTCCAAGCTTCTGCTGGATTAGTCATTGTAGACTGTGTACAGACMAGGATAATTGAGCAATCATATGACAGGGATTTCCGTAAGGGAAGAGTCTGTTATGAATTCAGACACCCAAAAAAGAGCAGAAGAAGCTAAGGAGACTCCAAGTCATCCCAGTAAGAGAGCAAAAAAAGGGCAGCAAGTGATCTCCCACCAGTGGTCCACCTCCAGCAGAGTGACAAGTTCATGCTCTGGAGCCTCAAACTGTTTTGTCCAACCCATTGAGCAGAAAGTGGCAACATCTGACTTCAAGAGTAGAGAGGCAGGAGAATGTTACTCCTCCTTCTAGCAAAAATTCAACTGATTGAATTTCAGGAATTGTGAAGGCAATTTCTGTTTAATTCCTTCAGAAATTCCCATCTGACTCTGAGTTACACTGACCTGCAGGGGAACTCATCTGAAACCTCTGAGGCAGTGAAAAGAGACAACAGATCCTGGGAGCTACAAAGCTCCTCACTGTTTTCTCCTGAAAGGCTCCACATGACAAGGATCACACACAACACTCACACATCAAAGAGTGCCCCAGCACCAGGCACAAGTTTTAAAGCTTACTGCAGCACAAAAATACCTCCCACCCTGGTATCTTAGCTCTGACTTGAGCCTTTGAATCCACGTCAGAAGTTACCAATTACTTTGATTCAAACAAAGCAGGAAGGGCATGTGTACTTTGCTATCATCACATAAAATAATTCTTAGCCTTTTATCAAATTAGATTTGTTTTATTKTAAGACTGGGTGATCCTTAGAGAGAGAGTACGTTTTTTTCTTCCCTTCATGTATCTATAGACAGATGATATCAGGTTAATACTTGGTGCAGAATTAGGTCCTAAAACATTGAATTGCAAAAGCTAACAAATAGAAAGTAAAATAAACAAAGTAAAAAAACAGGCAAAACAAATTATAAAGGGAAAACAAAATGCTCAGAGCCTTTATGAACTTATGAACACAACTTCCCCTGCAGCAGAAGGATAATTCAGCCCTCTGCACAGCTGACAAGAGTTGCCTCAAAAGCAGTCAGCAACCCTCAATTTTTTTTATTCCTGGAAGTACTTCATGTTACAATATTTTACTTCTGTAAAAAAAGTCAAGAGCACTCTTCCGTACAACAAGAACAGAACAAAAATAATTTCCCTTTCTCTATAATTTCAGAAGGCTTCTCTAAGCTCTTAACAGACTTGAAAAACACAGAGCAGCACAACCACAGTTCAATTCCCATCCTTTTGTATTGCTAAAGGCACCTGTTTACCAAACGCTAATTGAAGTTAATCAGACAGCAGTTTGGAGAAGAGGCATTTTCACCTTTTCAGATCAAAATCCCCAGTAGCTGTAGCTTGTCCAATGACCCTGTTCTAACCAGAGGAAGCTGCCTGTCTGTTTGAAGTTACCTTCTGCCTTGCTGACCATTTCAATTCGTGGCACAGAGTTTGCTGCCTGCAGTTSTTGTTACAGAATTGCAGTTACAGARTTATCTCYGTACAGTTTCTTTAGTAAATTCYTCCTGGTTRGTATTTYWCAAGCAAAATAAGCATATTTTTGAAGTAGCTCACAATTTTACTAAAATATTCTGTTAAATCATAAGTAATTTTTCTAATTAAATGCTTTCCTAGTGAGGCTGATTCCTCTTTGTAGGCAAATCCTTCTATTACTTTTAACCGTGAAAAGGAGTTCTTAACAGTGTGTGTGCTCTCATAAATATTCTTATATTCCTTTTCAGATATTTAGCAGCATTCTTGTCTACMCTTCATTTGTTTTCACTTTATCAAAACTGCAGTGGAAGCTGGCCTGCTGCAATGATCCATATCCTTCCTGGATTCTCTTTCTAGTCTGATAAAACATTAAACAATATTAAAAAATGAAGAGAAAACAAATGGAGAGTATTGTTTTATGAAGCCATCCAAATTATAAATTTTCAATTTTCACAAATAAAAAGACATTCATTTCTGGAATAAATAAAAATTAGCTCATTATTATAAAGATAAATTAACTTTAAGTGAATAATGCTGATATMATGGGTGCCTGATTTGCAATAATTTACTCATTGAAAAACCGTAAGCCAGACAATTTGAATGGTTAAGTACTTTAATTCAATTATGGAATTACTATKAGGTGATTAAAGACTGAGAAAAAGTAACAAATAAGTCTGAGTTCATTTTATTTATCTACTAGCTGCTAACTACATGACTAAGCAARATTGACAGTTTAATTAAACTTGTCCCTATGAGAATTTATCTGGTATTGATAAGGTAAATATGTACAGGAACTCACCAAGGAATGACCTTGCCTTTCTAAGAATGGTTTGGGATTGGGAAGCATGACCTTGTGTAAGGTCTTTTTTCAGAAYACTGGGACACAAATCTTTAATGAACTTCGGGTTATAAAACCAAGAAGAAATATCCCCACACTCTCACTAGGGACTTTTATAAAGAAATTAATAGAAAACTGGATGAAACACAGAACAAAACAAAAATTGGACCATAAATCTGTGGCTGGCTCCTCACTGAACATGGGATTACAAAGAAAGAATGAATGCCTTTCCTGTGTGCAAGGTTTTAGATCAAAGGGAAAAGCCTTTGCTATCTGTTGGGAACCTGGCTTAGCCAAGCAKGTACTTAGTGAGGTTCCAGGTTCCCCTTCTGGCACAAGAGGAGTTCCCTGCAGTCACATATCCAGCATCATGAACAGGCTACTCATGCTCCTTTAGGCTCCTCCCAGGTCCTAAATACTGCTTGGCTGTGCTCACTCTTGGAGAAAGGRAAGCTGGAAGTTGCTATATTCTGCAGACATGCCAAACTGTAAAAATCCCTTTATTTAATAACTCATCCTCTCATTTGTCCCTTTGGCACTCCAAGGTGATTGTYAATGAAGGTCACAGTTCTGCAAAATATTATTAAATCTGCTTAATGGGCAGCAATTTGCMTTGAATGTGCACGTGGGGTGTGAACACTCGTACAAATTCTCCAACACCACCAAGTTATTGCTCAAGACTTGGATTACAGTTGTGCTTTTTGGCATGCTGAAGACTACTTGGCAATGGCTGGGAAGCTGGAGTGTTTTGATCACTAATTATAACTCTGCCATAATTGCATTAYTGGGCTACTGACTTCTCCCTCACCCCATCTCTTTAACTGACTCTGTCATTACAGCCCTGATAGATTTTAACAGATTTTTGGGGCATCTGCCTCTCTGTAAATGCTCTGTACAGCACAAGCTATGATGGGCCTGACTCCTCYAGTCACACAACAGACCAAAAAATAAAAAACCCAGAATTTTTAATAACAGTAATCATTAGCATACAGTTGTGTCCCAAGGATAAAACATGGGCCAATGTRTATGTGCATTCAAACCTGGCATTCACAGTATTTTCCATTAAAAGACATTGGCAATTTAAATATTTCTGGTCATTTGTTCTTATTGTACCAATCACATTTCTGRTTTCTCCCAGGCTCTTCCAAGAAAATGATTTAACACACAGTGCAGATCTTCCATGTAAAAAGGAGCAGAATTTTTTAATTAAAGTAATTTCAAAGGATCTAATAGCAATAAGGTTCCCATAAATGTTCAGAATCTAACAAGCTTCATAGCACTTTGCAAGGAGTAGCAATCATTCAGCAGAAATGTTAGAATGCCCTTTATTCCCTTTCCCTATTTCCCAGCAAGCATCCCAGGAGAATCATGAGTTTTAAATTTGCTCAGGCATGAAGGGATTGTGCTCCCCTTGAGCCTTTGTATTATGATAATGCATACATAAAGGTAAGTTTTATTAATTGGAGATCTATCCACAGGGGTTACTGCAACAAAGGAGGCAGGGGAAAGGGAACAGAATGGAAGAAGGAATGACCCCACTGTGCAGTGATTCCAAGATCCAAAATTCAATCCTGATACACTCCCCTTTGAGCCTGCACCTCTTTACTTGTGCACTGATTTAATGKGAACTGTTCCAGGCAGCACCAACTTTTTACAACTTACTCCAATTTATTGTCTTTTTTTAAAAATCAATACTCCAAACTCACCTYTGTACTCATCTTAAGAATTGCTCCCAGGCAAGATTGGAATTCATTATTGTAGCCTTTGCATAAAAGTACTGCGAGTTCATGCTCTGTGCCTTCCTAACAGCTCTCTCTGCCTTCTTAACACCAGGAGCACAGATGTGATGGGTTTCTCAGTATTTTCCTCATTGCTGTCAAATTACACCATCTTTCACTCTTTTTTATTTGTGTCTTGTATCTGTGACTCCTCTCATTATTGCTTTCTTCTGATTTCTTCCCACATTTTAACACCTGAGGGATACACCAGGAGGGTTTGATGGTGCCAGACTCCCTCTCCCATGCACAAATGCGAGTGACCTGTTGCAGAGGTTTTCCCCCACACCCGAAGACTGAGCTGCAGAGGGGAGCTTCTGCACTTCGGCAAACAAAAGCCTACATGACAAATGCCCTCCTGCTTTCATATCAGCTAACCAGGCTTTAGAGGGAAGGAAGAAAATAAAACGTGGTGTCAAAGCTGCTCTCCTGCTCCATCACTCAGCYGCTCCTAAAGCCAGCAAACTGGTGCTGTGAAGACAATCTGTGAGCTCTGATTTGTTAGGGGGAATGTCACTGTGRAAATGCTCCATATTCACCAGAGTAAATGAAAAAGGCACCTGCATTCAGCAGACTGACCTAATTATGCTGTGGCAGATTTGTASTGGTTTCAAGTGAGACACCCAGAGAGCCCCTCAGGGCACAGGTCCATACAAAGACAATAAATACTGCAAAGAGCCCTGTAATGTATCAGTGCACTTGAAGAGGGGAGCAGGAAAACACTGGCATGGGYTGGGGACATTCAAATAAGCCTTCAGACATATTTGGACAGGTTAGAGAAGTTCTTTAGGTAGAAGGAAAAAAAAAAAACCCTGTGCTATAAGGGAAAATAAGCAGGTTTTGTAATTTTTAATAGCTAAATTCAGTGAATGAATTTAGCTATTAAATTCAGCTATTTAATGAAATTATTTAGCCRTTTMATGAAAGTCATGTTAAGAAATCATYTAAATAAAAAAATTCCTTCTAAACCAAGACTGCTTGCCTCAAATTTTAGTTTGGTATGAAAAGCTAAAGTGTGGCATTCAGGCAAAGCTGAAAGCAAATTTATTTCCAGTTCTAGCCACCAAACATAAAAAACCCCATTATTTGCTTGGATTTCTGTTGTCCTACAGAAGTCAAGGTATCAAATATTCTACAAAGATCTCTTTATACCTTATTTCATATCATTTCAATGGAACAGGAAATAGTATAATCAATAAAACCAAATGCTTTAAAGTGTCTGCAGCTTTTTGTGTTGTTGCTTCTGTCTCTGAGAGGGACAGAAGGCTCTGCAGAGCCTTTTCACAGTTAAAAATTAAAACACTTAAGGGGCTCTTTCCTCTGTTTTCTGCTGGAGACTCATTCTCTTTTGAGCTAAAGGGCACAAGCAGAGTGTAGCTAAAATAAACTTGGTAGGATCTTATAGCTGACAGCTGGAGTTTTTAAGACGAGGTTTGACAGGCATTGGGAAAGGCACACAGTGACTTCAGGAAATTCWAGCAGAATCAAAGGAGGCATGAAATGGCCTCAGTCTTCCATCCTGCTCTGTGGCTGGCCCATATGTTCTGGGTATTCCCAAAGCTGGCTCTGAGCAGAGAATGCCCTGAACAGCCAGCAATGTTTGTGCATCAAGCTACAGAAAAGGGAACCAGGCACTTTGCAGATCCCTGTTCTGCAGGAATTGAGCAGGCTTGGGCCCCTCCCTCCATTATGTTCTTAGGGCATTCTGTGCCTTGGAAATAAACTCCATGCTGTACAGCATATGAGGGCTGGTAAATAAATCTGACAGCACCAAGCAGAGCTTGAATCAGGGATGTCTGTCTCATTCCACTCTCAGCCAGGCAAAGATGTTGTTTTTCATATCATGCTCACACACATTTGTCTCAATGGCATCTGAGCATCCTGGTCTCCTGTACAGACACCTGGTCACAAAGCAAAGTCTCAGTATTTAATCTCATGTCTCCATTTAGCAACACCCAACCACTCCAGCTAGAATAGAATTATTCACAACTTTTCATTGAGTGCTCCTACACCTGCCACCTATCAGAAAAAGAATAATTTTTTAACAAAAGCCTTGCATAGTTGGTATCTCCTCAGGTAGCTCCAATCCTGCTGGCTCTCCAAGTTACCTCAGTGCTCCAGCAGAAAACAATCAGCAACATTCCACTTCCTAACCTGACAAGTAAGGGCAAATTGACTTAGAAAGTTTAATTAGGTAAAAAAAAGTTATGGCATTGGTTGCCATGGGAACACATTCTCATTAGGTGTCTCAGAAATGGCAATACTGAAGAAACAGCCTGTCTTTGTAACTGCTAGTGCCACAGTAAAATATGATTATTAACTGAAAATGCTTTTTTCCTGTTTAGAACTACAAATGCAACAGCCAGGGATTGCTTTTGCATGTAGTGGTACAGAAATTTGTGTGCTTATAGTCCTGTGAGCTGCTGCTGAGGCAGTGGGAAAGAACAAACTCTGTTTGTGTAGCACATGACAAAAATGATGGGTGGGTTTGGAGAATTGGGAACAGCTTGCCATTGTACAAAGTTTGATTACTCGGAAAAATATTTCCTACTCTTCTTTCCTTTTCATGCCCCCTCCCTGTTCCCTAGTACCCAGCTGGTATATTTTTGCTGGCTTTAATTTGGTCTTAATTCATGCTACCTAACCCTTGTTTACTCCAGAACATTTAATTTTGAGGAAACTTTTGGGTGATAATGACCAAGGTGAGCAATGAGTTCTTTAATGGCACCTGTGCTACTTTTTATCTCTGTAAGTTATTCATGTAGGGTTTGGTAATTGTTGTCTCTGGTGGGGAAAGAGCAGGTGCCAGATATGGTGTGGTGCTGTCACACTCCTCCTCACCTCTGCTGTTCACTTGGTCTGACCAGTGCTAGATCACAGTGACATATGGACCATGCCTGACATTTATCTCCTGGAAATCAATAGGGATGGTATTAAGAACCTATCCAGAACAGCATAATAATGTGCAGAGCCACTCAGGAGATGGAMAGAATAGAAGGAAAATAAGTGGGGGTCACAGCTGGGTATCAGAGCTGGGCCACCCAGAGGTCAAGCAGGTCCCTTGCTCAAAGGAGCCTGCAAGTGAAAATTTACAAGCAGAGCTCAAACACAACRAAGTCAGCAGTGGAATTKTGAGATGGGGATTTCAACAGAAACYAGTCAGGGCCCTATTTCTTTTTGGCTGTTAATGCTTCAAGGTGTGGAAGTAACTGAGAAAATTTATGTTGTATTGTTTAAATATAAAATCTGGATTGTTCATAACGATTTGTAAAATTACAGAGCAGAAGAAAGCAATATTTGGTTTAAGATTGAACAGCTAGAAGGAGAAAAATCCCCTGAATTTTATAGTATTGATTTTACTCATTGAGATCATCAAGATCCTTTAGCTTTTTCTAAAGGAAATAAAACCACTACTTGCAGCTGAGTACTGGGGTTTGGAAAGGACAAGTTTTGCTTTTGTTCTGTCAGTATATTTCTGAAAAGCTCTAAGAGAGCGTGCCTGCAGGTGAGGATTTTGCAAGCAAACAAAATAAATATTTCCAAGTGTCTTTCAGAAGCTGACCTGGGAATCCTAATGGTAAGAACACATTCAAGGTATAAAGTTATCCCCCATATAAATGGCTCTGAAATATTCTCCACTATCAATTTGGAAATAAAAAAAAAAAAGCCCTAACAGTGTATACAACAGCAAGATGAGATTACTTGTGGAAGGCATTACTCTCCTATTTGTCATCCAGCATTCAGAAGAAATCTCTTTGGGTTTTGCCTTATATGAAGACTAGGAAAGAGCTTGTCATACTAGCACAGTGTGGAAAACACAAATGGATATTGGATTGTTCCTTTAATGCAAAGGATGAGCAGATAGTYATGCAATATTTATCACTGAAGGGCAGGGGAAGCAATCAATAATGGTTTCCCACATGGGCCATTTTTCTCACCACTTTATAGAACAAATCCAGGTCTCTGAATATGTGAAGCCTGGAAAAATTCACCCCTGCAGTCAAGGCCATTGTTAAGACTCATGTTTCTACTGCCCTGATTTGCAGTCTGAACTCCTGCACCTGTTTCTGTTTTGCCCAGCAGATATCAATTACCCTGAAGCAGAACCATGCACAGGCTCCTAAATTTCACCAGTAAAAAGTCTTATGTAGAAAAAGATATCAATGTTCAATGGCTTAGGTTAAAAAAGAGAAAACCAAACCTGAACAAATAAAAATCCCACCCAAACCTTGATTTGCAAGTTGGGAATAATCAGTCTTTCTTACCTACATTAATCTCCTTACCTCCTACCTYTCATTCTTTCCCTACTTCCCTTCCTCCTCAAATCCAGGTAGATTTTTTCCTGGTGCTAACAAAATTCACCAG
>CADDXX010000552.1:335986-506477 GCA_902810485.1 Alauda arvensis | reverse complement strand
CCTCAAAGATAAAACCACCCAGTTGTTTAACTCCAGGTTATTAAGATTTCTATCTAGCATTGCTGATAAAATTGTTTCAGATTGTACACCCTACAGAGAACAGCATGCTGCCTTTTCCTATCCATGAGCTGCTTGCAGGCCATAAATGTCATCCAAGCCGAAGTGAGTCCTCTTTGCCCTTCTGTAAGCCTGAGCTGAACGTTAGAGATTAGATTTACTTCATTGCCTTCGTGTAAGAAAGCTTTTGGAAAAACATTTGTTTTATGTGATAAGATACAACAAAACATCGCTAGAACAGAACTTCTTAGTTCTGGCAGCAAGAGATTCACCTTGGGGAATGAAGGGAGGGAGGGATGGAGGAGGTGTAGACTGTAAAAACACATTTAAAATAGTTTTTACTTGCCATCTCYTTTTCCACTATTATGATGGTGCTGATGCTCTTCTGCTGCTTGGCCTCTGTGTGCCATAAGAGCTCTGTGATTTGTGTCACATTGATATTTACACACTGAGTAAGCCAGAACCTTATCTTGAATCAGAATTCATCAGCACATTAACAAGAGGATGAGAAGTAGTTTTTAGAGTGTTGCTTTAGAGTATTTAGAGTACTAATATGTGGATGACATCTGTATACGGCACATTAAACCCACAAGTTTTCATGAAGTCCTCAGGCCTGGCACAAATTAACTGATCAGTAGCCTCATTTTTCTAAGCAGCCAGCATTTTTCTTCTTAAGCTGAATCTTCAGAGAGTGTATCAAAGAACAGTTCTGTGAGACAGGATGTTGTGTGCATTTGCCTCAGACTAAATTTATCACCCATGCATTTATCAAGGCATTTCAAAGGAAAAGAAGGAAAAATAACGTAAAGGTCCACTGCTTTGACTTGTGCTCAGGCAAAGAACTGAAAAATTTACTTCAAAAACCATTAGAATTGTAAGGTCTTGAAAAGGTTTAATAGTTACACAGAGTTATAAAGAGGGAGAAAATCTTTGTGTCACCCTGGCCTGATGTCTGGCAAAAAGGGTCTCTGATTCAGACTTAAGAAAGATGATTTGGCTCCAGGATCAAAACATGAAGCAAAGTTCTAAGAGATGAAAAGTGTCATGACTTTTTTTTCCAATAAGGCTGAACACAACACAAATCCCTCACTGCCCCTCAGGAGCCCACTGAAGCTTTGACTTTCATTTCTTTTCAGAAAAAGAAGGCACAATGCAGTATCCTGGGCCTCACTATTGTGATAGCTTGAGACTGTGAGGAAAAAACACAGCTTGGACATGTTAGGATGTATTCTGAGTATTTTAAACAAAAACTCCARCAGGGTTATCTTTCCAAAAGTATCTTTTCTAAGAAAAAGGAAACACATTTTCAAAATACCTGTGCCACTTTAATGGACATACAACCTGCTCTCAAGAGTGACTCAAAATGACTTAAACCATCAAAAAAGAGAAAAAGTGGGGCAAAAGTTATTTAGGTTCAGCTTCAGAAAAATATTTCACTACTTAATTGTGGTGAGTTGGACCTCAGCTGATCTGCTTGGCTTGCATTTGCACCCTTGATGCAAACTATAATCTCATAACTCTCCCTTTGGTCAGCAAGACCAGAACATCCAGGACCTGCCTTGTCCTCCTGTGAGGGTGGCCAGGTCAGCACCTCACCCAGAATCATCCTGAGTGGCCCCAACACCTTGCTAATTGCCTTTTTCATATCAAACAATCAGCTTTGCAATGAAAATAGCAGTTTCTCCRGTTTAAACACGTCACTCTGGTGTTTAATTACCTCCTTTTTGATGATAGGTGGCACCAGCTTCTCCTCAGGCAGCCAAGGCCTGAAGTACACGGAGAATTTCAATAGGTTTTGGCAAATGTTTCACTGCCAACACACCACAGCACTGACCTGTGTGTTTTGGAGCTCTGTCAACAGATTAGGCAGATTTCACTGCAATAAACTGCAAAAGCAGAAAAATCTTTTCTGAGTCCTGATTAAAATCCCTTTATTAAATCTCAGTCATTCATGGAAAGAACCCAGGGCCACCGAATCAGGTGAATTGCTGTGTGTCAGTTCATGCTTTCCAGGYTGGACAGTGCAGCTCAGTCTTTCTTTAACTCCCACTTTTCCTATTCAAGGGAATCCTGATGTATCTTGTCCTTCCCTTCCCATCCCATTACTGTAACTCTGAGTTCCTCATGGATTTTTTCTGCCAGCTGGGCCCACCCAAAGAATYGTCTTACAGCCTGCCCTGTCATCAAGACAGAGCCTGTTAGGAAGCTCTGCTTGGCTTTTTAAAAATAATTAATGCTCTACACTTGGTCCAATGAATGTCACAGCACTTTGCTGGTCACAGCCTTACCCTCAAGTTCTATAAATGACAGAATTTTCTTAGGTAGAAGGCTCTTCTTTTTCCCAGTGCTGATTGTCTACATCAGTAACACACCTGAAAGGAGGTTGATGGAAAAAGATGAATCCTAAAAGGAAAATTACAGRATATGTTTAAGCAGTAAAAGTGGGCTAATGATATGAAGAACAAAGCCCAGGAAAACCTTGCACTAAATTTGCATGGGTTTTGTTTGCTGATTCTTAGGATTATAGTTAGTTTTAAACATTAAAATAAACTCTTGGATTAATTCACAAGTTAGGAATGTTTCATAAATTCTAGAATAAAGAAAGGGGATGTTGTCTGTTTGCTTTTACCTCAACATTTCAGATAGGAAAATATCCCTGGCCTTGTTTCCTTGCTTTAAATTCCAGATAATGAGTCAGGATGCAAAGGCAAGGCGAAATAATAAACGTGCTCAACTACATTACAGTAACAACAAACAGCCAAAACAAAACAAAACAAAACAAAAACATGACCAAACCATTATAAACTGAAAAATCATTATCACTGTCACTCAGTGCTCAGTTACAGACACATATTAATGATTCACAGTCAATTCATGAAGATTTATTGAACAAAAGGGTGTCTACATCCACAGAATACATTCTTCAAAGTGAAAAATTTGATGCTTAGGATAACTTCTGCAGTACAAATGTTGTCAGATGCAGAACTGCTGACAAAATATTTGTACAAACCTAATTTTGCTGGATATTRTTCACAAAACATTCATTCTAGCAAGCTTATGGTACCTTCAAAGGTGAAGGTTCCTTCCAAGAAATGCTGGCTTGACTGGAGTAGGAAGTTGGGTCTACAGAGTGCCTTGGTGGAAACAGAGCAGGGTTTCTACACAGAGTCCTCAGCATGGAGTGACAAAGAAATGGGAAAGAACACACACACTGATCCTGGGGATGGAGCTAAATTTGCCAWGGCTGTATCAGGCCATTCCTTCTGAGGCTGCTGGTATTGTCACCCAYCTGAAGACTACAGCCAACCCTACCTCCTCTGGGAAAACCAAGGACTCAGTGGCTGCTCTTCCACTTAGGAAGTCACTGTCCTTGCAGAAATTGGGAAGGAAAAAKCTTGGGCATTCAGTTGCCATCCAGCTGATTCAGCTGAACCAGAGTGGTGTAGGAGAGCCAGGAACATGGGTACATGTCCCATCCTGGTCACTCAGTTGCAACCCTGGGTGCTCCACAGCCTCCTGCCAGCAGGAGCAGCAGCGCAGGGAAAAGTGAAAGAAGGACTTGGATCCTTTCTCAGATGATCTCTTCTTGATCACAAATTGCAAACTTTGTCATACACACTGGAGAAACASCCTGGCTGAGATCCAAAACCAATGCTAAAACCAGCAATGTATGTTTTACCTCACTGAGCAACTCAGGAACCTGATGGGTTCTCACCCTGCTATCACCCAGCACAAGAGATGACACAGAGCATCTGCTTGTGCAGTTACAAAGCTATTTGCTGGTGACACACACAAAAAAAAGCATGACAGTCAGTTCAGAAATATTTTAAAACAGGATGACAGAGGTCAAACTAAGAAGGGTGYTAAAAAAGAGTTGGCAGCAGTTATTCACAGCTTTTCACCATAAGAGAACTACAGGGCATCCTATGGAATGAGAGGCTGTGGTACTGACTCACAGAAATGGTGCTGTTTATTACAGCAGGATTTGTGATAGTCAGAGCTCTAAGTGGGTTGGATACACACATGCCCAGTGCCATTAAATCTAATGGTTGGGTTGGTGTGTAGAGCCTSTGGCTTGGGAGGGCCTTACCCTGAGAAATTAGGGGGARATACATGGTGAAAGGATCAYTCTRTGTTTTCCCTGCATCCTRTGTCATTCTTCTTAACACCAATTAYTRTCTGTTTGCAGTGGTGAGYTGCTGGAATATGTAGATGCCAGTGCTCTGCACTATTATCAATCCAGTTCTGTACGTGCACTCTCAGGGCCAAGTCTCTCACAAGTGTGTGCTGACTACATTTCAGAACACAATATGTGCCATTTCAATTTTMAAGTGCCCATTTTATTCTAGTTTTCCTTTGTGTGAATCTTTGMATTTTAATATGTGTGTCCAAATGTGCAATGATAAAACATGCAGCTCATGTCAGCAGTAAAATGCATAGTAATTTATTAACTTTTTCAGTGTGAATACAAATTGATTTGATGATGTGCCACATAATGAAAAATTATTTGCAGTCACAACTTGCATTCTAGTTGCTGCATTTTTTTTAATTAAACATTACAAAGAGTTTGAAAACTGCACAACACTTGTTGATGGCCAATAGGAAACACTAATAGTATGAAAAGTAATCAATGCTTCTACAGATCTTTGAAGATACTCTTGATTCAGAAATTGATTTTCAAAAGCAGGTTGCCATATATTGTTTCACTGGGTATTTGTRAGCATTCTTGGCCAAAMCCCAYTGTTTTTATTTAGKACAACCCCTGACCTCAATACCTTTKWSWTWMATGTCATTAATGCTTTTGTAATGTAAGCCACTGTATTTTATGAAGCCACTCTGAAATCCATTATARTGTACTAAAGAGGTCACTGCAGTTTGGGATACCTTCCAAAGAGGATTTTTTGGGTATCAAGTTTACTGTGGTGGCATCTAGATCTAGAGACATGTGTAAACCTGATCATTCCTTGGTTTCTGTCCAGCCTGCTAGCTAGATTTTCTAGTTTGCAACACCATCTCTTATCTGTGGTATGACCTCTACCACTGACTTTGATCAGCACTAAGAAGCAGTCAAAACAGCAGCAGGCAAAAATAGAACACCATTGTTTGAAACRCCTTCAATCAAATGAATTCTGGTAATTGTTCTTCCTCCAAAGCCTCTCATGAAAAAAACAAAGGTATTTGTGCTCTAACTGAATAATAATATGCTAAACTCCCTCTGAACTACAACTTCTGTTGTAGTTCTTATAGCCCAGCTCCCTGGATCCCATAATGCACTTTTGTATGGCTGGTAATGAACCATTTCAAATGAATACTGGATACTGAAGGAATTACATGCTGTGTAATTGATCTAAAGAACAGATTAGGACTGGTGCTATTTCATTAAATCTTATTAGCTGTGGTTTAAGTACTTAAAATTGCAGCTATCCTGTGTCAGATAGATTACAACCCTTGTCACATGGCAAGTGAGGTTTTCATCCACTGGATCACAGTTTTTAAAAAGGAACAGGCTSATGAAAAGGAATACAAATGAAGAACTGTGAAGGCTTCATCTTCAGACACATTGAGTCCCAAATTATTCATTCAACTGAGAGAAATACTTCAACACTTGCAAAACACCATGAAAACCCGTTGGTTGTTTCCATATTTTGGTCTTAGATCACTTCTGTGGAACCTGAGTTTGCTTTTTTGCATGTGGAACAACCCTGAAGAGTTCTGGTGGGTGAGCACAAAGAGATCTCATGTGATTGCAAGGGAATTCAGTGGGTCCTTCCAAAGCATCAGCTTTTCTCTTGGTTCCTTCCCACTGGATCTTAGCATTCCTCAGGAACCAGCAAGACAGTAAGGCTAGAGGACAGTTCTGGCTGAGGAGCAAATAGATTCAACCAAACCAAAATTACATCCAGCTTGGAAAATAGTTTGTAGCTCTCAAAAAAGAAAGGATTTTTTATTACCTTAGGACTCCAGCTAATTTTTAGGGACCTTGACGTGCTTAGAAAAGAATATTTTTCCTGGCCTGCCTTTGACAGTAATGTGCTAGACTTTCTTACCAGCATGCTGGTCTTTCTTACCTTCTATTCTTTTGTCCTATGACCTAGTATTTAGCTCYATAATCCCCTAAATCAAACAAAATAGCACAGAAAGCCTTAGATCTGAATTTTCTCCACAAGGCATATTACACTACACTGAATACTTTTCATGAGATCTAGAAAGCTGCACAGTGGGAAACAAGAATGAAAATTTGAACACCATTAAGCAGGATTTCAGATTATACTAAGGGGTGAAATACTGACAAAAGAACCATAGACTTTGGTTAAAACAGATAATACTCAAGGCTTTTTTTATTATTATTCCTTTGATGAGAGAATATTTAAGACCCTCTCACATGCAGAGTCACCATGTTAGTACCACAGCCAAAGCAGTGGTTCATACAGATAAAGAATAAAGTAAAATTAATCCAACAGATGTGTTTTGCAAATATAAGAAATTGTTCCAGCAAGTCTTAAAAAATGACAATCACATAAAATACCAACTCCACCTTTAAAGAGTTATTTGATTTCTTTTATATTATTATGTAAATCTCAAAGCCATTTATCTACCACAAAAACCTGTTTTCTCTCTTGYACCCTAAGTCTGGTTCTTGCAAGCCTCCTGCAGCTGGTGGCCTTGGCACTCAAACCTGCCAGGGCTGACCACTTTCGGACAGTGTGGCCACAGTCAAATGAGCACTGAGGGGCAAAATTCCAAGACAACCAATTCTCTTTCATCATGGTGGTGTCAGAGTGAAGGTCTGAAATCTCTGCCAGTAAACACAGATCTAGCTGGTCCTCTCAGCTTCAAAGCTCCYAAACTGCCCATGCAAGAYTCCTTYYAGGAGAGTAGATTTCARCCCTGGTATTCCTCTAAATATTCAGMTTTCCTTTTTCATTTACCCAGGGTTTGAAATGCTTGCTGCCCCACTGCTAACCAAGGATCAAGTGCAGATTGCTAATTCAAGACAAGGAAAAATAAAAGGGAAAAAGAAAGCACATGGCATATTTGCTTCTGTTCAGTACTGTAACTTTATACTCTAATAGTATTTACTAGTCACACTGATATATAATTAATTTCTACCTCCTGCCATGTTCATATAAAATARCACTTACTCACTGGAAAGACTAGAAATGGGTGTGAACGACCTGTTACTCCCACAAAATCTCAGTTGGCAAAACCATCTTTTCCTTCTTTTGCYTTCTCACCTCCCTCAAGGAGTACAACTCCATCAGGGCAAACAAAAGGAGAATAGAGCTTTCATACATTTTAAAAAGGTGAAAATTGTATTTGGAGAGAAGATGAAAACTAACTTACAAACTCAATCCCGTACAAAGCCTTCAACATCTGCTGCATAGATGGTAAATACAATTTAAAATTGTCTGATAGCTTAACACAAGGAGGTTAAATGCAGGGCAGCTGTTCCCAATCTATATTTAGCCYGAAGTTTCCTACCTGTTTTGGACCTGCAGGAAGGCTTGAATACTGAGATTGTCCGTGATTTTATACAGTATTGCTTCATTTATTAAAGATGCTTTCTCCCTGCAGGTCTTATTACACTGTTCCAAAGGTTGTGTACAACTTGCCATAAACACAGAATTTTAAGCATTTTTGYATCTAGAATCTCACCCAGAATTATTCTTTTGTATATGTTCCTGTGTAGCCTGGTCTGTGAAACATAATGAATAAAGATCAGCAATTAGCCACAAGTAAACTCCAGGACAATTAGCTTTGTGTTGCATCTTGCACACTCTATTTCAAGAATAAAATTGGGGCAAAATATACTGATATGCTTCCTAGATACTAAYCAAGAGTTGACAAGAACTGATGGATTTTGCATGTTAAAAGTAAATATTTTATTATGCATCATGCCCTTGAAAAAYTAACTTTGTTTCCATTCAATTTTGTTCAGCATGCCTTGAAATAGGAATGGCAAAAGTTATTCAAGGAACAGATCACCAAGATTCATGGTGCCACAGTGACTTGCAATTACCTATTCTCCTGGCTCAGTAAAACAAATCTTATTTTTAAATAACTATAAAATATTAAAAAGTGAAATTAACAGATAACCATCTGTGTCTCTCCTTCAGTATGACTGAAATCATCTGTACAGAAAAGCTGTGTGCCACGGACCCACATTCAACACCTGCTGATGACAGTGGTCATCAATTCTARCAGCCTTTTGGATAAGACCTTGTCACTGCTCTGTCCATATGCACTGATCCTGCATGAATCACTGGAYACATTATTAAATTCAAGTTCACAAAGATGCTGCCAATGGGTCAGCTACAGTAAAATATTTACGTTTCAGAGTAACAGTATTTATATATGCTCCCTACCTTTTGCTCTAATTTACCTTCTTATCACTAGGCTTGTGTTTGTTTTTCAAATGCTGAAAAGACTTTGTTGGTTTGTTCAGGAAATTTGTCTAGACAGTGCTCACAAAGCATATTTGCTCACATTTGACATTTTCACAGGATGGGAAACAAAATGGAAGATCTGAGTTTTTAAGCTCCACAGATGGCACCTAAGCCAGTCAACTTATTTCCAGAAAAAGGAGTATCCTTGTTCCAGGCAGTCTCTGGAACAMCACAGCAGTGACCTGCAGGACAGAGACCCACACACACTCAGGGCTTTGGGGCCAGCTGGATCCTCCTGAAATCCATCCATCCACCAGGACACTGCCTCAGAAGAGCCAAATATCCAAGTGCCAAACGGTGATTCCTCTACAGCCAGCAAATGTAAAATGTGGCAATAGAACGGAGCATGTGGCTATTTTACCTATTCAACATTTACCTATTCAACATTGACCTGTGTCTAACTAGAAGAGGTCTCTAAAACGCTGCTTTCCAGCAGCCTGAAGGTTGAGAACCACCTGTAAACATTTGCAGAACAATCTCTCTCTAGAAACAGAGACTCCTAAGCAATCAACCTTGAAATGTGTCATATATTATAATATATTTCCAGTGTTATTTACAGATCTTCTTGTTTAGTACAATGAACCAGACATGCTGAAAAGGTAGGATTTTTCCAGTCCTCTTTTATACGAAGTACAATTAAAAAGGCACATAATTATTCACCATRGGAGTTGTGCACCAGTCCAAAACTTAAAGCTAAAAAGCTACCCATCAGAGAACTCTCTTTATGAGGCAGTATTGGGATGTCTCCTTTGAACTCAGCACAGAAAGATTTGTCTGTCAATTCCTCTAGGAGAGCTTAAGGAATCCACTTTCCTGTTGTGTTCTGGTCTTCACAAGATTCCCAAACCAACAGAAAACTCTCGTTAAGCTTCCCGCATCATCTGCTGGAGCAAGGAAGAGCCAAACAGGGCATGTGTGTGCCTGCTTTCCTTTTTTTTTTTTTTTGTCTTTCTTTYCTTGGAATTCCCAACTATGGAGGACTCTTGAGAGCCAAGACCTGTTCAAACTAGTTTAAGACAAATGCCTCACGAGCTATGGCACACTGAGCAATGGACACCAGCAGGAGAGGCAGCTCAGCCCCACAGTCAGTGCCGACCGTGTTTGATCCAGTTTCTAATCATCCATTTCTGCCCCGARCACCTCTGTACAACCAATCTGAGCCCAAAATTGGCATCCTTGGACATTTCCACTTCYAGACAACGGCCAGTGTCTCTGCTGATGATTGGGCCGTTCTGGAAGAAAAAAGAAGGGAAAAAAAGAAAAGGGTTAGAGAAAGAAACACAAAAGGTGAACAGACTAGGAATAACAGTTGTAGATCTGTAAATCCTTAAAAAACATTATAAAATACACTTCTGCATGTATCAAGTGATGAATGCCCCAGAAAGTGCTAGAAATTCCTAGAAAAAGCTTGGTAATACATAAAAAGTACCAGAACAATTCCTTGATAACTGTACATTTTGGAATTGCTGGGAAAATCCCCCCAAATCACCAGATAGTCTCTAAAAAGCACTACTGAATCCCTGCAGAGCCCAAGAAATAGGAAATCCCAGAGACTGTAATAATGCTTTTGAAAGTCTTAAAAATGGTTTGAAGATTCTAGATCTTAAAAAATGCCTATACAGGTGCTAGAAAAATTCTAGAAAATTTCTAGATGCAATGACTCCTGGACAGGAAAGGATTACGAGTATGTTCTTGATAATCTGACTGAAATTGAGAATGTTCCAAGACAGGATAAGTAAAAATTCCTAGAAAGCATTCCCCAAAATTTCTAGTAATAATGCAAGAATATCCCTGGGTAGCAGACAATCTATGGAAAATTACATATAAAAATAAAAAAAAACATATCTGATTGTTTTTAAAAAGTACTGCAGGGAATTCCTAGTATAGCCCTCCAAAGACCTCCTTGTTTTTCATGAAATACTTCCTAGAGCATCACTCCTCCCCAGTTTATCTCCAGTTTATTCCTATCCGGTTTACCCCTCTATCCAGTTTATCCTCTCCAGAGAACCTTTATTTCGAGCCTCTTGCACACCTGTGTGAAATCCCAGAACCTCTGTGCTGGCCTCAGGACGTCTTCACACTTCTTGAGGGTGGGCGTCCTGCCCTTGCCATCGTCCACCAGGCATTTGGAGTCGGGCAGGAAGGCGGTGGAGCCCAGCGGCCCCAGCTGCAGGACACCCTCCGAGCTGTAGCGGACCAGCTGTGGGAGAAAGGAGAGTTCTGAGGTGCTGAGGAGCCCTTTGCCCTGCTGCACCCAGGGTCTGGGGCACCTTGCTCAAGGGCAAACCTTGGGAATGCTGGTAAAACCTAGAACACAAAACCTTCTCCCACGCTTCTGCTCCCCGCCGCTCCCCGCCCACCATTTCACTGCGAGAAAAGGGCAATCAAAGCAGTGAAGTAATCAATATGTAAATCGTGCCCACTCAGCAGGAGTTGATTTAACAAGGACATGGTGTCAATTTTGTCATGCAGTTTGTTCTTAAGAGCTCTGTTAGAGGCTATTGATAGCAACAAGTCTAATTAGTTTTTGTAAATAAACATCACTGAAAAAAATCCAGCCATGCAAACGAGTATCCAAAAATATGAGAGGAAAAAAAGAAACCATGAGGGAAGTGGCAGCAAATTTGCTAACATATGCTTCAGGCCTACAGAATAAAGAATGMCACTCTGGTATTTCAGTTTTGTGTGAAGCACATTAAAGCAGAAATGCACGATGCTAATTTGGCAGCAGGCCAATACGTCAAATCAGACTTATCTACTTCTCRCTTCTGTGCTTACACCCAGAGTCATTAAACCAGCATAATATTTTGCCCTTCTTACTCAGAAAGTGCAACACCCAGGTGCCAAAAGACTGCAGAGTGGAGTCAGCTACGTGGTTTGTGTGCTGTGAGTCTGGATGCTGCAGGGTGAGGAGCTGAGCCACCACAGAAATGCAATTACCACCCAGGAAATTCACTGCCTGTCTGGTCCTATTGCTCTTATATGGCTGCAATTACTTAGCAAGAAAGGGAAGGAAGGTCAGAAGTGCCTGCCATTTATTGGATGCCACTGACCACTGTGTGAGATATCATTAAGAGTCAATCAAAAAAAACTCAGATTAGAGTCTGGCTTTCTACTGCCATCCTTATTAACCTCAGAAGAATCATGCTGTGAATAATCATTTCTTGCTGGTGGTAAAAAAGAGCATGGTCTACTTGCTCCCAGAGCAGATGCTCTTTGACATAGTATGTGTTCATTTTCCCACCTGCCACTTCTGTTCAGAGCAGCCATGTGAAGCACAGRGGTAGAAGAGAGCCTACATCAGAGAGAGCAGAGAGATACCCACATGAGGATGCTCTGGGTATGAACAGTGCCTYTGTCACAGCACAGCCTGTACACACTCAATCAAGACACTTTGGGGTTTTTTTTCCACTCTGAGGTTAGGAGGGACATATGTAAAATAAGCTCAAGCAAGCAAAGTAATTCAAAATATGAAGGGACTGCCAGGTCAGAAAAATTAACTTTGTTTTTTTTCACACAAGAAGGAGCTGGGAAAGAAAAATAAAAATCAACATTTTCTCTCTTTTTTTTTTTTTAATGATACGGCGACCACCGAGATCTACACTCTTTCCCTACACGACGCTCTTCCGMTCATTCACAAAAACAAACTCACTTTTCTCCCTGGCTGAACTATGTGTCAATCTAAGGTCCTTGCAGATAACTATTTCCTTCTTTTTTTTTTTTTTACTAAAACCTGACTGTATATTTCACACTTCTATTTAATGAGTTTTCAGCAGAGTTCAAATGAACCTCTGTTTCAGCAGGTACAGCTGAAACACTGACCAGAAAAAGTATTCATCTTGCAGTCTTTATTATCTCTCTGTACTCCCAAAATACCACCCCACAAGGCTGTTGGCTTTGCCTTATGCAGATAATCAGAAGCACTGTTTATACTGGGCTATCTGCTCTGTAGGACAGGATTGATTTTCCTGTTGGAGATGAGCAGCATTTTCTGCACTGGCATTAAAATGGTCTAAAACATTCTTTGTCATCAGAATCTCAGGAACCAGAGTTACCTGTGCTCTGCATGACAGTGGCCATGCACTTGGGAAGGACTTTGTTACAGAGCCTGTCAAAGCAGAAAGCACCAGTSCTGCTCAGGCTTTAGAAGTGGAAGATACATTAACTCTGTTCTAAACTATTTGCAGTATTGAAAGTGGCAGTTTGTGTTACAGCTCAACAGGGTCAGGGATGGCTCGGTGCAGGAACCTGTCATCCATGCAATCTTGAGACAAATGGAACAACATGGGCCTAATTTCCTGCATCTGCACTTTCTGTCAAGTTTTTATGGCTGTTCTAACAGTCATGAAAAYTTAGGCTTATTCTGCAATRAAATAGAATTCTAAAAAAAMCCMCMCACAAAGAATTATCTCAGTTCAGAYYRTAGGACACAGGAAAGCTGGAGAGTCTGCTTCTGCAAAATCAGACCAGAAATTAGGGTTCAGGAAACTACTATATGATCAATAACATCTCCCTCCAAAGGAYTCCTATCTTAACTTCCTAGAGACAACATAAGCTGTGAAAATAAAATAASCATTAAAATAAGTTGCTTATTACTACAGGATAGAAAGCAGGAACTGGGATACAGCCAGTTAAAATTATACCTGCTGTATTCAAACTTGATCTGAAGTGTCACTAAAGTATCCACAAAGAAATAATCCCTGAATTTGTGATAGGACTGTGGGCATGATCCATCATGTCAAATCCATTCCCASTGCCAACCAGACAAAATCAAATTACAAAGTCCCCTTTACTTATTTATGGCAGCTTTAAACTGGAGAATTTGACTTCAAAAACATCCATTCCTGCTAATTTCCAGTCAAGTGAAAAAAGCACCAAATGATTCCAGGTAATTGTATGTAGGAAACAGCTACTAGGATGGGCCTGGTAGCTTTCCACACCAAATTTAACCTCTCTCTCACTCTTGTTCTCYAGGCAAAAGGGAATTAATGGTTCTCCAGTCCTGCAGTTAAGGCAAGCTGTCAGCTGACACAGGAACTGAAACAGTGAGTGATGCAGGAATCSCAAACACCCTACATCTCCAGAATACCTGTCCCCTCAAGGCAAACAGATTACAAATTATCAAACCTCCAGTTTGTTCCAGAATCCCACCCACGGCTTCCTGCAAGTGGAGAGACCACCTGTTCATCTGCCCTGCACGCAAATCTGGGCACTCACAGCTCTACCAAAATGTTAAATATCTCCCCTCYAGCAACAGTTTAAGTAGAGCCTTTCATCTCCTCTCATTCCTCAGTCTGTGTAGCTGCCAGCCCTGGGAATCCGAGCACGGAGCTCTCCCTTTCCCCGGGCTGTTCTCACTGCAGAGGGAGTTTTGTCTTTCCCAGCTGCAGTGAGAGGGAAGGGAAGAGGAGGCTGTTCACTGTGGCCCTTCTATCCCAAGATGCCATTTCATTAMGTTCTCCTCTCTTTCACACACCATATAATCAGCTCCACATCAGGGCAGACTCTGAGACATTGAATATTTCCACTGGGGTGTAAGTGCTCTCACAAGGTTCAAAACCTGAATGTCTTGCAACCATTCTATGAAGCTTCCAGAACAACACGTTCCACTTTTAGGGGCATTGTATCTGTCCTCACTACCCCACCTTTTATTTTAAATTTATTTTACAACAAAAGTGTAAAGAACCACTGAGTTTTGCAGCTGATTGTGCCACACACAGAGGCACAGAGCAGTTCAAGACTCCAAATACATTCCTTTATTTACAAATCTCCTGTAGCCCTGGGCTGTTTCTCCCCACAGAATTTGCAAACTGTTTTTTCCTGAAAGCCATTAGACTCAAACTTCAGATCCAATGAACACATATAAAAAGGACACTACTTTTYTGTAAAATAGGTTTTGAAATGGACTCAGACTGATGCAAAACCTTGTCTGGATATTCTTAGCTGTTAGCTTACAATGACTTAGCTCATTAAACTAAATTGATGTAAACTCAGGCTAAATGCATTCCAGAGCATCCATAAAAGAGCTTGTCCCYGTTTGAATAAAGAAATTTAAAAGCTGATGTCATTACAAAGATGTGATTTATCATGGTGAAAACTGATCTTGAAAATACACCCAGGGAAAGGCATTTTGTTCATGAAGCAGTCCCAGTGGAGTGGTTTTATTTTGCCACTGWAATGCAGGACAACGACATCCAAGGGAAACAGAAGGGTGAGACACAGAGAAAAAGAACATTTTTTTCACAGAGGAACAGTAATCTTATTCCTCACTCAGCTTTCTTTAAACACCTGCCTGGCTTGGGTGGGTTTCAGTGGAACCATGTGTACACTAAAATCACTGGTAAGCTGCTTGTCAGAATTGGAGAGTATGAAAAACAAACAAGGCTGTAGCTGAACAGGGAGAGGCTTTCACACTGGCAGGACACATGAACACCAGTGATAACCCAACTGGGGAAAGTGAGTTCCGTATTTATATTAATTTATATTCAGTAGGCATGTACAAATAACCCAAATCTCAGCTCAGTAGGGGTATTTTGTGTCCTATGCTTGAGATGAAAAATGTCAGAAATGGAAAGCTAACCGCAGCAGACAACTATGCTCACCCAGGCTGATTAGAAGAGAGGCTTTAAAAGTGTTTATTTAATATATTAAAACGCTTGCTGTCAACACCTTTCATGCTATGTGCTTGAATATCCTTGATTAGGGTTTGTGCAGCTGTGGTTCTCACACTGAATTAATTTTGTAAATTGTGGTGAGATGATAGAAGTTTTCCAGCTGTGTAATCATTAATTAACTTGGCTGCATTTGAGTGGCTCCAACCCATGCTTGTCTGTGAAATACTCAACTTAGATAAAACATCACCTCTGCCTTCACTTGGTGTTTCTTGTAGAATGAAAACTCTTTTCCTGCTTTTTGTCGGTTTGCTTGTTTATTTTAAAGGGAAATGGAAAAATTCACTGTAACTTATGCCCTCATCTATTTTCTTCCTGAAGTCAAAGCCTGCTCTGTGAGACAGGAATCATGGAGACAAACAAGCAGGCTAAGGACTTAAATTGCAAAATAAATTACAGTCAGAACCATTTATTTCATTACTCTTCTAAGTGCTAGCACACTGATAGAGATTAGATGTTGCTAAGGGACTTTCTGGAAGGACTTAAATTTGCAACTTTCTGTTCAGATTGGAATGGAGCAAGAGACTGAACTCTCTCTGAGCGCCTTGACATCTCYAACGAGAGTCTTCTGGAGAGCTAATTTACATCTAATTAAGCAATGCTATTTTGTTACCTTATTCAAAGGCTGCTCCTTCCACCTCTGCTAGGAGAGTGTCAGTCAAATACTCCATAATGATCCTGCCAAAGGTGGACATTGTGCCAGCASGAATTACTGTCTGTCTCACTTTGCCTCCGTGGTGATGAAGAGCCAGGAMTCCCAATCAATACATGTGTGACTGAACCTCAGGTAATTGTTAAGCCTGATAAGGTCAGAGTTTATTTACACATGAGAATGTTCATTAACATAATCTTGATTCAGATGCTACTTYAAAAGAAACTAGAACTGCTTTTCAGAAGAAGCTCAAGTCCTGGATTTAAATAATATCCAAGTTCCATAAGTAAAATCACCACGAGCATGGAAAGAAGAAATGTCATTTTAAAATCTTCAGACATCTGTGAGAAAATAAGAATATGCACAGGGACTGACCAAGAAGAAAAAAAAAATCTTCTATTTTAGAAAAGTCTTAACTTAGAGGATATTCTTAATTCCCTTTGAAGCTGATGTTAAATATGTGCTTAACTTTTTGCCTACTTGGGGAATCAAATCAGCAGCTTGATAAATAATTTCTGCCCAGGAGCCTGTTGGACCAAGGAACAGTTAAATTAAAGGGGTACCATGAAAAAGTCATATCATAACAAGAACTGCTCATTTACACAGACTACCTAAGTGAATGAATCTTCAGTGGATCCCTGTTATTTAAACAAAGTAACAAAGCAATGTGATTCTTCTGTTTTCCTAACTGGCAATTTCAAAGTACAGATTCACACACTGGACAGCCTTGGAAAAGGCACCCAACAAGACTGGACTAAAGCCAGACATTTTCCTTTGCAGCTCAGGAATTACACTGCCAAACTCAACCCAAGCACATCCATTTACTCTTTTGTTTCTGCTGAATACTCTCCAAGTTCAAGGTTCCTCGCTGATGATGGGATTTCCACCACTTACCTGGGAGGACATTCCATGGCATGGATAAAGGATGGCTTTGTCATCCTCCTCAGCCCCCTGGTCCAGGCAGTAGCCGCTGGCTTTGCTGTTCCGCACCTGGGACCAGATCAGAATGAAAACATTTCAGGTGGAAACTGATCCCTRTTTTAGCCCAGCCCAGCTGAATCTCAGCTGTGCTGCAGCTCCTGGAATGAGTGCTGTGTAAAACTGCTCTCTGAGAGACACATGCTTCCCTTCAGGATGCCAGCAGGGAATCTACTCCAGCAAAAGGCATTATTTGGACAGCCTGCTGTCTTTACACACCCTGGGTCAGAGTTACATTTTTGGCAATTACTCAAGGRTCAGAACCTCCTAAAATTCACCCTTAAGAAACCCAGGGCAAGTTTTGCTCCAAATTGCCATTGTGCAAACATAAATTTTGACTCTGTATGTTGAGAATGTGGCTTTACAAACAGGTTAGGAGCTAACCAGGATTGGTGTTGGATGTAATTTACTTTTGCTTCTTCCTATTGCTGAAAAAAAACCAAAAAAGAAAGTGAAAAAATTTATTTGAACTGAAAATATAGTACATTGTTATGTACAGAAGTGACATAAAGCACATTTTATGAAAGGGCACAGGTTCAGAGATCCAAGGAAGTAAAAAATTCCTGCGCCTCCCCAGACAAGGAGAATTTACAAGTCTATAAAAACTGGGATGGAGCTCCTGTGAAAACCCTTCCAGCCTTTCTCTTGAGGCTGGAARCATTACACACATATTTTGAACATAGAAAAGCTTTAGAGATATCATAAACAAGAAGTTATTTAGACAGACATCTCAAAAGACTCAACAGGTCACCTTTGGTTTAGACTGTGAAGTACCTGTCTGGCCACCCCCATAATTTAGAAACAGCTGCTGCATAAAGTGGCAGGAAAAAAAAATCAGTATATAATCCTTCATATTATAGTGTACAAGCATACCAGGGAATCCAATTGGATAAGGGAGCTCACCATCAACTAAATTTCAGGAGGTTTTTTTTATGGCTTGGATGCTATAAAGGCTAAAGAAAATGAAGGCAGCTTTATGAGAAGGCTTTAAAAAATGGGAATTGAGTCACTTGGAAATATATTTTTACTACTGTTTCAATCTGCTTCACATCTACTCAATACATTTATTTTCCTTGAAACTCACAAAAATCCAGACATCTTTTCCTCCAGGAAAATAACCAGARGAGAAAGTACTTAACAACAAGCTCGATGTAATTTAGGATGAAGCCTAAAGGACCTAGGTTGGTTTATACCAGGTGAATACCTTGTGTGGCTCTATTCTATTAAAAATGTTAAAACATTTGATATTTGGATCACTGAACTTCCTGTCTGACTCAAGAACCTTGTATGTGACAGCTCAAGAGGAACAAGCTTTGTTTTGGAGCCCAGATTGCTCAGGGTCTGGTATAATTCACACAACATTGGCACTTCTGCCAATGTTCTTCACTGTTAACGACCTCCTCAGAGCTGACAGATACCAACAGCTCCTCTTGGATTTACTCAGTGCCTTTTCTCAGTTCCTGATGGGGATTGTTATGTTAGGATGCAAAGTGATATYATGGAATAAAACTTGCAATTTGTGTCAATGTCTCAAGTGCCTGACTTATTTTTATAGGGAGCCTATCCAATGGAAGAGAAAGGAACCATCTCCRTTTAYGTCTTGTGGGAAAATATATWGYCTTTGGATTTAATTGTAGACWATTAAATTTATTAATTAAATTRAATTAAAAATGCAGACAATTATTTTAGTTCTGTTGRCCACTGGTATTTTCTTAATGATGTCCGTGGCATCTTATTTGGTAAAATTATTGCCTCAAACATTTGTCTCASTATTTTTCAACGAGAGTCAAGGAGRTYGCATGTCATTATCAGCAAGGATGACTTCACCCACTGCCCTCTAATGAAAGGGATGGGGCTTCTCAAAGCCACACTCCTTAGTGCTGGTTAAAAGGAGGGGAGGGYGTTTTAGTTGCCACTGCAGTGCTGGTGTGTGGTTGAGAAAGGAAGACCTCCATTTAGTCCTGTGGGAAAAATATATTGCCTTTGGATTTAGCTGTAGCTCATGCAGACAATTATTTTAGCTCTGTTGACCACTGACGTTTGTTTAATGATGTCTGTGGCATCTTATTTGGGAAAATGATTGCCTCAAACTTTTGTCTCAGTATTTTACAATGAGAGCCAAGGAGATTGCATGTCATTGTAACTACGACTTCACCCAATGCCCTCCACTGACAGGAATGGAGCTTCTCAAAGCCATGCTCAGTGCTGGTTCAAAGGAGGGGAGGGTGTTTTAGTTGCCAGTGCTGCTGTGTGGTTGCTCTGTACATCCTGGCCAGCTGTGGCAGGAGTGCTGGAGTGCAGCTGTGCTGGCACAGGCACACGGTACCTCTCCGTAGGTGACGGTGTTGTTGTACACCCTCATCTCAGGGTACACGTTCTCCAGGTACCACTTGAAGCTGCGGCACTGCAGGCGCTGCCGCAGAGCAATCCTGTCAGAGACGTCTCCAAAGTCCACCCCGGGGTTCTGCAAAGCAGCAAATGGATAAAGAAATCTCACTGCGCTGGATTGATGGCTGCTGTCTTCACCGAAATCAAACTGGAGTTCATTTTGTATGCCAAGCTGTGTATTTCCCTCTTTTCCTTTTGTTGTAAGCAGCAGCTCATCAAACAGCTGCTGTTGAGTGCAGACAATAAATATTAATGAAAGCCAGTGGAAAAAGAAGCATAAAGAACAAGCAAAACCCAAAAATAAATCGAAACAATAGGAATACAATAAGAATGTTGTTACTTACAGCAGTTCTAAGTGTTTGCAATCAATCCTGAAGCCTTTGCTTTCAGATTCATTTAGAATTTAGGCAGTAATTCTGATCTAAAATATGGCAGCTTGGCCATGCTTTACTCTAGTTAGAGATTTGAGTATTCAGTAATGTAAATGATGTCAGAACAGATCTGCTCAAACTTCAAAGCAAAGCTGCTCAAAAAGTCATTAAGCTCCACTAAGCATTCATATAGACCAGCATTCAGTTTTTACTAGAGCTGGAGCTCATTTGCAGACTTGAGTCATAGAATGTAGTTAAACTCAAAGCATTTATAATTTTACCTCAGAATTTAATTAATGTTTAAATACAAATCCCATAGAAGACACAGGCTGGGAGATTCAAATTAATATCAACAAAGTCAGCCAYTTAAAACTGGTGGGTCCTGAGTTAGAGCTCTTGATTTAAAGTGTTATAAATCATCACAGTTCAACATTAAGACAGTAAGAGTTACCTCATCCAAAAACCTTCCCCGACACCACATTAATCAAATGGACTGAAACTGGGGGAGCTTTGCATGAGATCTTTCTGAAGTGCCTCGTGCTTTTCCTCCAGAAGAACATCTCTGCATTTTATGGATTGTTTCTAATGCAGGGTTACAAGACAGCGGCAAATCTYAGCTCAGGGTTTATTAAGATCCCCAACAGATGCCTGGTTTCCAGGAGAGAATACAAGTGCCATACTGAACAGGTTTTCCTGTTTGCCACATAAAGAGTTTGCTGTGCTCACTGCTGCTTGCTGATGCACGTTCTGTCAGSAGCCCTCAGCGCAGCATCCATTCAAATGGATGTTAATTCACGTAGTGCTTGGGGCTGCGTGGAAGGAGAGCAATCCTCTGAGGCACTCAGYGCAATAAATCATTCAAAGGAAGATTCCTTTATCACTGAAATTGTCGAGGAATAAACCATTAGTGGGGCTATACCAAGGATTTGGTTAACTGAAATAAAGCTGACTTGCTGCTGAAGGTCATGGGAACACGATCTTGCAGGTGTGCCCAAGGCCATCTGCTGATCTATTCAAACATAATGCACACATTCTCAACAACCTGTGAGTGGCTGAAAAAGATGGTGGGAGTTATAAAAGARTTAATTTGGATTGGTTTTGTGGTATGGGAAAATGCATGTGTTTTACCTGCCTCTTTTCTGTCCTATTTAAAATGAGGCAACACAGTGCCCTTCCTGCAGYGCTGCTTCTACAGAGCACAAGAGCAGCAAATTGAGCAGTTATGAAAACAAATTGAGCTGTGCTCACCCTCTGTGCCAGCTTGCAGTCACCATGGGCAGGTTACAATGTGRTGGTACAAGAATGAGGTGTCCAGAGGATTTACATTGTGGACATATTCTTTTTAACCAGCTAGCAAGGCTTCTAATTCCCCTGCAGAAGGTTTTTGTGATGGCTTATGCCAGTACAGTACTTCTGTCATCTGCACTGAACACTACAGTGAATAATGTCATGAACACTAACACCAGCTTCCTTCTCCTGAGGGCTAATAGGCTCATTTTTATGGTGCACATTTTATCAATCAATCAATTTATTTTATGGAAAGGAAATTTTAATGTTCAGTACTTCTGCTGATTTTATGTCTTTTATTGTAGATGTGCCTGGGTTTTTTTAAAAGCTCTGCTGTATAGCTCAGAGCAGAAAACTGCATCAATAAGTAATCTCAGAGAGATTAAAGGAAATCATGTTTTGGTGTAAATGCTTATTTAAATATAACCTTTCCTCAGAAYTCATTTGCACGTCATCAAGCAAGCAAATTTCCAGAGGTTAGTTTTTCATCTCCTAATGGAAAGCTGACCATTTTAACAAGTGTATTTTATGTGTGCAGACAGGGCAAAATGCCCATAAATCTTTAATGGACACTGCTCTGTCTTCCTCCTACTGACACAGAAATCTTGTGTGGAAAAAAGTGATGCAGTATTGCTTTTTGTTAAGGCAAAATAATTCTCTGCAATTACCTCCTGTGCCAAAAGAAGTCACCAAAAACACATTTCAGACACCTTGCACAGAGTGTCCAATATTGAAAGCAGCCAGTAAATTTAGAGCTGTGAGAATATCTGACATATTGAGATATCAAATGGACAAGGAGGAAACATTGCTCCTCCAGGTATGTGTATTTTAAAAACTTTCAGAGGAAATAACAAAAATGGGGTTTCACGTATTAACTAGGTACCAAAGTATGAGTARATGTTTAGGACAGACTAAATCTAACAGAGTCTTTGACAAGACTCCCATGACTTTGATAAACTCCAGGGAATAACTGAATATTCCCACAGATGCTGCTGGGTTTGCGTATTTTCCTGTTCTGACAGGAACATTCCTGTTCCTATTTCCGTCCTTCCATCAGCCCTGGGAAGACCCCTGCTGTAAGGGTTAAGTAAACCACCTTACCTACAGATCAGTGTCTGTTACCCCCTCAGCTCTCCCTGTGCCCCTTCCCATGAATAATTTGGATGCAAACACAGCCAAGGAACACAGCAACAGCCAGCTTCCACCTGGCTGGGATAGAACATAAAACCCTTCTCTGCAAGAATTATGCTCAGTGCAGATGKAGCATGTGATATACTTACAGAACAAAGTGATAAACTGAACCTACAGTTTATCTAATATTTATWTTACACAGATTCCTAGAGGCCCCCACACGCCATCTACAATTCCTGCGCACACTGAGAAGCAGAACATGCCCACATTGCACCTCTCAGCCTGGGGACAATAAAGCTATTTATTGTGTGATTCTTTTATTGCATACTTYGTTTTTTATGCTGTTGAGGTCTATTGAGTCTCAGGATGAATGATGATATTTATTTGTGGACATTTCTGTCATCCCCACYGTTGCAGCACACGAACACCTCAGAGTTTAACAAATTAACGACTTCTGGGGGAGCACATAAACCYGAGACATTTTGCTCTGGTTAAATTATAAATCTGTGCCACTGCACACAGCAGCCTGAGTGCACAACTAGACTTAGCCTGAGGAAGCAAGGTCCCATGGCAGAACCTTCCATATAGAGCACGCACCCAAAACACTTTCCCAAAGCTTACCCCACTTTGTGCAGCTGTAGCAACACCCTTCACCTCCAYAGYTAGGAACARMCTYGTGTTTCTGCCTCTGCCCAGGGCASAGAGCGAGCTGTACTTACTGCCATGGGGATGTTCCAGGCCATGTAGACRTGTGACTTGAAGTCGTCCATCCACACCTCGGCGGCGCGCAGGGCGTTGCGCTTGGCGTAGTAGTCRATGTCGTTGTTGTAGGGCTTCTTGGTGCGCTCGATGTGCGCCACGCGGGAGCAGGGCAGCACCTCCATGCTGCCCCCGCACTGCCACACCTGYGGGAGGCACAYACAACACACACATGGCTTCTTTTCTCCCCTTCAGGGGCAGTGTGAGTGCTGCTTTGCTGCGTGTGGGGTGTTTGCTGGAGGTGAGGGCTGTTGAACAAAAGGATGGCCCGATTCACCTCCCGCTGCACATTGCTGGTAAGTCTGAGGGGGATGCAGATGGCTGCACTAGGTACATAAGTCTAGAAGCACATRGAGACAAGTTCTTTGTAGCAATGTTAAGTTACTCTTTGTACCAYCCAAACTCCTTGTGATCTTATCAGAACACCTGCAGTTTTGTTATTCAAACCTCAGGAATCCATCAAGGCCGCTGAGAGAAAAACAGGACTAAAATAAGAACAAGAGGCCTGGGAACTGACCATGGAGAATGCAAACTTCAGATAGAAGTGGGCTCAGCATGGGGATGGATTCTGACCAGTTAGGTGCCCTGAGGGGTGCGTGGCAGCCTCATGGACAGGCTGAGGATCCAATCAAATAATGTGTGTATGTGAATATGCATGCTAGAATCTATAACTGTTGCTTATTGTAAACAATAAACGGCTTCTGCGGAACCATGTTGGTTCAGTGTACAGAGGTCCATTTCTCATGCAGTTCTTTACTATAATATCAGTGCTCTTGGGACCAGCAGGCAGAGAACAAATTGTGAGGGGGTAACCTGTGCCATGGGTGCTGTTTTAACCTGGTGTTTGTTCCTGAATCCTCAACAGAAATCAGCTGTGCCATATGGATGAGTTTGAAGCATGAATGGGGTGCTGGAAAGGGCTCTAAGGTCACCCCAGAGCCTTCTCTKCTCCAGACAAAACATCTCCAGCTCTCTCAGACTGTCTCCACAGGAGAGGTGCTCCAGACCTCTCATCATCTTACCTCTCTACCCCTGAGCTGATGAAGAGGGCTGAGAGGGGCTGAGTGGACACTGTATCACCCAGCCTGCCCACACACCATGGAACCCACACCGTGCAGTTCTCTCCCAGCTGATTATTTACTGTCTGAACTCCYGGCAGGGGACAAGGAGGACTTGTCTCTTTGCATCTGCAAGATCTGGAGTGATGCAGAGTGAGGGAGGCTTATGGATTCAGCTCCCTCAGGTCTGCATCTAGTAGTGGAGTCTAGCTGAAGTAAATAAAATATATAAAAATATAAGCAATAATTCAGTACTYTCCAAGGTTGCCTTTTACTGAGAATAAAAGCACATTCACATACAAGATGCATTCCAAAACTATAGTGGGGCAGTTCACCTAACCTGCCTTCTCAAGGACAAAGATAAAGTGCTTGGGAAGTGGCAAATAAAATCTCCTCTGCTCWGCCTTTTCTTTTCTGAATACTTTGTTAGGTAATATTTACTTGCTTTACTACAGTCCTGTAGTAAATCACTGGCCACTAAAATTTACATTTGATAGATGGAATACACTGAAAAACACACTGCTCATAAATTTGCTGAAGGTTTCCAGTGCAAAGAGGAAGTGCTAAAAAAAAAAAAAAAAGGGAATTAATTGATTTTCACAATCAGAAGGAGAAATGAGCAGTACACTTTAGTACACTGCTATTTGGCCAAGCCAGCYTGGCAGTCAGCTATTTAATGCACAGCACATTTTTCTTTCTATTGATATGCCTAATGACCTTGTAACTCTTATTTATGTATTTTGGTACCAAGGGCAAGTACATTATCTGAGTGACAGATTTATTCCCTTTGAATGCCAGTGCTCACACAAACCTGAAAATGAAAAGGTACTAAACTGCAACATTAAAGAAAACAGTTTAGCTCATCTGTAAATTCAACACAAACAGTTATTTATCAGTGATAAATYCTCCACAGATGAAATCCACAGGGAACACAGACACTTGGTTTTGAGGGAAACAATAAAAAAAGGCAGCAGCAGCCTCAGGGCAGATAGTTCTCACCTTGTCTGATCCTGGTGCTCAGCTCTCACTGTGGGTCTGCCTGTGGTGTGACTGCCCCATCCATAATCCCTTGGACTGCTTTACACTGACACTCAGTCACTTCTTCCCTTCCCCCTCAGCCCAATTTTGCTCTTTAAGGAGCTGAAGAGGAGGAAAAAAGGAAGGAAACAGCCAGGAAATACTCCAGGAAATTTTTCTTCCTTAAAAGATGCTGAAATTTACCCCAGACTTGGGTTTTTTTTTGGGAATATGTAACTTTTAACACAAACTTCATGAAGATGAGGTGCTGTTCAGTGGAGCACAGACATGACTCAGCATCCCCTTTCAGCACATGGCTGAGTRCAGGGTGAAAATCTTGTCTCCTTCCCTTCCAGCCCAATAATTACTTGAACTTACACTAAATAGAAGAGTTTCTGTAGTATAACCAAATACGTGCATCCAAAACTGGGCAAGATCCCAGCAGCTGAGAGGCATCATGTGAGATTTGGATGAATACTCGAGCCTTGTGCTCGAGGGAGGAGGATGGGATGTTCAGCAACACCTTCTCCTCTCTGGACACAGAGTGGAAAGGCACATGGGATGCAGAAAACCWTTGCCTGTCTGCTTCTAACAAAGGGTGAAAGAATGACAAAACTTTCACTGTATGAGTCAGGTGAGTCAGTGGCTGAGCCTGGAAGAGGTTGATCTCCCCCCTCTTCATTCTCAAAACTGTATTCAACGACCCATTTTAACAGTAGCAGACAASACATTTCTTTCCACATCAAACCATGAAATTATGCCAGGAAAATAATTACATGCCTCTGCAAAGCACTTATCAAGGCAGGATCCTTAAAGTACCTTACTGGGGGAAGCAAACTATTCCTAAACTGGGAACATAAAATGATGCCCAAGGCCCCCCAAAGGAACAGGCAATCAGAGAAAACTGCCTTCTGTGTCTGTGGCTTACCTTCTAGGATAACAACACATATCCAGCCCAAGCTATTCCTCTCATATGGAGCTACCAACAGTAAATGTGTGGCTCAAGGTTCATTTACTGAGCTGCTCCCCACAAGGGTGGACATCCCTGAAAATCCCACTCTGCCTTGTTTTCCCCCATGGAGAAACAAATCCCTTAGAGCAGTTTATATTTTTTTTTTCTTTTGGCTTCACAGCATGCACTCATCAAACCTGAGCTGTGGGGCAGCAGCCCAGGCTCCATGGAAGGCCAGGAGCATCAGCAAAGCAAGGTGTGCTCTCCTTGACTTGGTGTAGCTGAGCAGCCCAGGGACTCAGCTTTGCCTCTGTGCAACATTTTAAGACATGATCAAGTAATTCCAAGAGACACTCAATTTATTTGCTAATTGTAGCTAATTTCTAATTTCAGCACTGCTCTTTAGGCTGCTATAAACAAAACTGATAGCAATTTAAATGTTACCATAGCTGTGTTACCTTAGCATTTTTACTGCTAATTATCTCAATCAACTTTTCTATAAACAGACATATTAAGTGTTGAGAAGAACAAGTACCCCCATCAGGAGTAAATTGCAAACTGAGTGATAATGTTTGTGGATTGCACTGTAATGATTTACTGACACTAATTACCAGCTGTTCCTGGTGACCTGAGGTGTGGCKGTCCTACAGGAAAATGTTTATTTATGCAGCAGCCAGCTGGACCTCACATTTTMTGCATCAGAGAAAATCTGAGATGAGGCTGTGTCTTGTCTTCCAYGGCCTCAACTGTGCATCAGCAAAGTTCTCTGAAGGCAGGTTGGGTACATTATTTAGAAAGGCTAATAAGGTGCCAAGCTTTGATTCTTGCCAAGCAAGAATAAATTTTCCAAGGAAATGCATTTTCTCACAAGTACTTTCTGCTGAAGATCGAAACCATCTTTTATCAGGATTTAAACAAATTAAAGTTAAAAAGAGTTAAACAAGCCTGGCCACCACTGAGTAGGAAGTAGAGCAGGCCAGAATGCTGGGCCAATCAATTCCTCAATCTTGGCAGTATGGAGAGAACATTGCTGATGTGGCCTCCTGCTCTGCAGGTGAGATCTACTTCCAACAGCATCGTGTCCTGCAGAGCAAAGCCAGAGCTCAGAAATATCCTGGGATTTAATAGCTGCCATTTTTAGCATTTTAAATATTATTCCTGGGATTTAATGTTTGCCACTGGCAAGAGAGTGGCTGCAGCTCCCAAGAGGCTCTTGCTGGTTATAGGGAGGGCTCTTCCCTCTGCTCTGTAAATTGAATATCACATTATTGTGCACACTGAAGTGACTGCACAGGGTTATKTTATTTCATTTGGTCCAGATGATCTCACTAAAAGCAAAATCAATAGGTAAAAATAAAAATGGCATGGGTATGAAGGAAAAGCTGGGGAGACAGTTTTAACTTTGAAAACTTAGACTGGAAGTAAAGATTGTGGTCCTTAAGAACTTTGTACCTTGCTGTGAATTTTGCAGTTTAAACACCCTGGTGCTCAGTGAGAGAGAAAAATTCTCAGATTCTCTGTTACAGCTCTTTTCTCCATCAAACAGGCCTTTGATTTAAGCAGCTGGAGAGATGAGGTATCCCAGAATGTGTAACACTGGAAAGGACACTTCAGGCTGTGGGAGATTTGCTTCCAAATAATCACTGCAATACTACAAATCACCTTTGCCTACACTTCTGTACCCTCTTCAGACACACCAGTTCTATCCATTCCCCTCAACACCATAAATTACAGATGCCAAAGCAACTCCAATGGAGTGTGACCCAGGCATTTGCAATGTGTTGGTCTCCACCTCTTAAAACCTGACTTTTCCAGGAGAGCTGGGGTCGCTCCAGCTTTTCCAACAATATAGAACATTGAGCAATTACTTACATTTTCAGTACCCTGAGGCTTTGAGCCCCCTTTTTCCCAGGTAGCAATCTCTCTGGAGGTGTCACTGCACACTGTGCATGGGTGCTGTGGCAGCTTTGTGCTTCATCTGCTTCCAAGAACTTGTGGGCATTTCAGGGACCCTTTCCTGGGTGGAAAAATCACAGCCTGCATCTTCCAGCAGTAACAGAGTGGAAGGAACCAGCCTCAAAGCACTCATGAGGCAGCAGGGTCCCTCATTTCTGGCACAGCCAGCAGAGGATGGCACCTGGCACTGGTGCCATGGCCCTGCCAGAGGCAGCATTCCAGATGTGGATGTTCTGCACATCCTGAAACAAAACCCCTGAGCTGCAACAGGGCTCTGATGTTTTATGGAGCAGCTCTGAACTCTGCCTGAGCAGCACTTCACAGGAGCAGCCTTTCAGGTTTCAAACTTTCCTTTCTGAGTGAAGGCAGCAGAAGAGATGGAGGAGTTTTTAAAGCAGCTCTGATATCCCTGTTTTATGATATTCCAGCGTGGGAATTCTTAAAAGTCAGGGATCTCAGACTTYCTTTGATTTTCAAGGCAAAGCCTACCAGAGATGGATGTCTTCTAGACTGCCTACACACACCTACAGCAGGACTGGAAAAGATTTTTCTATGATGAAAGAATTTCCACATGTTTCAGAAATTTTGTTGACYTAAATTTTCAAGAATAACATCAATTTTAAATGTTTTCACTAACTGAAACACAAGCTCTTTGTTACCTCCTGCTGTGTTCCCCACAAAGATTTTTCTGAAACWGAGTAACTGATAATTTTCAGAATATCTGCTTGGTGTTAAAAGCTTTTTTAATGTAAGATTAAAAACTGAAAGATTAAACTGAAAGCACAAACCTTTGTTGCAAAAATGCAATAACACAATCTTTTGATGACACGAAAAGCAGTGTTTGTTGTTGTTTAGAAATCTTGCCAAAGCTCTGAGTGTTCAAGAGAAACATTTTTGGTTTAATTTATCAGCTGGATCTGACAGAGGCATCAAATTGTGGTTCCTTGAGGTGACAAAATCCTCATTGCTGACAGAAATTGCAATGCCTGAAGGGCAGGAGGACATGCAGTAAATTCTCAGCAGCAGGCACCACTGAGCCCTCTTCAGCCCCTGTAACACCACAGTGTAAAATCAAATCCACATCTACTGCAGGTACAGCAAAATTCCTACTCTGGTGAAGTCAGAAAGGTAACTCTTAATTCTTCAAAACCTGCTGTCCTTTCATTCTCTCTCTCCAGCCAGCCATGAACCCACAAGGTCTAAATCAGAAGCAATTCTTCAAAGTAGATTTGAAAGGTGACAATAAAATCCTTTCCCATCTGAAACAGCTCTGTATTTATCCTCCAGTCCTTAAGGGATGTGCCAACTCTTTTAGAGCCCACTCTAGAAACAAAAAAATTAACAGGAACACAGCACACTCAGTGTTCTTGCATCTCTGATATCGACAGTTTATGTGGATCACTGAAAACTGATCTTTTAAAGTAATTTATAGCCTGACATTTTCTTGTTTTCTAATGGAGTTTTATGGATATTCTCTCCTGCACGTTTTCTCAGAGCTGCCTGGAGAGTCATATTTAATCAGCTGTGCCGGATAAAGTGCTCTCTCTCTGTTTTTCACTTCACATGGGAAGCTGTTAGAGACTGGGGAGCTGTCATAATCAAACACATCATATGGAAAAATTAATCACATGGTCTCGTTTTGTTCATCAGCTGCATTTTTATCCCCATCTTTAAAGGCAGCTGTAATTATGGTTTAAAAACGTCCCAACTGTCATCTCTCAAAATAGCCTGTGCTGGTTCGTGGTGCACTTAGAGAGCAAAAATCTTTGCACACTGGGACAAACCAGCTTAAATCAGAGAGCTTTTAGTTGTCAAAAAGAGTCTTGAACAAAGGAAGAAATCACATCTCAAGATCCACAGATCTTTGTTTTGTCAGAGGTTTCAGGATAAACTTCTGACCCATGCTTTCAAATGACAGGACCCAAAAGGGTCCTTGGTTGACTGATCCTGACATTGATTTGGTGACAATCCTTCCTTTTTGCTCTCARCTCCTGCTCAAAGCAGTTCACAGATAATCTGCTCACAGCAGATGTAGAGGGAGTGTGACAAAACCTCAAACGTGAAAGCCAATTCTGTTATTAGGAGTCTTCTAATCCTACATGTGTCAATACCCATCCCTTTCTCTTGCTGCCCTGGAAGCCTGCAAACACAGAGCAGTGSTTTTGGGCTAATGATTTTTGGAGGGCTGAATTTCACCTGGGGCTTTCCTCGTGGTTTTTTCCTGTCTCAAACAGCAAGAACTTAATTTGAAGAGAGAAGCAGAGATATGGAGGATAGAGTAGGTGTAGCCATAAAAGTGTTTAGGAAATGTTTGGCTCCAGTATTACTGCTTTATGATTGTTATTTTTATTGATATTCCAGTTGTCCCAATGAGGAATACTTGGAAGTTTGCTGCTTTTCCCACAACTATTACAGCAGAGTTCAAGGGGGTGCTGCAAGATCCTCCTGCAGGGTCATTTAATGTGAATTTCATGGCAGACTCAAAATGAGACTTTTATAGAAAAGAATGTTTTCACAGGTACTTGATTAGCCTTTGAAATTTGTTAGAATTATTTGGAGTTTGACCTCTCAGCTTTGATCCCTTGGGGTTTTCTGGTACTCACAGATTAATTGCTTTCAGAAAATAGAAAAAAAAAAAGAAAAAATACAATAACATTCTTGCAATGAGACACTCAACACGTTCATGTTTTATATTTGTCTGGTGGCTCTCCAATAGCAAATTTAGAGGCTGTCCTTCACCTGTTTCTTAGAGGTTACGCAGAACCTCAAGCCAGTTAAGATCTCAGATGTGCCAACAGTGAGGAGATAAAACCCTTCTGTTAACCCTCTTACAGAGGGAAAGAGATAAGCATGAAGAAATTGAAACATGTTCCAGAGAAACTCACACTCAGCAACTGCTGTCTTGCTGAAAAGATAAACTTGGTGTGTAAAGAAGCAGGGCTGATAAATGAATAGACTGGCTGCTATGCAAGGGAGGAGATGGGATTTAAAATTATATTTAAAATGCCCCATATGCTTTAACCACTAATCCCATCTCCATAAACCCATATTTTGCACAGCTTTTACAAAGGGTAGTGCACCTTTGAAAAGAGCACATCTGGGGAAGGGGGATCTTCCTTCTGCCAGGAAAATTCCAGATTCTCTGAAATCCCTTGCTGGTGGGGGATGGAGGTTGCAGAAACCCTTCAAGGCAAGAAGAGCAGCCTGRCCCTGCACAGGCAGGATGTCCTGTGCCACACAAATGGCAAAGAATAAAATACCCCAAAGCTCCAAGAGGYGGTGGTGGTTCAGGAATTCACGTTTCCTGCTGGGGAAGTTCAGTCAGGGCAGTGATGCTGGACAAACTCCCCCTGCTCAGGGAGGGCAGCAGGGTCTGACAGGGCAAGCACTGAGGAATGGGAGGAGGGAGAAAGGACAGMCAAAGAGCAAGGTTTTAACTTTCAAAGGCTTGTTTTTCTTAGCAAATTAATGAATGCTGGCACCTCAAAATGCTCCAGGAGACGTTAACAGCTCCTATCATGTAAATGACAGGCGTAGGAAAGAGACTGCTTTGAGGCAAACCCTCAAACTTCATAGACCAGAGATAATAACTCCATTTTCTCTGAATTCTCCTCAAGTCTAAAAGAGGCTGCATATTTCTCCTGGTCTAGTACCACATTTGTTGTGTTTTGCAAGCACAAATCATYTTTCCTCTAGAAAGTGAATGAAATTTGGTCTCTCTGATGTAGTTTGCTAATTGTCCCAGGCAGATGCTTCTCACAACATGTTCTTTAAGAATGCATTTGATGAGAATAATTTTCTGCTTTCTYACAAATTTACTCAACTTTTTCCCCAATCAACAGAGTCACTGTCAGTCATTTCTGTAAATATGTCAGCACAGACACTGTTTGTACTATAACTGTAAAAATTCAGCAAATTGGTCTTGGAAAAATACAATTTATATGGGATATATCAAACAGCATTAAAGACAAGCCTGTTATTCTTGTTCCTCACATCTCCTTCACGTGATTGCTTKAGGATGTTTCCCCTCACTTATCCCAACAGACCATAGAGAAAATCTCCCTCTAAATTCAAACCCCAGCAAGGGATAAAGCCTTATGTACACTGAGCTTACATGAGAAAATCTGCAGCTGAGCTCCTGCAACATTTCAGTTCTTAGGAAAATACCCCTTTTTGGCAGACAGTGCTTTATGAACCTGCAGCAAAGCTCCAGGCARTGCTGACTGGCCAGCTCAGCTTCTGGAGCACAGGAACAGGGCTCTCCCTGCCACAGCCCACAGAAAATGCTCAAGATGAGATCAGTGAGCATGGCAGCAATCTGCAAACCACGTTAAATCTCTGTCAGAGGCTTGGGGAAGATCAGCAGGAATACTTTAGGTCAGAGTAGGGATGCCTCGCTTGACATCTTGGTGTTCACATAACCACAAATCTCTTGAAGAGCACAAAGCCAACCCTCCAAGAGCATCTCCCTTCAACTGTTACCTAAGCTAAGCCAGGGGGAAAACACAAAATAAAATTTGTTCAACTTTTTTTTGGCTTTTTTCCACCAGAGTTCTCAACTTTCTTGTGCCACACCAGTAGTTCACACTTCCAGCCTTTTGCTAATGAAATAATACTTACTGTGTGCTCAGCCTTCAGTAAGAAGGCTGAAAAATGATAAAATGCTCCCTGACATTTTAGCTGAGACCACAGGGAGGAAGAATAAAGAGTGGAATTTATTGATGCTTCAATTGGAATAAAGTTAATTCTTAAATGAGAAAATATTGAAACAGACTGACTAATGAAGTGATCACAAAGGGTCTTTTCAAAGGACCCTAAGTGGAGTCATCCTCATTTGTTTTCTCTYTCCACTGCAGACCCTTAAATGATCTTTGCATATTGTCTACACTAAATCCTGCAGGGTTGCTGTTTCRTTTTAAAGAAAAAAGCTTTTAGGCTGCAAGGGATTCATTCAGTGAGAGCTATTATGCTTATTGTGGCTTTGCTGCAGAGCCAAGGGATTTGCTATATGCTCATTAGATCCTGCTTTGTTCCAAAACAATCTTTTACCATGCAAATTTCAGCATGCTGATCTACTTAGAACAACACTTTGGAAAAAAAAAATYMAAAAWTWAAAAAAAAAGGCTATTAAAGKAAAAGYTTCTTCCAAGGAAGGAACACTACAAATTCAGATTAATTACTAATATTTTAGACCATGGAAACATCTGGTGTCTCAGCTTMAATTCAGCTTTGAACGTGGCTACAAGAAGTCCCAAGAACTCGGTGTTGGGGGCACAAAGCAGCACCAGGGGTGCTCACACAGAGCTCAGAGGCCACGTTATGAAGGCAGCACAGAGGGGGCACATGGGGGCTTGGGGGCTGAAGCACAAAAGGTTTGATTTGTTCAAGCCTTGGCACCTGAGAGATGCAGGCAGCAGAGATGTTCTCTCTCCAGGAGCCCTAAGGATGATACACAAGGTGAGAGCTGGGAGTTCCCCACAGCCCTGCTCCATCAGGATCTCCATGTAGTACTGACACTGCATGGAGATGACACAAAAAAAGGAAAGGAAGCGAGGTAAAAATGGGAAAAATGGCAGAAGTGRGGGAACCCACTGTCCTCACACTGGGGGCTGTGGCAGTTTCCATCTCTTGTTAGTGCTCTCTAAACKCCTGTTCTTCAAAGCATTAATTCCACCTTGCTCCTGCTCTGTGCCCTTCCTGAGGAGCGTTTGCASGAACACAGAACGATGAACATCATCCTCCAGCAGATCCACCCGACAGCTCACCCTGAACTGTTCTATAAATCTTGCCAAGTCCCAGTGCTTTAGGTGTGCAGCAGAGATAACCCTGCTGCAAGGAACAGTGTGAGCTCATCCCTCACATGCACAGAGCCCAGCCTGGTGACACCCCATTAAAGCACTGTCTGCTGTGCCCTGAACAGCAGAACTCAAACTGGASAGAGAATTTACACTGGGAACTGATCTCTGAAGGAGGGAGGTTAATAAAGTGTCTGAGGTGAGCAATAAGGAAAAGAGCAGCTTGCCAGCAGAAATACCAACAMATCATTAGAGTAATTCCAGGCAGCCCTTCCCACTGTCCCATGCTAAATTAAATCAGCAGACTAACCATTAAATTTATACTTAAAAACCTCACAAACCATCACCTGCTTGTAATGGACAAGTTCAGCTGGAGCACCTGCTCACTAAAACAACACATGATCACTGAATTCAGCTGATGTCCTGTTTCACACAGCAAGTGCCAAATCCTTAATAAACTGATGTTGCAGATGTGTGTGAGCACGGCTTTCACCAGGAATGCTTATTTACTTGGGATGACAAACCCATGATTAATATTCTCCTCCCAGAGCTATGGGAAAGTGCCATAAATGACTGAAATAGGATATTTGAAACATGTCTGAAACTTGAAAAATGCCTCTGCCTGCACTGCACTCTCACCCAGACACCACCAGCCTTGGCAGCTACCTGAGCTGCAAAAAGAACATGAAAAAAAAAGCAAAAAAGCCCCTCTGGTGAGTCTGTTACAAYATGCTTTGACTTTACATCTCAGACTATCAGACAGCAGGTGTCTGGAATGGTTTTTGGATACCTCAGAGAAAACGCAAAATGGCAGARAAAAGGAACTTTTAGAGAAGAAAGTGCCATTATGTCCTAGTGATTCACTCTGCTTAAATGCTTTATTGCTGCYGTGAATGGGCAGGTATTAACATTAATCACAGGCTGGGAAATGAGTGACAAACTCAGCTATTTTGTACATCACCTAAAGAGCTGGTAAGGGGATGCAATTTGGGTAAAATAGAAAAGAAAAAGGCTGTCTGTGATTTTGATGGAYAGCTCCCCAAAGAATCTCCAAATTCCAGGACTGCAAAGTAGACTGTCACATTTGTAGATTTGTTGCCTCTCCAGGGAAATTTGAAGTGAGGTGTATCACCAGACACAGCCTTTCACTGGTTSTTTTAATTTCATTTCTTCAAGACCAGTTACTCTCCTTTACAAAGATTTAGATTAGGGTTTGCTTTAGTTGACAAATTGTTTTGTTTGGTGGATTTTCTTTCTGGTTGTTTGTTGCATTGTATAATGAAACCAACAGAAGTTTATCAATGCTGACATAGAGAAGACTTTTTCAGGCATGTTTTTATCCTTTAAGTTACCTAGACCACATTCCAGCTAGTAAGAGGGTGTGAAAATACACACACACATTTGGCAGCATTTTTCCCAAGAGGYAGAGGTGTCCTCACAATTGAACTCTGCAAATATTAGCTGCAGCTTATTGGGAAGAGAGTGTCCCATATTATAAAAGTGCTGAGCAAATAAGGGATGTTCTCTGTTTGCAAGAGAGTTCCAGAAGTCAAATATATAGAGATACAGATATGGTTTCAAACTGAGCCGAAATTGTGCTTGACATTTCAAGGTGTTTGACAACTCAAAGTACAGAAGGAAAGTTCATTTCAGATCCAGCAAAATATTTTGTTCCAACAGCATCTGAAAATAACCTTTTTGAGGATGTTATATATAGCTTCTCCTTTCCCAACACATGCATTTGGATACACTTCCTTGCCAAATCTCTGTTCTTTCTCAGACAAATTATTTGGCAAATTAATCTCCCATTACAGACAAAAAGATCATTAGTTGATTACAAAGGAGGCATTAACATTTACCTTTTGCCTTTTCACAGCTTCCCTAATTAAGTCATTCATCACCATTCTTCACTTATATCAGCACAGAACTTACCTTAAAAGCATGTCAGATGTGACCAGAAGAATCCTGCACTAGAATAAATACATATCTCACACAGTGACCCACAGCATTTTATGTTCCCAGACAGTGCCTGTACTTTTACTTCAGAAAATGCACTTCAACCTCAGCTTGGCTAAAATAAATAAATAACAACAATCCCTTTGTTACTCCAGTAATTATTTTTTTKGCTTCTGTAGAATGGCAGTAATCATTAAATGCTACCTTGCTTCATTAAAGCCTGAATTTCCAAGAACTGAAAGAGACAGTGCCACAGGGTTAAGTAATTCTTTCATCCCATGGCTGATGTGTTTTATCCCTGCTGGGTCACGAGTRCTCTTCATTTACCGAGCTCCAGGTTCCATCCAACTATTTATTTGTGGAGCCTTTGTTGTAAACATTCTGGGCAGCCAAAAAAAATAATCAGGAGTCTTTCCTATTCAATGTAAATACAATTCTGTCAAAATAAAAAAAAAAAAAAGTTTTCTGGTAAAATGGAATGGATGCTAAGAAATAACCCAACCAACAAAACAATTACAGGGGCTGCACTGCTCTGTCTGTCATCTATAAGAAAATCTGAAAAAAAAAATATAGCTTTACATCATTTTTATGAAGGTACTTCTCTGGACTTGCAGTTCATTTAATTTTGCCCTGGAGCACGTTTTCTGTGAGTAACATGGAATACAAGCCACTTGTCTGTCCTCTTGTCTCTAAATAATCTCTCTCCATCTTCTCTCAGAGCCAGGCTGTCACAAGCAGCTAATACCTCTACAGAGATAAAATAAGACAAAAGCAATAACCACAGCCCAGGCCCCCAGGGATTTCTTCCCTGGCTCTAACTACAGTGTCCACTCTATCAAAATCCTGCCTTGTTGCCCTGTGTCAATGTTTACATGCTCTGCTGCTTTCACCACTTGTGTTTTCAGAGGGATTCCAGCCTTATCTGCTCTGTCAGGTGATGGCAACAACTATTTCCTTTCCCCATTTCCCCTGTTTGTGTCACCTGCTGCCAGCCAGCTCAGGTAACAGCCTCTACTGAGGACTGAACTGTGCTGAGCAATTCCATCTTTACATGAAGGATGCTGTGTTTAAAGGAATCACTCAAGTGCCCTGCAGCACAGCAGCAGAAAATGTTCTGTGCCTTCTCGTGCCCCTCAGACCAAACTGGAGGTTGGCTGYTTTATTTTGGCTGGGCCAAGTCAAGCCCTGATCCCAGAGGTGTGAGTGCCAGTCCTGGTTTATTCCCCCTGCCTTCCACATTCCCCCATCCCTGCTGCTTGTGCAAATGCTCCATAAGCTGGGTGAATTGCAATTCAAGGTGATGCAGCCTAGTTTAAACAAATAATGAGATGTTTGCATCATTTTGACAGATTTGGGGAGGCTAAGCAAGCAGCTGAGGTTTAAGCAAATGGTAATCTCTGATTCAGAATGAAGATGAAGAGGAGACAATATTTCTGGTGGCTTTGCTGGAAACAAAATGCCCAACCATTATTTATGTTGGCATGGACCTGTTCAAGGGTAAGTTTCAGTTTTTCAAAAGAGGAGTACTGTGGCTGTTAATGTAGCTGCAGTTATGGAAGCCTCMATTACATCCAGATGCATTTTGAAATCCCAGGCATTTCATCCTCTGAAAGATGGACATGGCAGAAAGAAATATTTCCTCCCATCTGCCATACAAAAATAAAATGAATATACAAAAATAGAATGTCTTATTCAAAGTCAAATCTGAACCTACAGCAGAGGGAGGAAAAATAAACTCAGGTTTCCCAATTTTTGGAAATCTTYAGCCAAAATATTATCCTAACACAGCCAGCTGTGGTGAGTCTCTGGGCTCTGCACGGAGCAGGCAGAGAGCTGCTCCTCATTAGCAGAACTCTGCAGGATTTCTGGCTGGAAAACATCAGTTCTGCTCAGTATTTCAAAATTAGTATTCAACTCAGTCTTTCTCACCTTTGTTATTGTGAAGAGCAATCCCCCCTGGTGCTCTGGCAGGAGCTGAGGAGCACTGGCAGCCCCAGGTGAGCCAAGGCCCCAGGGAGCTCTGCCTTCCCATGAATTTCCAGGGTCCCAAAAAYTGCTCATGGAGCAGCCAGGCAGCACCAGAAAGCTCTGCAGGCAAACCTGTCCCAGGTCTGCACTTGTCAAAAAGCTCAAACTTGTGCAAACAGACCAAGAAAATGTCCTTGTCTTCCTCTGACAAATTAAGTGTATTTCATTAGTGTTCCTCCTAAACAGCAGAAGAGTGTTTTTCAACCTCAGAAATGTGCAATAGAGTGAGATGCAAAAAGCCCAATCTATTTTCTGAGAGAAGTSCAAGAGACAGTTTAATAAGCAGCTGCATGGAAGAAATTCCTGGTTGTAGCAGAAGACATGATGGAATCTAATAATTGGGGGATCATGCTAGAGAAATTCTGACTTCAGAATGAATTGGAGCTTTTTAAACAACACAGATAATTAAACATTGAAGAGCTTGCTGACCCACTGGGGCAAATTCTCTTCTGCTTTGAGGGTTTTTGCAGTCAGAGCAGGCATCTTCTAAAAACTACCAAAAAACTCAAGCAGAAATGATGGGGCTCTCTGTGTGAGCTGCTGGGTCAGGATCCTGGCCCTTTGTTAGACAGTTTAATTAAAGAAACCTGATGGAAGCTGGGGAATTTAAGAATTTAACCTTGAACATCAAATTCACAGAGTATTAGGGAGCAAGAAAATACCACAGCTCAAAGCAAAGTCCATCAACTGGCAAACTTTACTTCTCCAATGTTTATAAATTATATAAAACTTTTATGTATTAAGAATTAATCAGGCAAGTTTCCTRGACTGGGCTAAATTCAGCCTAATGATCCTTTGATGTAGAGTTAGAAATTTCTTCAAACAATATTTCCTCAAATTTCTCACACTACAATTACTGTAGTCACAGGGCAAGAGATCCAGGTGGAGATTAACAACTCCTTCTCTGAAAATAATGAATGCAGTTTCTGGTAATCCAGGATCAAAAGAACAACATCTTCCTCTGCTTGTCATGGCTAAGGATGTGCAGCAACCCAAAAGTTGTCAAGCAGGACACACTTGTGAGTGGCACAGTCATGGTTTTATATTAATAAAATCAAGATTAGGCAGCAGATAACAGCTATTATTAAACAGGACTAACCATGGTCAGGGAAGAAGAAGAAAATGTTCTTTATGTGTCTTTCTCGAGTAGGAAGTGGAAGCTTTGTTTTGAAGCTGGCCCTTGAGAGAGTTGTCATATGATGCTGGGTTAAAACAAAAGTCAAAAGAGCTACAGCAGAGTTAGTGGGAAGAGGGCAGGTGAAGTGAGGAGCTCCCAAATCCACCCTCTCTAAGCAAAGCCTCCTCCCAGCCTGTCAGGCTGCCTGCACAGGGACTCTGCAGGGCAGTCCCAAGGCAGATGTCAGGACTTTCCCTGTATCCCTGTGGGGATTATCTCAACCTGGACCTCACTCCCAAACTGCTTTCCATTTTTAACCATTGGATTGCACTTTGCCTTTGTCTGCTGACTCCAGGGAACTGTGCTAAGAGAAAGCTTTCATATCCCTTGAGACCWTTAGGAAATCCCTTCCTGCCTTGGCTGCTGCTGCAGAATGGCCTGACTGAGGGCAGGAAAGCCATTTGCAATTGCCTGTTCCAGATTTGCAGTTCCAGATCCAGCCAAGCACTTGACTGCTTGCCTAACTGCACAGCTCTGTGTTATCCCATTGACTGGAGCAGGACCACTCACACAGTTAAAATTAAATGCCTGGTTAAGTGCCTTGTAGGTTTTTGGCTTGTTAACAATTCACCACCAATGCCTCACCCTGCTCAGGCTGTCGTTCCTTCTCACTGCAGTGCCCCTCTGGAGTTTAACAGCTCCTTTTTACTCCAAGCTGAACAAGCAAATGTGCTCCTGAAAGCACCCCTGAGAAGATCTACTGAAGAACCTGCTATCTTTCCAACTTATGTAATTTTTATAACAGATCTGTACATCACACTTATCTCATTAGCAGCCATCTCCTCAGGCACTGCATACAGTGTGGGTGGGTTTTCCTTTTTTTTTTTTTTTTTTGATTTACCTAAGAACACTTGCTGTCTCTAATTTTCCATGAATCTCATGAATTGCCACTGAAATCTTTATAGCTACAGTAGCCYGGGATGTAATGTTCTAAACCAATTTTATACCCAATAAAACAMTTTAATACCCAATAAACTTTATGAAGAAAGTGGCACATTGCTAAGTAGTGCCTCTTGCTAATGAGATCAAGCCAAAGATGCCTGAGGGAGGGAAGCTCCATGTCTGTGGGTAGCAGCCTTGGGTGTGTGCTGACACTGGGGACATCAGRGACCYCACAAACCAACTGGGRCAATCTGAYTGCCCAGCCAGATYTGGCAAAGCTGTCCCMGTGGGTTCATCAGAATGACTGATTCCTGTCACAACAGGCACAAATCCCTCAAGTGTTCTACTGCAGGTACAGAGGGAGAGTCAAAAATGCACCAGGGAATCCAGGGAGCGGGGCAAGGAGAGCTCCTGTCACTGCCTCCCTGGTGGGTTTATTTTGGGTGAACTCCCCAGAGGCACAGCCTTGGCTCCCCCAGAACAGCCAGGCTGCAAAAGGCACAGAAACAATCTCTCACCTTGCTGTGAGAGATTCTGAACTGCTTTAGTTCAGCTAAAACCTGGAAGTGCTGGCAGGTGAAAAGTGAGAGTTGATCTTGCAAGAACTTTCTGGAGCAGCCACACGTTGGCTACCAGAATTCTGGGAAGAGATGAATTCTGGGTTTTCATTTAAGCTGAGAACAGCACACCTAACCTCGGGGTGGAATTGGCATTCTGAAAAACAGAACTTCACTTGGCAGGACAGTCTCATCATTTTGCTCCATAGAGCAGCATGCAACAGATCTAATCAAATAATTGTGATGTGCTTCAGCTAGAAAGAAGGGTRAGGGAGAAAAACTGTGTGTAAAGGAAAAGAGGATGGGTCACAATAGCAGCAATGACTTATGAGGGTTATTTCTTACATCTGAAAGCCCAATAACTTACAAGTACCCCAGCCATAAGCGAATTATATCAGCCTTTTGTGCAAGTAAAATCTTCCATTATGTACCCAGTCTGATGCACTGCAACAATTTGTCTCCTTTCACAAAATCATAAGGAATATTTCCCAGAGAACATCAAAAGCCACAGAGGGTAAAAAGCTTYCTTGCCTGAGAAAAAGCCCATACCTTGATCATCAGCACTGCTCTACATTTAAAGCTGCCTCAGTGCTCTGCTTTTGATGCTCTCWAGGAGGTGTTTCCTACAATGCATCATTGACATACAGTCCATATCCTCTGTTTCCTTCTCTTTTTTCCTCTGGCACTGAGACTAAACTGTACTTTCAGTTTGGCTCTTGTCAATTGGCACTGACTCATTGACTGTGCTGAAGTTACTCTGAATCCATCCCATCCATAAGAACAGCTTTTGCAATCCTCTCCCCTCACCTGATTTGTTATCACAACTGGGCCTGGGATCCTCACTGATTTCAGCATATTAACAAAAATAAAAAGAGCCAACTGATAACAAAACTAGTGCTGTATTTCTGCAATTTGCCCCATGGACCCCTTGGAGCAGTTCAGATGCTGTGCTCAGCTCTGCAGTGAGAGGCTTCATGTTTCTAAACTTACCCTAAAGAAAACGAACTTTTAAAATGAAATTTCTACACTATTTTTGTCTTGTGCAGAAGCACTGTAGAGGGTGATCATGTGCTKTCAGGGAAATAGCACAGATAATAGACTTGAACCTCATCTCTCAGTTTCCCAGCTGACACTGCCAGGGTTTGAAGAAAAAGTCCTCGAGTCATAATGAGTGCAGACAAGTAGGGACCTCTGAGTGACCTCATTTTGGACAGAAAACTGCTCCAGTTCCAACCTCTGACGGCTTCAAAGGCTAATTCAGAACAGCAGTCCATGTTATCTAAACCAAACTGGAAAATGCYTGCCCTGGTTGTTTACTACAACTTGAAGAAACCAATTTGTGGCCCTGAGATACTCTTGGCTAAATACCAGAAATCTGTGCTTTATACTGTGGTAACAAAATCTGCACGTTCCCTCCTGTCCATACTCTGCTCCATCATCCATTGCTTCATTTGGAAAAGAAAAATGAAGAAACAGATGGGTGCACAGCCTTAAACACGTGCACATCCATTTCCCCTGGCCTGAGTGGAAGTTAAAGCTCAAAAACCTCTATTCTATTCTATGGAATATTCTATGGAAYGGAATGAAATCTGCCCTGGGTGCTCTTGCATCTTTAGGAGACAGATCTCTGTAATCATCTCCCACTTAATCAAAACACAAGGCAGCAGAGCTGTGATTACACAATTTCAGATGACAAGCAACAGTCCTCATCGTTTGTTTTGATGAATTCTGAGCTCACTATGTAGATAACATGGTTAATTTGTTATTCAGATGTGGCATTTAATCACTGAAGGACATTCTGAGTCTGACCAGGGGAAAAAAAAAACCCAAACAACAACCCAAGTAACAATAATCAAGCAATATTTGATGAATGTGATATGTTTTGAACAGTTTAAAGTGTTGAGCTTAGCAAAAGTAGGCTAAGTTAGCAAAAAATGTACTAATCAACAAATCAAACCACCCCCACCCCTCCCCAACCCTGCCTTGTTTCACTTCTCTGATATTTCACATCTGCAAGTTGCTGCACTGGAGGCAGGGTTTTTTGGGKTTTTTTTTTYCTTAAATTACAGTAGTTTTGTATTCTGAACAAATTCACTTGCTCAGCAAGAGAAATGACATTAAACTGCTGACAAAATGTACAAAGCAGAGCTGGTTTCAGATATTCATGCTCCAGACTGTGTCAAAAGCACTGCAGACATTAATATCAAACCATGACTACTTCTAATAGGAACTATGAAAGAAGCCAAAATAAAGTGTGTTTTCTAAAGCAGGAAGCTGAAAAAAAAAGGTGTCTCAGCATGATAAAGGGACTGTGGAAAATGCAGGTACTGATTTCATGGGTATTAASTGTGCATAATGTACCTGTGTGACAAGCCAGCATAACCTTGTGGGTAGGGCATTTCTGTCAGCCTGAGGAGCAGAGAATCCTTGGCTCCTTCAAAAGCAGAGTTTGTGAATGAGACACCCCCCACCTCAGGGCTCTCCATGTAAAGGGCAGGGGATAAAATATAAAGATAAAATTGCCTTCTGTTGAAGACACAKGAGAATCAGAAGCTGAAAAAAGCAATTAAAATACCCTGGGGTGGGGCTTCTGTTTGTTTGTTTTGTTAAAAACAAAACAACATTGGAGTTTTAAAATACTATTTGCTCACACATATTTAGGCAGGACTTTTTGTGCTGACTCAGAATGAAAATCCTCCAGATATCCGTGATTSTTGGTGTGCCTTGCTTTACATTTGGCAGATCTGGGGATCCACAAAGTCGACAAATGCATCTCTTTTTATCCACCTGCAGKTCTTTCCCAGTTTAGCAGCAGCAAGAAGATGCTGGCTGGGCAGGGTGACCTCCTTTGTGCTATTCCCTACCTCAGCACATCACTCCTTCTGTTAGGTGGGTCATCTCCAGAGGAAGGGCACATGCTATTAAATAGAATTGTCCCCTCACTCAAGTGTCATCTGTGARATGGTTACAACTCCCAGCAATTCTGATCAAGACACTTATTAGCTCAAACCAGTGTTTTATGGCTGCAGTGGATGATATCCACACCAAGAATGAAGTAAATTGTTCTTTTTTAAGTCTTTGGTCTTTAAGGGCAGCAATTTAAACCATTTATACTCAGTGAACATTTCAGCTTTCCTCATTTCCAACCATTTTCAGCCCTGTCCATAAAAAAGTCACCATCAGGAACATCCTCTGCTTTCTTTAGTGTTACCCTAAGCAAAATTAAAAGTGTCATCAGGTACTGGGAGAGCAAAACTTGGCTCTCAAGTGGGTCCAGAAGAGGAAATCCACTGAAGCTTGAAGGAGAAATTATTTAGTCTCCAGTTCCCTTTGCCTTTTTGCAACCCTGAAAAGAACCAAAACATTCACACTCCAGCTGCCTGGTGGTCCTGTGGGTAACCTAAGCACTTGGGGTGGGTGTGAGCACTCACAGTTTGCTCCAAGTTGTATTTATCTGACCCATCTCTTGGTGTGGAGAATGTACCTGCAGACACAGGAGCTGGGCTGTGCCATCAGTGAGGTGATCAGTGGCACTGGCACACTGGCAGGCAACTCTTGCACTCAGACAGAAGGAAACAAAATACATTTTCATCAGCTGAAATACAGAGACTGAACCTATAAACATAAAGCATCTGCTTTGTGGAAGTGAAAGAAAAGAGGAGAAAAACCRAGAGAAACATCAAGGCTTTAAAATGATAAAAGCCCTGCTAGGAACCACACACTGCACTTGCTGAAATGTCTGCAATCATTTGTCAGCTGTGAGATTTTAAAGTGAGGATCTGAAGGTGCTGAAGATGGAGAATGGACAGGACACTGCTCCATTTCTCCCTTTCTGAAAGCCTCACAGTGCTTTCAGCACAAGGAAACATCGATGTGGGGATCCCCTCTGTGCCAGACACATTTTGGGTGCTGGCAGGCAGCAGCCAGGAACCTGATGAGAGCAATCAGCAGGCACAAAAGTGACAGCATTGGACATCAGGCYTCATGTCAGGGCTGGCTGCTGAGGAGGGAAGCTCAAACCTCTGGCACAGGGGACACCAGCACTTCCTACCAAGGTGCTTTTGTCACTCACAACCACCCCAGCCCTGCCWCACCATGGAACTGCTGCTCCTGCCAGCTGCTGCTCAAAACCCAGAGAAATATGCAATGGATTCGAGGAGAACAAGATCTGATATTTCTGTTTACACTCTTTAAAAGCAGCCCCGGGGCTGTAAAATTTTGCAGAAAACATCACTCTGATTTTCCTCAGCTGAATGATGCAAAACAAATTTCACCCCTGCTGTAAAATGATGCTTAGTAATGTTACAACCGTGTGGTTTAGGGACAAAAAAAAAAAAAAAATAAGTGAAGAAAGGTCTCTGTGCTCAAAAACTTCCTACTTCTTCTATGCACATATGTCAACTAATAAAAAATATTTTTCCTGTGGTTTCAACTATTGAATAGATGACTCCCTGACTGCTTTAATGTGACTGTTTCCTTCTTCCACAGCAGTACTTTGAAAATCCAGTCTTGGACCCACAGACCTTTGTACCTGGCACTCAGAAACAAAGATCCCATCAAATTCCCTCTCTTTTCAACCCAGCTTTCTTATTTTTCTGCTATAAGCTGAAGGATGCTTCAAAAGAGAAGAGTGGCAAACTCCACAAGGAATGGCTGTGGCAATGTGGGCAAAGTATTTTGCTGCCTGAAAAGAACCAATCGAACGTTTTAAAGAAAATAGAGCAAGAAAAAGCTTTTAGGAGAATACTGCCACAAACTCAGAAGAGTTTTGCCTGACTGAATTCAAAATCCAGCCCTGCTCAGCCTATCTACTGAAAGACAATGTTACAAAACAAATCCAGCTTTTGTGAAATTCTTCAGGAGACAAATCTGATTGACTTGTCAGCAGYTCCTTACTGTTCTGCAGTTCCAATAGCATACGATATGAGAATCAAATATTAACAACTTTGTTTCTCAGGAATGCTTCTGTAACGTAAGGAGGGATCTCTCATGAACCTGTTGCTTAAAATGATTGTGATTTTTCATCTTAGATGAGCTCTGAAAGCCACCACCACTCAGTCAGAGGGGAGCAGCTTTTGCAACTCTTTCAAGTCATTCAGAAGAAACAAAGCAGAGGCAGCATTTGGTGATTTGAGCCACTGAAGAGCACAAGCTCTAATTGTCCTGCTCTTTAGAAGGTGCATTGGCTCACACCATCACTCCTGGCAGTGCAGCATCACACGAGGGCATCATTGCACTGTAAACACACTGAAAGGAAACCAGCTCCTGCCTCAGAGTGCTCACTATCCTCTCAGACAAATGGAGAAAGCACATGAAACAAAGGCAGGAGCTTCCCTAAAAGCTCAGTTTTTATCTAAGGAAAGAGACAGCAGTGCAGATGGTGCACCTATTTAACAGCACCTCAATCATTTCCTCCTCCCTCCCAGTCAGCCTCTCTTTACTGTTACTCATTTTCAGTGGAGGACCACGTTGGTTTGAGCAGCTCCCTGCTGCTTTCTCACAGGTTTCTTCACGGTGTCTTTGTGAAAATCAATGCTACACTACTTTTCAAATGCCACTGTTTGGTTTGAGGCACTCATTTTTGCAGGCTGAGACAGACAGGACACATCCCAGCTCCCCTGCATCCATCTCCTGCAGCAAAAACCCTTCAGCATGTGCTCAACTTCACCCAGGCACTCAGCTCCTGGTGGCACCACGGGGACAACTGCTGCACTGATGGCAAAGCCCCAGAGAGGCAGTAAAACCCTGGGTCTGCTCAAATGTCTGGCTTCTCCAAGCTATTTAATGAAAAATCAACWTAAACACAAACCACTGTGTTCTCCTACCCAGCAAATCAGGTTAGAAAAYTCTAATATAAATGATTTCTCTTCTATTATTATTTTTATATGTGAATCATCAAGCAGGCAAGCAGGCTACAGCTGCTCTGATACACACCATTTAAATTCTGGGAGCATGTTTCCTTGTCAGTCATTAAAACAATGTGGTGGTTACACATATGTTGATCCAAAATATTAAAATCMCATTAACACATATATAATTTTAGGATATGGTTTTTCTATGTGTATATATATATATATTTAGGATAGATACCTACACACTCTTGGCATCCTTCCACAAAGGGTTTTTGCTTGAGGGAAAATGCCCCAGTGCCAAGTTCCAGATCTTTCCAACTGAACAAACACCTCAGCAAAAGTAACACCACAAGTATGAAATTAAGTCTGAGGTGTGCTACAGCACTGTAAGCTCCCTGCAGAGAGGATCTGACAGAACTGCAGCCAAAGTGTTACCAGGGAAATTTTCAAGTGAAAATTCACTGGGATTTGGACATCCAGGCCATCAAACATCCACTGGAAAATTTCACCCTTTTTTATTGATCATTCCTCAGATCAGATGCACCCCCAGCTTTATAAAGAAACAGAAAYGTGACAGCACATGTGCTTGGGAAGGGGGAGAGAAAGGAAAAGGCACTAACCTGCAAACCAGAATATATATTTAATATTACAATTACTTTATTGCTTCCATTCCACTTGAATTTTTGGGCTAGCAATCAAGTCAGAAGRATTCACATTATCAGAGGACCTGGCCCTCATTTTCCTTCTGAATTGTCTCTATTGGCTGCACGTCAAAATAAACACGTCTTGGGCATCTGACAGGGCAAAGAGTCAAGATTGCAGGTTCATGGAATRTTTTTGTTTGTTTGTGATTTGTTAGTTAGCTTTCTTAAGCTTCCTTTGGAAAGGTTTAGTGGTATTTATTTACTGCAAGTGGGCAGGGCTTACAAGAGAAGCTTTGTTCAGTGCCAGGGAGGCTTGCTGCCTTATTTGAGTACCTCTCCTTTGTGGAAGGGATTTGTTATTTGTTTGTTGTCAAGATGCCTCTGGGCATTAGCCCCCACTCCTTATGAAGAGATTATTTTTCTATTATTTTGCAYGCTGCTCCCCTTCAGCACTTTCAGCTGCTGCAAAACTCGAGGATGTTCTAACAGGCAGATGGATAATGCAGGGACACTGAGAGCATTTAACACCATGCCTTCAGATTTTCTTTCCTGGCATMATTTTCCTTTGAAGTGGCTCCTCAGTCCCCAGATACTGACTCCCCTTTCCTTGCCCTCTCTTAATTCCTSCTTGATCTCTACTTTAATACCATTTTTTAAGTGCTGCAGCTTTACTTGTGTGCACATGGCCCCACACTACTGTTACCAGACCCTGCAAAATAMAGAAGGATCAAGAAGCCTACCCCTTCTGGCCAGGTTGACCCTGGAAAATGAAGTCTCTTGGCATTTTGATGGAAGTCATAAGGACTTTATTTTCCTCCAGAACAGCTAATTTTCTTCTTGAGCCACTTAGTTGGGAACTGACCCAGTTTCAGCACCCAGGTCCAATTCCTGTGCTGGATCACACAGCCCTTCACAAAACCCCGTGTGTCTGGTCTTTGAAATGGGACAGAGAGGTCACTCTGCACAGGAGGCTTAATTTGGAAATAAAATCCCAAGTCAGCAATATGGGAGATGCCATTAGGATAATCTCAAGGCAAGAGTGTGGGGAAGAACAGGCAGACAGGGGAAAAATTAATATTACAAGGTCCTATTTCACATCTCAGCAGGCACAAGGTATGAACTTGACAGGTTTGTCCTCTGAGCRGCTGAAGGAGCGAACCCCATGCACGAAGCAAGAGTTCCAATGGCATAAGGCATTTGCAAGCTGTCAAAAAAAACCCCAGCACTAAATTCAAGCTGTTCTGATTCACTGGTACATGACTGTAGAAATAGCTAGTCTGGCACCTTTCAGCTTCCTTCAGGATYGCAGCTCTAAAAGGACGACGTCTGGAAAAGCACCAACAGCTTTCAGCTTGCTAAGGCAGAAACATTTCACACAAGACTTCTTAACACATTGGAGAAATAAATAAAATTTAAGGGCTACATGCCTCAGGATCCAGTACAGCTTCCTGGTTTATAACCTGAACTGGTGTGGACTGGCATCTCATCACCGGTTTCAAGGCAACCACACTCATCTGTCAGCTGAGAATTGGACAGAACCCCTTTATCATTGGCCATAACCAAGTTTAAGGACATCTCAGAAGTTAAAGAAGATGCAATATCAGCAGGTTTACACAGGGCAGATAAATAAAAGCCTAAAGGAAGAGATGGGTAGTAACTTGCACAAAGGGGTAGTTGAGGTGCATGAAAAAGAAACATTAGATTGCCTCACAAAAATCAGGCAGTAACACCACTCAAAAAGAAAGTTATCTTGAGATAGTGCACTAAATCTAGTGATGAATGTGCTGATAACTCAATACTTAGCTTTGTGTCACCACTGTAAATCAGAGGCAATCTYTCAAAAGTCTGAATGTTGTTCTTTCTTAGTCCATCTTCAGCTCAGGGTTCTCAGCTCTAATGGAAAGAACAAAATTTATAGTCCAGAACTTTGAGTTGATTCTTATTCTAGATGGGAGCTTGTCTCCAAGAGGTTAGACTGACATATTTCTTACTCTCACAGATGCTTGAAAGCTTTYAAGGAAGCCTGAGATTGACAAAAAGCAGAACAAGATACAGCCTAGGACTTGGGGAAGAGAGAAGATTCAAATTCTAAGCCCTTTATAATCTTTGTCATGCAAATTCTTCCTTCTGGAAAGGTTCTCTTGTTCTTCACTACCAGACCAATATTTTGGAGYCCTCAGATATTCGTTTTCATGTCTAATATATTTATATTTATCCATGAGCARAAGTCACTGAGCCCAGGGCTCTCCCTCCAGCCCAACACGTGGCCCCAGCACAACAGAAACTCCACTGAAGGGCTCAGTGGTGCAGGACACAACACAAAACTTTTCCTTTTGATCAGGATACTTTGGGGCTTTTCAACACAAGGATAATTAAGACTGGTTAATTGATAGATATAAGAGTGAATGTGTATAATTAAGCAAACACAGTGGGCTACTATGAARTCTCTGAGGTGGAAGTCTCTTTATGTGGCAGATCTGGGTTAGCAATCTGAGGCAGCTGCACACAGATGTTCCCTTCACACTCTGAATTGATTCACTCCTTCTGAATCAAATCAGCAAGACATTAGTTTCTTTGACATCTTCACTGAAAGGATGTGTCAAATTCTGGAAACACTTTGAAATTTGTCACAGACATGTAAGTGAGAGAAGTGATTTAGTCTTCAGTGTTGACATGAATAAGTGGTTTAGTGGCACCCTTTTGAAACACTGAAGTGAAACACCGAGCAGTGAAACGCATTTGTGTCGGCTGGAGGAGCAATCTAAAGCAATCTGAAACTGGGGTTGGTAAACACAGAGACAACAGACAAGAAGGAAAAAAGCCTCACTGAGATGTTTGGAACAAAGGCATAGAAAAGCCTTTCACGCTTTGTCAACCTACTGCACCCCATTCAGGATTTAAAAAAGAATAAAATTAAAGCCCCATGACTAACACAACTGGCCATGGCTGCCCAGGTGTCCTGAGAGCAGCTCTCACACCTGACCACACCAACTGGGCTGGAGATGTTCTCTCCATAGCTTGCAAAAAGTGTGCAAKGCATTACTGAAAACTTCACCTGCAAAGCAAGGTAACTCTGATTCAGATCTCACTGAAACCAAAGACATGGATTTATTTAACAGGCTCATCAGCTCTACAACCATCTTCTCCCATTTGCACACAACAAGGAAGTGTCAGACACCTGTGATAACCAGCTCTGGTCACATGTTTGAATCATTCAATTGGCTTTTTCCCCTTTGTGAGAAAAGAGCAGATGACACAGAAAATCCATCTGATGACTTTATGGGTGTCCCCCACTGAAGAATGGGGGATTGAGCCCAAGGTTTATATTACAGCCTGACACTGATATTTCAAGCAGCCTTTTCTAACTCACCCATTGCCTTTCTAACCCTCTCTGGACTGGATGAGTTGCAGCAATGAAGGCTGCCACTGTGTGCTCAGCTTTTTTAGCATTCAGGTAAACACAATGCACTTTCTGYTCTTTATTCCCTCGCCTCAAAAGGGGAAACTGAGAAGCAAATTGGTTCATCTTGATCTAGTGGTGACCTGGATGCAGGAACAAATTCAGGCTTAACCTGTGTTTCTCCAGCACCAGCACATCTCACTCTACCACTGAATGATCTGCACCCAGCAGCAAAGATGAGATAGAAACACAGGTAGTTGTGAATAAAGCAGAGAAGAGAGAAGCAGTGAAAAAAACYCTGATTATTTTTCCTTCTGTATCATAGGGATTACTGAAAGGCACTTTTCAATAGAGAAAAAACAAATTACAGAATGAATCAATGCTTGAAATCTGCCCCGTTTCAGAAGAGAAAAAACAAACGCATATTTTAAATTACATTGATAATGCGTTCTTTCTTCTCATCAAATTGATTTGCACGGYATTAAATATTTAATTAAAATACAACCACTGGTTTCTCTGGAGGATTGGGAATCAGGCAGGACAGGGGGGCAGAGCTGAGGCTCAGTTACAGCACCACAGTTTTGCATCTGGCCTCAGTCCCAGGCAGCTTTCACAGTGTGAATCACTGAGATATTCTGTCCATGCAGGGCACAGCTCAAATTTGCCCCTCTGTGACAACTCCTCCTCTGGTCCAAGCCCACGAGGCCAACAGACATAAGTGCAATAAACAAATGTTAATGTGGCTCATTCTTGCCAGTTAATTAATAGTTCTTCTCAGAAACCATTTAGTAAATTATTTGGATGATGCATGGTGCTTTGATGGCATTTTGCAGTTACTAATAACACCATTCTCCCTTCCTATGCCACAGCTGGTTTTATTAATAGAATCTTTTCATGATCTGCAAGAACATTCACTAAAATAACACCCAGAAATATGTTCCACAGAGGTTGTTCTGAATGCCTCACCTCTAAGGAGCACAGCTGTTTTAGGAATCCATCAGTTTGCTGGCTGAAGAGAAGGATTGCTYTCAGGAGCACAGAGCCTGAYATTCCTGTGGGAGAAGGTGCTTGCTGTGACTTTTCTAACTTTCCATAAGACACCAGAGTTCCTAACAAGGAAAAATTCACCTGCTCCTTCCCTTATTGAACTCCACCAAGTCTAATGGGCTCTCCTGATTCATTTKCACTTAATTGGCTCTAAGATGCTCCCTCATTATTAGTTCAGCTGCAGGCATTCACACCATCTTGGAAAGGTAAATTGGCCCTAAAACCAGGGAATTACTCTTTTAATTAGGTTGGATTGATCAGARAGGCTACAAAGATCACCTGCATTAACTACAAATCAGCACATGTACCCTGCCCAGAGTCAGGGAGTGACAAATGACCACAGAGGCCTTGTCTTGTAGCACCCAGCAGTGTGAGMCCAGGCTCCAGGATGTTCCAGTGAGGCCATCCATCCAAGGGGCCACAGACTGCAATCAGGCTTAGCTGGAATTTGTTATTGTAATGAACTGAACCTTCTCAAAGTAGCAGATGCCAGGAGGGAAGGATGTTATATGGATTTCCAATACCAGCCAAACAGCCTCGATCTTGGAGCCAAAATTCTGTCACTCTGATGCTCCGTGGAGTGTCTTGTTTATGGACTTTCATTACTTACTCAGCTTTGTAAACCTCTCATTCCAGAGCTCCCCGTGGTATCAGCAACTTATCATCACTTGCCATCAGCTGTTGCATATTACGTGCATTAGTAAAGTTCCCCACAGAAGCACAGAATAACAGAAGCAGTTTGGTTTATTTTCCCCAGCAAGAAGGAAAATAAAATCAAGATTTCCACAGAAAACAAGGTCCTGAATACATAAAAATTAATAACAAGGCACTTAAATGTTTCTGTGCCAAATGAGAGAGTGGGCAATCCAAAGCTCTTCATTATGTTGGTGCCTGGCTAACCTAATCCACATTCTGGGAGGAATTTTGAAAGTTTCCTAGTGCTCCTGTTGGTGTCCTTTCTCAATGACATCCCTTTCACAGTTGCTCAGGTGATCTTAAGGATTCTCCCTTTTCAGCACCCAACCTCTGCCATCAGGCAGCTCTCAATAAGAGCTGAAACACATTGTGGGGCATGCAGAAGACACTGCTGCTGGGATGGTGCCAAAAATGTATTTTGAGAAGATTCCTGTTGCTTTATTAATTTCAAGTTCCATTGAAAAACAGTCCTTGGTTACGACACAGAYACCCCTGCCTGCAAAAGCTCATAAAGCAATCTTGGGCTGTATGCAAAACATTTGTACTCTGTGTGCTGTTATGGCTATAAATCTGCATTATGCTCCTCTGCACACCAGTATTTATCTTTGTTGTTYAGTGCACCTCTGCACGCTGGAGAATTCATTAGGAAAACGCCACAGTCATGCAGTGTGGCTATAAATTAGTGTGCTGCTGCTGCTGCCTGGAGAAATCCTATTGATTTTTGCATGGCACCCCCAGATTTGCATGTTGGCCAGTCAGCTTAGCCATAATGCCATCGTGTATACATCAAAAAATATCCTCAAGAGTTGAGTCTGCAGCCCAGCTAAAAGTACATCCTGGCAGGGTGTGAAGACTTCACAGAATGCCAGTGAGGAAAAAGGCCCCAAAACCAATCAACTAATGGCTTGGATCTAACCAAGCATGAAAAAACAAAAAGGAAAAAAGCAAAAAGGACACTGCTACACTCAGGGCAAAGGAAGGAAACCCCTTGCAGGACTGCTGGAAAAGGGTTAACCAGGGGATGGAAGACAGGAAAATCCAAGGAGGAACATCTGCTTGCAAGCCTTGGTTTGTGCTATCCATGGGCTGCAGCTGCCTTGGCATTCCCACCTGTGACAGGGACACCCCTTCTGTCATCACTCAGCCACAAAARCTGTGAGTTGGCTGGCAATCAATGACTGCAGGAGAGCCAATTGATCACAGATCATGATCAGCCAGATAATTTGCTTCATATTTCCATTAACGAGCCCAACGGGCATGATTAATTGCTGCAGGGGGTGGAATTTCAGCATGGCCAGTGGGGAACTTGCTTTGTAATGTTGTGAATCCCATTACTGTTAATGGCAATTTAACAGCCAAATCCCCTGTGGATCACTTAGGAAAAATTACCCCTTAAGGTTAAAGGGGATTTCATTAATATTATTCCAGGATGCTCTGATTTAAAAGTACTGTAAGTCTTTAGTGTCACACAGAAATATGCATCCCACTGGTTTTTGCATTTCTCTTATTATTATATCTATCCCTTCTCAAATGGAATTTCAAAACACAGTTCAGCCTATTGAAATGTAAGGCAYATTAAGGGTAAATTTTCTAAAAGTTACTCAAGGAGATTTATCYGCTAAATTCCTATTAATATTAATGGAATTGCCCAGCCACATTGCTAGACACTGCTCTGAAAATGAGCCCCAACAACGATTTATCCGTTCCCTTGGTTCTTGATGCCTACATGCAGCAGAATGTACCCCACATCCCAGCCCAGGTTTGGGCTGGAAACCTGGATACCACGTTGTCACAGCTAATGRCACCGAGTGCTTCGTGTGGCACAAGTCTGAGATGGAGACAGAGTCTTACAAAAGACTGTCTGGAGCCAGCACATGGATGTCACTTGAACCTAGCTAAAGAATATGTAGAGTGTTAAATTGTCACTCTGGAGTGCCTTACTGACTGTCAATCACTAAGAAACACCGGTGACAGAGTGCTGCTATTGTTGGCCAGTCGAGTTGATAGAAAGCTCCTCTGAAACACAAGGCTCATCTTCTCCAGAARCCAAAGCCCATTMAGACAGACACCCAAAGGAGTCACCTCCTAAATACACATGGAACAAAAGCATAACTGCAAAGCTTAGGCAGTGTGTCTCTGACTGATGCCACAGCCAAGTTATTGGAAAAACCCCTGACCAGTTTGGGAATACTCATGCACATAAGCCAAAACTTCCAAATTAATCAACTAAATCAACCTCTGATCTCAAGCAGTTATTAGAATTAAAAACATCCCTAAAACAATCTGGCTGCCCTGGATATGAAGAGAGATGCACCTAGCCCAAATATCCAGGATTTAATGATACATGGCACTGYAAGGATTTAAAATTTGTTTTCTGTTCCACTTCTACACCCCATGATTGTTTTTGTACTAAAACCATGTCCAYATTATGCAATCTGCTCCTTGTGAAGTGTGGGGCCTCAAGGTCTGTTTCCATCAAGTGGGAGAAAGGCAGCATTGGATTCTCATTAGCATGAGATAATTCCAAGCTACTTTGTCCGACTACCTGAGGGGAACGAGAGGATGAAAAGAAAGAAGGCAGCATTAAAAAACAAGCATCCACACAGAGAAAGAGAGACTAAAGGAGCAGAAGAGACAATCAGGCAAGAGATAACAGAGSTATAAGGGATACAGCAGACAAACCTCAGAACAGGACTCATTCTTGAGACCTTGAGGGTTKCAGAGACTTCTCCCTGTGCATCTGAGTCCAGCCCTCCTTTGACTCATTAATCAGATTCTATTTACATTCACCTCTGTGTTCATTTCCTGAGGTCACTATTTCAAATTTTTCTTTCCAACACATAACACCTCTAGAAGTCTTTACTCCACTATCTGTCTGCAGTCAGAGGGGATATCAAAAGAAACCTCTATGACCAACAAAGGCTAATTTCCCTACAAAACATAGGCCTCTCCTACTCTTCCTCTGAATTAATCTCTGTTCAAACTAAAACATTTCCTTTACATTCTCACTTCGTGTCACAGACAGAACACCTGGTTTGTTGTTCTTGCAATTAAAAAGGCAATTTTTCTACCCCAAGTATTAGGTTTTCCCCTTCTCATCTAGCCTAGGCTTCTCCTATTAGGGCAAGAAACTCCTCAACCCTCTAATGCTTCTCTTACTTTGAACATCCATTGTGAAAGACATTTATGAGCTTTCCTGGGAGTTGCTAAGGTACTTAAGAGGTCTGGTGTCCACAGCAGCACTGAGCTCATAAGTCACTGGCACAGCCAGAGGAGAATGGGGAACATTAAGGTCTGGTGGAGCTGGGCCAGGAGAGGCAGAGGGAGGGATGGCAGAGTGATGAAATARAATGAGATACATTGGCAAGAGCAGGAGACAGAAGGTGGAGAAAAAGTCTAAAGACTTGCCAGAAAGGAAGGATTTAAGACTGGCAGAGAAGCTGAAGCAAGGTGGGGAAATGGTATGAATTTCCAACGCTGCCCTTGGACAGCTCAGGAGGATTTGGTCCTGGCCATTTGTCTCACACATTTTAGTGGCTCATCCCCACAAAACGCTTCCTTTGTAGCCAGCTCCATGTGCAAAATGCAAAAGRTATCCAAACCTCCAAGACTGCCTTAGAGGGGATTTAATGAGTGCTGCTTGCATGCCACACCTGCCTGCCAGGGCTGAAATCTGAGCAAAGTCAAACACGAGTCTCCCCCTGCATCCCATTTCCATGGTTGCCAAGCTGGTGCCTGTCACACAGCCAGCATGGTCACATCCACACCTTCCTCAGCCCTGCTTTGGTTCTGTGTGTTGAAACAGAACTGACAGCACATCTCTGTTTACCCCAGAGACTGCTGTGAAAGCACCTGGAGATAAATAGGGATGTGGCTGACAGTCAGCTCTTCACATCCAGACTCTAGAAAAAAACATCAATGCCCCGTGAGGTATGAAAAATGACAGAAKTTTGTGTAAAGATCTAAAAAAGCCACCTTAATAAGTGTGAGGATTCACTATATTTTATTGTAGAAACTGCCTTTTTGACRCTTGACATGACAGGAAATGTTGCTCCAGCAAGATGGACAACAGGGCTCTGCCTAATTAAAACAGGCARAGGGAATGGAAAGGGAGAGAAAGTAAGTTATAGCACACTGGCACATCACTGCATCTTCCTGAAGAGATACTGAATARGGATTAATGAGGAAAGAGAAAAATGAACCCCATTTCCCTCAGCAATTATTTTTGCTGTGCTTCCAGCTGGAGACAACCACGAGTAACCTGCACAAATGGAAGCACCTACAACGGCACTGAGCACAGAATGACACAGCCTGGGCCCGAATGCAACTTTCCAAAACCACCTCCCACTTCTGCTGCAGCCCAGAGAACACCTCAGCACAACTCCAGAAGCAAAACACATTGACGTCAAGTTAAAAAATGGCCTGGGGAGGAGGTGGGAAGGAGGAGGTGGGAAGGAGGAGGTGGGAAGGAGGAGGCAAGGTAAAGCTGGGAAGTGACTGATTCAGTTTATACCAGGACTGGCACAACACTGAGGGTGCCCACTGCAGAACACCGAGAGCTTGGCTCCAGGATCCATTTTCCACAACTCCATCTCCTGAGGGGATGGGCCAGGTTCATTTCCAGCACCTGGTACTACCACAGGTGGTTTCCAAACTGTGTAGGTGCCTGAACCCACATGGTTTCTTTGTTCCCACTGGGAGCGGGAAATTCTAATGAGGACATGAATATGCATGGATGCCTGGAAAACTATTGGTTGCTGTTATGCTGTCCCTCCCCAACCCCTCCGTGTCTGATTGGACAGTCCTGGGTTTTCCACGCCCAGGACAAAAGGGTATAAGAATGCTATCCCGACCGGAACGCGAGGCTTTTGGGTACAGCTGCTGAATAAACAGTCTGTTCACCTGGAAGCCAGTCTCCCTCTTCCAACCTCAGAGAAACCCTATATATGTTAGAAGTCTCCCCTTTTTCTTCCCTCCTTCAGGCATACTTGCACGCAGGAGACCGCTAGCCTTCCCCGAGAGGAAGAAGCAGGCTGGTCTCAAATACACACCAAGCAAGGACTACAAGAGCTGCAGGAGAGGAGAAGGAGGGATAATTTCTAACAAAACTGACTTGACCAAGACTCCACCTCTTCTCTCAGGAGGTTCTTTGGTTTGACACAAAATCAGAGCCATGCCCCACTCTGCTGCCCTGCCCCCAGATCAGAAAAATAATGGATGAGTGGAAACAGGGAAGCACTTTTGTTGGAATGCAAAAAATATCCATAATAACCTCTGCAGCCTTTTTGACTGAAGATCATTCCACTCTTATGAGCAAATCCCTCCACATTTCATTTGGCATGTGTTCAAGAAGCCCCAGTTCTAGCAATACTAATGCTTCTCTCTTATCTATTTGCTTCAACAGCTTTTTTTTCCTGCAGTTCCTAAGTCTGGCACAATACTTCCCTGGCCCTCCAAATATAATCTTCATTCTCCTCCCTATCACTTTGTAAACATTTTTCTTCCCTAATACCAGTAATCAGAAAAGCACACATTTTGAGGCTTGGAGACACCTGCCTGCATTGGCTAATCTCCCCAGAGCTCCTCTATGAGTCTCAAAATCCTTCCTGCTGGGCAATTTGCTTCTTCCCACTCAGCACCACGGCTGACCCTCCTCTCTGTCATGCACCCCATTTYCTCCTCACTGTTCCTAACACCCTCCTCAGCCCTGTGTGTGCAGGGTTTCCTCCATCTGCTGAAGATCTTGTCATAGGAAAGGCCCTTTCTCTTTCCCAGCCTTTGCTGTGYTGATCTCTGTCTATCCCACTTATKTTTATATTWAAWAAGGYATTTCTATACAAGTAAAAATCCTTTTTAWGTAACTCCTTCCATTCTAGCTCTACACATGTGTTGAATCTGTATCAGTTCATCAGAGCACCCAAACATTTTGGCACATAAAGAGCAGATTTGTAACAGTCTCTYTTAGATTACACATATGCTATTGATTATGTGTATTAAATGGACAATGGAGCTATGCAGAAMCWTCACAATGAAAATTTAAAATCCACTGAATTTAGACTCTGTTCTGCTTTCATTTTGTAAAATCGATTGAGGCAAACCCAAAGTTTCTCTCTYTAATTCTCTTCCTACACAATATAGCACATCCAAACCTTTCTGCTTCTGGAGAGAAAAATGCTTCTGCATTTGAAATTGTGCATTTCAGATTAACTGAACTATGAAGCTCAGTGTCTCAGCATAAATCCAATATTTCACAGAAGCCTTTGTGAGGCAGAATGGCCCAAAATGAGCACGAGTCCATGATCTCTACTTACATATAAATATGTATACACAGACTYACATACCCAAACACACAGATGAGTTATCAAGATGGGGAGACAGAATGTGTGCATGATGCTGCAGAAAGAGGGCATGCTTAATTAAAGGATATCAATAAAAGAACAAGTCTAAATGGCTGTGACAAAGTCTGGCTTTGTGATGTGTCTGATATTGGAGAGGATTACAGTATTTGATTGCAGATTTAAGAAAACTGAAAGCTCTTAGGTGGAGATACATGAAATAGGATCAAAAACCCCCCACCCTATCCTCAAAATCTTTTTCACATGCTCATTTAGCAACCAACAAAAGAGAAAAACCTCTTATTAAAAATAAAATTAACTCATGATTGGCATTGCTAATATTTATGCATGAGGGAAATGAAGCATCCCTGTTATGTTTTACAGGAAATCACAGAGAAAGAAGGCATGTACTCTGTGCCATGTGAGTTTCTCTAAATATCAGCATTGGTTTCCAAGGAAAAAGACCCTGCAAAGCCACGATCTGACATGCAGAAGTCAGTTGTGGCTTGACAGTGTTCAGCACAGTATGACAACATATCAAGAGCCACTTCCAACAACTTCCACTTCTGTTTTACTGTACTTAGAGACCAGCTTGCTGTTTGACCCCTCTTGGGATGCAGGAGGCCTGAGCCCAGGCCCTTTTATCACCCCTGGAAGGGTGAGAGGKCAGTGGGTGGGACAGGCACCAGAGCTCTCAGGCTTCACAACGCACAGCAACCCAAACTCCTTCTGACAAAGGAAATCAATACGATGTGCCCTGGCTCGGCACAGAATCTCAAGTGAACAAAAGRCCTCCTCCTGCCTGAAGATCACCCCCTGAGCACTGTATCAAAGCTCACCTCATTTAATGCAAGCATCTGCAGAGGGTATTTTCCCCTSCAGGCCTCCCATGTCCTTCTCTAACATTTGCTGTTTGAGATCAGTAGCCTGCACGATTTATYGCACCTGTCAAGGCTAATTTATTCATGCGATCTGGCAGTAATCAAAAGGACTGAGATCGATGTGCCAGCAAACCCTGACACTTCTTCATATTTCAAAGTCCTGGTTGACCTTGAACTGCAGCTAACTGGAGCTGAACTGGCAGCAGCCCTGTGAGGCTGGCGGGCTCTGGCACACCCCGCRCCCCTCGGCTGGAGGGGTCAGGGCAGCAGATGCTCAGGCCAGGAGCAGCCACAGACAGAGGGGTAGGGGAGRCAGCCCCATCCACAGCTCAGTGCTCACAGACCCACCAGCCAGCCCAGCACAACCACCAGTGCAGCTGATGCCTTAAGATTTTAGCTTTTGCATTTTTCAAATCCCATGCTGCTCTAAACTCCATAGAAAGTGGAGTTGTCTTCACATTTTGGCWGGACAAAACAATCCCTCTGGTGATCCCAGGACACCTTGCAGCCTCAGGCCCCAAAAAGTGTAAACAGAAGTGACTTGGGGAAGGAGCAAACTGGGAGAATGTGACTTCATTTCCTGAAGCCATAATTGGAGGATTAATGTGCAAATAGACCAAACTTATTTCTGTCTGAAAAACTCGTGACCAGCATCCACCTCGGGTGTAGCCTCTGCAAGGCTTTTGGCTGCCCAGGGTGATAAATACCCACTTTATCCTCTTACCCTCTGCCTAGCCTCTGTTCTAGGCAGCCATTCCAAGGCATCACAGCTTGAGACTGCACATTCCTGCAGTGTTGGGGAGCCAATGGATTCCTTGATGAGGGAAAAGAAGGGTGAGGGGAGGGAGTGAAGAAAGAAGACGATGTGTGTGTGCACATGCTGTCCTCAGCCAGACTGGCCCCAAGGGCTGTTCTTGGAAATGGAGGGGAGGCAGAGACAGAAAATGCCACCACCTCCCCTCCCTGGGAATTCAGGGACAGTGCTGGTGACCTGGACACAGAAGACACATCAGGAACTCTGCAGGCCACCAGGAACCTGCCAGCACAACGTGGCAACACCAGCTGGAAACAGGAATAGGAGGAACAGATCTCAAGAGGATTGCTTTGGATGTGCTCTCTCACTCCTGCTCAGACCCAGAAATTAGGACTCACTCATTCCTCCTGGAGCCCATCACCCTTGTCCTTTCCTCACTCAATCAGGCCCTAAAGGAACTCAGGGATTTCAAGAGCAGTTCCTACAGTGCATGCAGGTGCTGTAACCTCCATTTCAGGTTTTGAACTCAGACCAATTAGTAGAGAAATACTRCAAAGTTTGTTTTAAATAGTTTCAGCCAGGCTCTGCCATCAGGTGGCTCTCAGACATCCCATGAGGAGATCTTTGGAGCCTTCTGCCTCAGTTTCCCTTTGGTTGAATGAAACCAAAGTCATTCACCTGCTTCCTGAGAGTGTGCCAGGAGTTACAGACAGGACCTGCTCCGAGGTTATCGAATCATTTGCTTTTCTTCTGATAGGAAGATATCTGTGCAAATGACATTCTCTCACACAGAGGAAATCCAAGTGGCATTTTAGGTAGAAATATGCAGCTACAGTTTTACTAAAACACATGAAGAGATTATTTTATCACAGTCAAAACACTTGACTATGTGATATGCAGTTGCACCCAAAACAGATTTTGCAAATGTATTTTGTTGCTTCTCTGGGTTCTCCTTGGCTGCATTTCTCATGCTATAAATTCTGTATGTCATATTAAATATGATTTTTTTCAGTGAGATCTGCTTTTTCTAAGCCTGGAATACAAATAGAAATGACAGTTATGTCATTTTSTGTTTGTTTTCCCTCTCTTTTAAACAGCTAACACCTTTCCATTATGCTGAAAGAAAGCTACCAATGGARAGCAATTGGCATTTTGACCAATGCTTTTGTGCACATTAAATAYATGTCTAACACTGCCATGAAATCTAATCTGATGTCCATGGAAGAGAAACAATGACATGTGAGGATGCAGAGGGAATTTATCTCTGTGAATCTAGACTGGCTGCAGCATGCAAGCAGGGAAACTACACCCAGAGCTGTGTTACAATAAACATGCTAATAAAACACCTCAGCCAGTCTGTTTCTGTTTCTCCTATGTAGAAAACAAAATTTAAGAGTACAATGAAATTTTGTGGCCATTAGTATTTTAATGAATTATACTTGGTTTTTTTTCTGTCTGTGCTTGGCCAGACAAGGATCTGGTTCTCTGTTCCATGCCCTCCTCTAAGGGAGGTGCCAGGTCTCACTCCTCTGGGAGCTCTGAGGGAGAAGCACCAACTGCAGCTCTCACTGCTGCCTTTTACAGAAAATGCTCTTTCAAGCACAGTGCTAAGCTGCCTTTTTTTCCATTTGTGTTTCACACAATGCAGATAATGATAAATTTGGCACCAAGGAGCGGACCTTTATCCAACAACACRGCTACAAGCATTATTCCTTCCCTGCTCCTGCTCCTCAGCTCAGAGGTACCTGTCACACAGGTCAGCTCAACATGCTCTGCCTTATTCAGGTGACACTAGTGCAAGGATAATTATTAGTCACTAAGAGGTTTCTTTAGCAGAGCAAAAAAGGTACAGCAAAAAAAAAGAAATATCATCTTGCCTCGCCAAGACTTCCAGGGAGAATTAAAACAAAGCCAAGCAAACCCAGGCCCCACAACTCTTAACCCTCCAAACCTGTAACTCTCAAAGATCAGCTCTACTACCCCCATGACAAAAAAACCTCCACYTGCCAGTGGTGATGACACCTTTAACATCATAAACAACGGTGACCTGAGCACTCCTGCAAGGGCAACACCTCAGCTGTGCATTCCAACATCCACAGCCCCACCTCCAGASCTGCACTCCAGACAGCTCAGCCCTAAGGCTGGAAAGCACTTTGCCAAATGAGGTCACTTACCTGGGGAAGCCAACACAAGCACACATCAGCCCTGGCCACTGCCAAGGGAAGCAGTTTGTATGTGACCCACAGATCCACTGGCTGCTCCTCCAGAGCTTACCCAGGCTGCTGGACTGGGGTGGAAATGACCCCACAGGACACTGCTCCAAGCCAAATCKTTGCTCCAACTGCAGGAATCTGGGCTGAAAGGACTCCTCCCCGCCTAAGGGCCCTTTTTATTTCCCAGAGATTCCTAATTAAACCTCTCATTCCCTAAAAAACAAGAACCAACTGGGGAGCTACTCAAAAAGTCAATTAGGAAAGGGGCATCCCCTCTCTGGGGGAACAGCTGGTATCCTGGATCACTTTCACATCTTGGGTTTTTTTGCATGGAAAAAGGATGCTTTCCACAGAATGGGTTTTTCATTTTTTAAGAGTTTTGAGAGAGATTCAAAATGGTTCCAGAAAAACTCCAAGAAATCTTTTGCCAGGTGTGCTGGGACCAAGGTAAAGGCTGACAGTTGGGCACCTCTGGGTACAAAACAGCCCAAGCCAGGCTTTCAGTAATCAGCATCAAAATTTAGAGTTCCACAGAACCATTTGGAGTTCTGGATGAGCTGTTATTTTGCAACACAAAACATGTTGTATCAGAAAGTTTCTGAACAGCTGTAGCTCATCTCCAGTGTTTGGTTCAGACCCATCATTAGGCAAGTGAAACCTATTTCAATCCAACACAATTAACACACTCCATTTTCATCCCCYCTCTCTCTCATTCAGTTCACACTTGTCTCTGAAGAGGAACAAGTGTTAGATTTAGATCAAACCTGCTGGAAAGTGGCTGAGAAGAAAGTGGCAAAGACTAAGGAAGCATTTTTCTCCCCTCAGTTCTTTTGCTGTTGATCTCTCTGTGAAATTTCCAGCCCTGTGCTTTGATAATGTCCTGGTGCAKGGAAGAGTTTGTAACAGAAAATGTTACACTCGGTGGAGCATGAGGTGATATTGGAGCCAAATGGCCAGATGCTCTTTCCTGAGCTATTTCCAATGCTCCCACTTTAGAGAGTGCTTTTAAGGGTACTCACAAGCTCCAGTCCTGTAGTGCACTGGCAATTTCATGCTGGAGCACCACTGTGCTGTGTTCTGATGAAACCACTGTTTTTCGTGCTAGGTTAAAGTTATCCTCAATTTAATAAAAAGAAAAATAATGAAGAAAGCAAGAMAGAAAAGAGGACAGTATGGTTCAAAGAGATTGCAGACAGGTAGGGATTTGGATTCTGTCCCCAAAACCAGGATCATACATCCCATTAGAAGTACAATTATGACTATATTAATAATCTGGTCAGAGAAAATCTTAAATACTCATAACTTCATCAGAACAGCCCCAAGGCCACCTTTCAGCTGTCTGGCTTTGCCCTACACTGCCTTTCATGTGGGGAAGACCCTTYACAGGGGAAACCCTCTGGTTTGAAAAGTGGCTGAGGTCAGACATTGGAACCCTGTCCCCAATGCTGGTTATCACTGCAATCAGCCTGTCCTCACCTGCTTCCCCACCATCTCCCAGTTTGCTGGCAGCACTGGATCAGTCTGAGGGCAGGGATCAGAGTCCCTGGGAGTGCTGACAGCTCCCTCCCAGCTGATAACACAGCAACTGCCTCTGCAGCCCCTGGAACTGCCCACTGCTCACTCTGCCCATGGGCAACCAGTGGTGCCTGGGTGGTTTTGGGCACTGCAGGGCTCAGCAGGCTGGGATTTAATTTGGCTCCCTTGCCACCAACCCTGTCTCCATTCCCAGCCAGAATGCATCAGTGCTCTACACAAACATCCAGCCTAATCCCATCCTGCCTGAACCCGTGGAACTCCACTGGGATGAGGAGGTGCTGAGCCCTTGGATGTGCTGAGAGCCTGGCTCATCACCCTGCACATCACCACAGGACCAGCTGCTCCCATCCCTGCTCTGAGGAGGGAGGGGAGCTGTGAATTCATGCAATCCAGGCACCACAAACTCAATCCTCTCATGATTTCTCAATGCTTGGCTCTACAAGCTTAGCATTATTTTACCTATGCAACTGCTAAATTAAAGTGGAGGTGGAAAAGGGGGACAGCTTTGCTTTTCCCCTTTATCTGGAGGGTGAGACCTGGGAGATTTATCACTGAGATCTTTGCAGCCTAAGCAGTGGGGCAACTTCCAATCACAGCAGATTACATCACGTACTGGGATTTTGCTTAGGCAGTGAAGAACTGCTCAGAAAGGTTTTAACAGCATTTAACTTCATGCTGAAAATGCTGATTTATTGCACTCCAGTGTGAATAGGCATGTCTAAGGACAGAGTACACTGCTTTTTCAGATGTCAGCAGCTGTGGGGTTTTGTTAACGTYGTTTAAGTGATTAAACGCCTTTGAACTAAAAGGCTTTAAGACTTTTAATTCAAAACTGAATTAATTTATACTAAAAATTACAGCTTGGGAAAGGTCAAAAGAAAAATGAAGTATTTTCAGACTCGCCATAATAAGAGACTTTGATTACCCTCTATTTTTGTACAATTTTCACTTGTATTATACCAGAGCACGTGCGAAAAAATGCTGGAATTTTGGGTAACTCACCAGAACTGATTTTCTATTTAGCTCTAAGACGTAGGGATCTGGCCTCATGAATCACACAGAGCAAAAAGCATTGTCCAGAATTCAGAATTAAAGTTTGCTATGCATAAACCTTGTGACATTTTTATTACAGCACACCAGTCTGGAATCTGCATTTAAAACACTGACTGCTCAAAGGAATCTAAATCTCTTTAGCTAAAGGTAATAAAATGAGGTCAAAAATTCACTGCTCAACAATCTTCCATTAGCATTTCTGCTCAGAAAAAAAAAAAATGTAGTTCATCTATTTTTAAAGAAAGTAAAGGCAGGGCATATAACATAAGTTTGGGAAGTATAATGACTTGCTTGTGTATGAAGTCCATTAGGTAATGAGCTTCATTTCCTTGTAAAGAGATTTCAGTGCATCTACACCATGATTTATTTTTTTTTACAGTACACACAGTGCTTGTGTGGGGCTGCATTTCTGTTCACACAAGCCATGGTTTCAGCCTGGCCTCCATCACCAACTCAATCACAACACCAGAGAGCACAGGGGGTCTGAGCTGGATCCTGGCTGGGGTCAGCTCTTTTCAGTCCTGAGGAGCTCAGGATTTACAGAGACAAAACTGGCCAAAGGTACCTGGGACACACCTGCTGATGCTGACACAGTGTTACTGAGAATAAAGCACTCTGATGAAAGAAAAGGAGTTTCACTTGCAGTTATCAATGTGGTGACATACTGCTTTTTATTTAATTTGTTTGGATTCTTGATGGTGGAAGCAGAACTTCMTTTCTGCTGGAGCATCCTTTAAAATAAATGCTTGATCTCTTCCCACCCACCATTACAGGTGATGGGCACAAAGTAAAAAGAACAGCAATTCATTSCCCTTATCACTGGAGCACCAGAGGAAGGGAGAGATCCTTAGTGCAGTGATTAATGACTCACTATAAAAAGATGCATCATAAACTGCTTGTATTAGGTTAAATCATAAACTAGGCTTTTAATGTTTATGTGATCCCTTTCTAAATAATTAAGTGTGTCTGCAGCTCCCACTAGGAATGGAACTCACAGGATGCTTGCAAGCCATGCAGTTTCTTACAGRGCCATAATTTGAGAYCCTCACTTAAAGGGATCCCTGCCTTCCTCCACATTCAAGCACTGCTTGAATTTCTCTTCCTGTTGGGACATCTCTCTGTACAACAGGTCAGAGAGACCATTTGATGTTCAGGAGCAGCAAAGATGATCTGCCCTGAATTTAGGGTGTCTTCTTCAGCCTGTGCTCATGAAGGGCAGCTCATCCCTGAGGAGYCAGCCAAGACTGGATGCTGTAATTCCCTGTGTTTAGGTGCCAATAACAACAACTCCCATCACCTTCATTAGCTGGTTGGAGAACAATAGCACCATTTATCCTAACAGAATTCCCCTCATTTTTCCAGCTTGTGGTGAAACTGCMACCTTTAAAAATACAGTACAAGGTGACATTATGTGAGTGTCCATCTATTTCCTTACAACCACAAGCCTGCAAATGTGCCCATCTCCCTTTTATTTCCCAGAACAGCTGGTGCTTTTTCTCAACCAAACCAGAATCTCCCTCTCTTGGCAAACAGACAGACTTCAGTGTGAAGTCACCCCATCAGGAGAATGTTGCAGCTCTAACCACGGTGAAGTTTACTCAAAAAAATACTAGGAGTTTACAAAAGAGCTGCAGAGCCCTAARTATTTTCAGTGGGCATAGTAGGTAGCCTGCTTTTTCATATTCAATACTGAAAATCACTTAGGTTAATTATTTAAATATTTCCATCTATGGAATTTAGAAAAGGGCAAAGCCAACTGTGGAATGCTCAAGATCATGATTTTTAAATAAACAACRGATTTCATGGGAATTAGCTGGGTTATCAAACAGTATCCTCCCAAATCAGCTCATYAGTTTCACTGAGGTTCCCTATTTCACTTTATTAAACCAATTTAAACAAGGGTTCACGAGATGCAATTTAATCTATTTCAGGCACTCCAGGCCTAATCCCTTTTCTCTTAGCAGTAATATGATAATTGTTTGCAAAAAAAAGTTTAAAAAGAGGATTATTATTACGGCTATTTCAAATAGGGACTGTTTTCAGCCAAGCATGTACCACCACTTTCTCTACATCCTATTATTATATTAGTTTTTGYTCTTTACTTATTCATTCATTTATTCCTTCCTTTTTCTATCTTTCATGGCTTCACACAAGCAACCACACATCATCAACAAATCAACAGCATCCCTCTGTGCAGGTGGGGGATTGCACCAAATATCCCTGCATGGGTCACTGCACCAGGCCTTAGGAAAAAAGTGATTTTTTTACATTTTCCTTGGAGGTTCTGGAGTCAAAAAAGCCCAACTTGATACATTCACAGTGGTTTTATAAATAGCCTAGAGAGAAGGGAGAAGGCGCCTGTGCATTTTCACGCTGTTGGTTTCTGACAGCTCTGAAAGATTCACAGGAGGGGATCACACACAGGATTTGCAAATGAGGAGGCAGACACTTGTGTATTGCTTACCATGATGGATCCAGGCTGGAAACACAGAGMAACACACCTGTGCTATGGACACACAGCTTATTCCACTACAAACTCATACTCTTGAACTTTCATTAAACCTTTTCCAAATAGCAGGGTTAGCTTGTCTTATAGAGGGAAAGAAACCCCAAATAAACCCAAACAACAACAACAAAAAACCCAAACAAAACCAACACACAGAAAATAAAAAACAAACAAACAAACAAACCCCAAAAAACCCCAGACAAACAAAAAACCCCACCAAAACCAAAAACCCAACCAAAATAAAACCCAAAGAAAGAGAGCTGTTTTTTAGACCCAAGGTTTCTGCAGGCTTTAGCAGGTCCCCTTYGGCCAAATCCTGTCCTCACTCACCTCAAATCCTTGTCTCTTCMAGCAAGTGCCATTTCATAATCCTATTAAAACCTTTGCCTCTGTTTACCAGGAGCCCTAATCGTACTCAGCAAGTTCTCCAGGTCTAAGGAAGAGCGACAGCTTTCAGATTTCTTAGGAGGCTTATTCATCAACCACGCCACAGTTTTGCCAGAGTGCTCAATCTATTCTGGGAGCAGCCATGTGGAAAAAGTTTCAAACAGCTCAAAGCCCTGCACAATGATAAAGGAAAGCTCACACAATCCTGGTAATAGCCTGACCCTCTTAAGGAAAATTGGATGATTTGTGGTAGCAGTTTTTTCTGTCCCCTATGTGAATTCTGAACCTTAAAGTATAAGCAGTGCATTCACACAGCCCCATTACAAACCCCATCCCTCTTGCAATGCTGGAATAACAAATACACACCCAGATGTGAAAATAAACTCTTTCTGCAGTGACCTTCCTCCTCAGTCTAATGGTGTGAAGGAGTTTGTAGCCATTTTAGAAAAAAAGAAATAAAAAAAAAAAAAAAAAAAAAAAAAAAAAAAAAAAAAAAAAAAAAAAAAAAAAAAAAAAAAAAAAAAAGAGAGAGAGAGAGACAGATAAAGAATGGACTAATTTGATGTTCCATGTTTCACCATGAGCAGAATATATGCTTTAATGAGCACATTACATGCACCAGGGACATGTTACTAAGAAGCAGGGGATAAAGAATAAAGGGAAAATAATTAAACAGTCAGCTTTATAATGAGGAAACTCCGTTCATGCAACATTAAGCGGCCTAATTTTCAAATGCTAAGCAAAGACATGTTCCTTGGGCTTCAGGAGGACTTGCTGGCAAGCACCACCTTGAAAACAAGGGCAAGGGATCACAGGTATCAAATCTCCTTTAGGTCCAGGCCACAGGGACTGATGCTGTTGCAAAGGCATCTGTCCACACTTCACACAGGATTGCACCCTGTAGTTGTTATTCTATAAGGAGGGTCCTTGTAGTTATAAAATATCCCAGCATTCACAATGTGTGTGTGATGAACATTAGAACTGACTTCCACCAGCCTGGCCTTGCTTTTCTGTAGGTATTGCATCTGTTAGACCACAAAAGTGCACCCTCAGCCGAGGGCAATGAGCACATGGAGACTTAGAGTGGAAAGATAACGGGAAAAGGGAAAACCTTTCTCCTCAGGTTCTCCTTTTAGGACCAATAAAGCATATTCCTGACTGTTATCAGTTCTCTCAAGGCCAAGAGCATTCATTTACTGGCACTGTCACTTCCACACAGTGTTGCAGCATCGATTTCTCCAGCATGACAGCCCACCAGTGAGACAGCAATTTTGCTCTCCACAGGCTCCCCAGCACTCTTTGCACATGGACACCCYSCAAGGTCTCCTCTTTGTSACTCACCCTCATGCCMAGTTCGATGTTTTCTCCTCCATARACCTCCATGCCAGGGTCAAGCAGGCCAATCTCACCAAAATACTCTCTGTCCACCACAAAAGAGCATCCAATCATGGCTGGTGTCCTGCACAGAGAGATTAAACCCATTGATGAGCATTAAGCCATTAATGACCCCACCTCATAACAAACTTCCACAGATTAAACAGCTCTCAGCCTTCAAGTTCACATTTTAAATTTACTTATTAGCATCAATCACGTGGCACTCCACATGTGCAAGAAATTCCAGTGCTTCTCTGCTTGGTGCTGYAGTTTCTGAAGACTTTCTGTTGAATCATTCTGTAGTTAGAAGTGGTCCCAAAGCTCTACAGAAACCACACAGGGCCCTGGATACYCCTGGCTGGGCATTTCCATCCTCTGCTGATGCATTTATCTATACACCAGGATCTTTGCATTTATAAATACAAGTTATTTGATAAAATGTGTCTTCCTGATTATATTTGCTAGAGCCAAGCCTGGAAACAGATTTGCCTAAAAAAGCTCTCCTGCACATAGGATGAGACGTCCTATATATACACTGATTTCACATCTTGCACCACTGAAAAGCATATCAGGCTAACAAGGAATAAATTTGGTCAACAAACTAAAATAAAAAGGACACAGCCAAGGAAAGGAAATAAGCCCTGGAGGGGATATTTCAGGTGTATTTTTTAAGTTTYATCCATGATAAAAGAGGGAAGGAGATGGGAGCAAGAAACACACACCATTTCCTTGGTTTTCCTTTTCATGTACCCAAAGCCAAACACAGSCTTTGCTGGATCAAAGCATCACTGCTTTGCAAAACTGAGCTGCTAGTTTGGGCTTAGACTCATTCTTTTTCCAGCCCTGCCTCCCCAACAGAAATCCTCTGGAGGCAGCTCCTTACAGGAGCAGGATGCTCCCAGGAGAGCGTCTCCTCCCTTTCTAATGAGGGATGGAACTGCCAGGCCTGGCAATCTGCTCTCAGGTGCTGGAACCTCTCCCTCTGGGGGATGGATTTCTGCAGCTGCAGGCTCTGTCCATTAAAACATTGAGTTGTTCATGGGAAATACATTTTAGATGCATCTCCAGAATCATCACTCACAGACGACTGACACTGACGACTGTCTCTGCAACTCCCTCTCTCCCTTTTAGGGTTGATTTCTTCTCATTATATATATTCAAATATAGACTTCATAAGCCTTCACAGCTTTTTCAGAAAAAAAAAAGAATGTTTTGAGGAGTGAGCAACAACAGCAGAACAGTGACAGAAGGAACCACATCCAGCTTTTATAATTTTATACTGGAGTACAGTGTCACTCTGACACATTGCAAACACTTTTTAAAAAACGTGCTTGAAAAAAGCTGCAGGCCCTCACTTGGCATTAGAACTGGGTTTTTCCAGTACCTGAAATACTCCAGTAYATCCACCACYTYCAGTGCAGTGCAGCAGACTTACCTKGAAAGCCAGAAATGGCCACATGGSCAAAAGCAGCTGTGTTTGCACCTCTTACCCACTGCTCACTGCCCAAGGGGCAGCACATGGGAAGGGGAGTGCCCTCAGGAATTCACAGCACAACATATTAACCTGCTTTATTATAAAACAGCCTTTTCCCTTCATCAGGCACTCTGTAGTAAAACAGAGACACTTCTGGAAGGAGAAAACWGCAACTAGAAGTGAACTGTTTTTTRCCAACACCTCAAAGGTGCTGTGAAACTTAATTGATCTGTGGAATATTCTTTGACACAGTGGAGGATGTTACAGGCATGAATTATAACCAACAGCAGCACTCAAAGGATAATGTGGGAAACACAGCAAAATGGGTTTTGCAGCTAAAAGCTTAAAATGCAGCCTAGGATTGTATTGATTCTGCACTGGAGAAAAATACAGCAGAGTGAGTTTGGGGGAATTACCTGAGAGCATTGCTGCAGCAAGGGAGACATGAGAGAAACATTGCTCTGGGAAATGGAAAGGGAGGAAGCACAGGGAGGTTTCTGGTGGGGAATTCTCCCTCCCTCCCTGCCTGTGGCAGCAGGAAGAGAGGCCCTGGGAGGGGAGGGCAGTGCCTGCCAAGGGATGGGGCACAGGGAGCAGAGGGCACTTTGGCCAGGGAAGCAAAGCATTYGCTGCAGGTCTGAGTCAGGACTATTTTGTGTCAGTGAGACCCCCAGGAGCACAGCTCTGTTGGTAGAATTCCAGCAGGTGCTGCCATCCCTTTTCCCAGCCAGGTGCATCCCCCTCCTTCCCCTTCCTGAAGGGAGATGCCTGGGGGCTTCATCAAGAACCCCAGGAGAAAGGGATGGGGACTAAGCTGCACGTTATACAGTCWGTCTTCCTCTGCCTTATGCATCTTTCTCTCCTGCCTTAAGGTCAGCAYAYATTTMTATAARTATATATATTTATATATATTTATATATTCATATGTGCACAATGCAATCAGGTCACATTTGAAACAGTTTTCCTGAGCAGGCAACTGCAATTTTCAGGAAAACTGACAAATGCTCACCACAACTACACAAATTCAAACACAAATAGAACCACACATAAATATATAACCATAAATGTACATATACAGCTGTAAGGAGAAAGASAAGGGGTTTCAAATGACACATCACATCTCTGAGTGCTCCACCTCTCCCAGCAGGCTGTTTCTTTGATTCAGGTTCTTAAGCAGCACCTCAGCCCTGGTCTGACAGGTAGGTGTGGAAACCTGCATGGTACCTGCAGGAGTATTTCACTTTTTCTCACAACTCATGTCTTCTGAAAGGAAGAGTCACACCAGGCCCYGAGAACAGAACTCAAGGACAGATTTGCTGCTCAGGAGATACAGGGGAAAAAATGACAAGATGACAAGCTAATGCTCATCTAGAAAGGCAGAGCAAATATGGATGTAGAATAATTCTCTGATGCCCTGTGGAAGTAAAGTTTTTAGAACAGGCAGGACACCCATCAGAACCTGGACAAATAAAAGTGAAACTGCTCTCTTACAGGCTCCTGTGAACCAGAAACTGAAAAGATGGCTATGAGCAGTCAATAGACACTCACCAGTTCTATTATTACATGGCAGCATGGTTTATCATGAAAGACTTTTCCTCCTAAGCTCAGGTACACAGAGTGGATTTCTTCCCAGAGCAGGGAGGGCTTCATCATTGTTATTGCAGACCAGCCTGTGAGATGGGCACATGCCCCCAGAGAGGGGAAGCAGCACAAAACACTTCYCTGGGGGCACATCAAACCCTCATTTATGTCCATGAGCAAGGCACTGGTGCTTCCTGGAGCAGCTGATGCAGTGCATGTACRTCCACATCCCCACTGGTGCCAGGCTATGGCAGATTAAAGCAGTAAGTGAGAACATATGCAACAATGAAATGCACCACTGCTGCTGGAGGAAGATAAAATGGAAAGCTGTGCAGTGCTTGGCTGGGTGAGGCTGACTAATGACTCCAATGTTAGTGGCTGCTGATCAAGAAATCAAATGCAGAGCAGTCCATCATAACCACAGCAGGTGAGGGGAGACAAGTCAGAGCCAGAGCTCAGAACACCTTCCTTGCTGTTCCAAAACCCAGGGGAAAAAAAATACAGCATGCATTTWAAAAACCCAGCTTGTTTCAATGCATAGTCAAATTCATTAGAAGCCCTCTGAAATAGGATCCTTTGTTACACAGTTTCTTGCCAGATGAGAAGGACGTTTTTGGGGCAGCTTGCTCGCAGGAACACAAATGGAAAATGACATGATGGACACAGCGTGTCAAAATAACAATCCTCATTTAAATCTTCGCGTTACAGACATCTCACATCTCAAATGTCAAACATGTAAAATGGATTGCCYGCAGAAGCCAACTTGGGGAACATCAATTGTTCTGAATTTCAGAGTAGTAACGTGAGGGGGAAAAAAGAACCGACTTTAAAGCGCAGAAATCAGAAATCTTTACAAAATCTGACACTTTGTTCTTGCTGCTTCCTTACCTTTGTTAGCACTTCAAGGCCACGTCCCCTTTGTCACTTAGCTCACAACAGCTGATGTGACACTTTATGACTGCCCATGAGTGCAGGACACTGGTGTGAGGGACACCAGTGTCCCAGCAAGGCTGAGCAGAATCTCACCACTGCCAGTGTTCAAGAAATTAGAGGATCAGGCCTCAAATAGGGAAATTCTTAGGAAAGAAGCACRTCTGTTGTGCAGTCCCAGGAGAAAACAGGAATTGGGCCCTGCTTTSCAAATGCCTCACCCAATTCTGCACATGGATATTTATTCATACAGTGCAAACAGGAGAAATACCAGGGCTCTGATCCTCACTGATACCAGGGTACACATGTTCTTTAATGCTGAAAATCTCGAATCCCTTTGGAGATCTGGCAGGAAGTGTTCAGCTGCACCAACCACAAAACCACTCACAGGGTTATTTGTTACCAGCCTTTTCTTTCACMAAACACAGAGGCACAGACCAAACCCACCACTTGCTGAGAACAGGGTCAAACAAAGCCTTAAGAAGGACAGTGGTAGCAAGGACTAAATGAACTTGCAGTTTTTGTGCTGATGAGCAGCTTTGCAATCTCATGAATGCACTGGACAGACCCATGTATTCAAACACCATCAAACTGCATCCATTTCTATGTCTTGCAAAGTGGACTGAAGCAGGAATCATGGTTGCAAKGTATGGTTTGGAAAGCTGGTTACAAACCCAAAACCTGTACCAAACCAAGAGTCATGTCTGAGATTTTTTTAGAAGTTTGCTCACCAGCCTGACTTTGCCTTCCTTTTCAACAAACACTTTAAATATTCCACAGTACTAAGTTCCCACCATGAGTGCTTTAAAATCTCAATCCTAAGGACAGGCTCCTTGATTGTTTTCATCAGTAACACTCACACAGTCACTCTCCCCATTACCATAATTACACTGGCATGTCACTTAAAGAGCCACAAAATGGCATTCTATTTCCACAGGCAGGAAAAACACAACAGCCAAATGCTTCAGCAAATCCATCCAGGTGCCACAGCTTCAGAGGCCCCTGAGCAGGCAGTGTGGCCATGAAGGGGATGCTCTGCTCTCCTAAATCCCTGCCTTCAGAGRACTTGTGCCCAGGGAGACAGGGAAGTGTTCATGGTTCTGTGAGGATGTCTCTGCATTTTAGGGCATGGAATCCTTAATTTGCAGAGKAGATGCTCAGGCAGTTGCAGTGTGTGAGTGCTCCTGCTGTTTGCCAGCAAGGGCTGGGTGTTCTCCTCCTSCTGCTGCTTGTCTCAGCTGTCTCTGGGCAGTTTAGGCACTGTTGAATTGGAGGGTTTCTTCATTCACTTATTATTTCAGAATAAAATTGCTGCTCTTGGGAGCCAGCTACTCATGTGCATCAGATTTTAACACAGCTCAGTGCCTGAGTCTGGATTTGTTCACTCCTGTGTCAGTCCAGCTCAGTGCCAGCATGACACCAGCAAGAGCCTGAAAATAAATCTGAGGGAAGTCCATGGTAAATCAGGCCCTTTATTGCTGAGGTTTAACCTCTTAGTTCAGGCTTATCTTTTATGTGATCATTGTCTCCAGAACAGAAGATACTCAAATACTGGAGCAATCCATGGGAAAATTACTACAGTGATTTCACCTATAAACTGTGAGTCATGAAGTGTGCAAAACCCTTCAGGAATGAAAGCTTTGGATGATTAATTTTCCTTTATCAATAAACTTTCTCAGGCCTGAGTGAAACAGGTATAAAACACCTGCACTTCTAAAACAAAGTGAGGCAAGCAGGGCATGTTATCRAGGAAAACTGATTTCCTAAGTAATTACTTCTCTGCTTATTGAAGTTTCAAGCCAAACTAAAGGCCAGTGATGATGGACTGTGCTGTCCTGTAGTAAATAAGATTAACATTACTGTATAGCTCTGTTTTGCAGTCACAGGACATGAGGATGAACCTGAGTATAATTTGCAACACTTGCTCAAATACAGATGAAAATATTACTCTGCATGAAGGAAGGATCCTGTGGGGTGGTCCCACCCCTCTGACCACTGAGGAATGGGATCAGTGTGTCAGTGTCTTTTCACTCCCAAAAGATCACTGGTACTTTTTTCAGGTGTGTTGTTGGAAGTGCAGAGCCATCACTTTCCTCCAGCCTCATTTTGCTACTCCTGCACAAACCCTGCAGCCTCGTCCACCTGAACTCCCCCTCAGCAGAGCATGGAAACATCTCCGAGCCCCCAAAGCGACAGCACAGGGGAGATTTTACCTGATGGGGGCTGACTCATCCCCTTTGTCGAGCCAGTCCTGCGGAGGGATGATGTACATGCACCAGAGCCCCCAGTTGTAGCCGTGGGCGGCGTTGGCGTACTGCTGCACCTCGAAGGTGTTGTACTTGATGTTGTCGATGGCGGGCAGGATGATGCGCTTGCGGTCCTCCTTGATGCGGGTGAGCGCGGGTTCCACCCTGAGGGCAGCGAGAACAGCACGGTTATTCACACTGATTTACAGCCGTGCAGCAACCCCAGGGCCTGCTTTGCTGGCTGGTCATGATGCCTTGAGTTTTAGCTTTTATGCTTTCCAAATTCCCTGCTGTTTTGGGGGTAGTTTTAAGCCTCATGTTAAGTGCTAGTAGGTAGACAAAACAAATCCTTTCCTGCTGAAAACCAAGGACAACTTTCGGGTCCAAAAGCACAAACAATGATGGACTGAAGGGAGAAACAAGAAGGATGAGACTTCACAGCCTGAAGATGTAACTGGACAATTAAACACCAATATGCAAATAGACCCAAACTCATAAAAGGGTAAGGCTCATGACCGGGGCCATCTTGTGACTATTCGGGGTCCACCTGGTCAGGCTCTTGTGCCCAAGGTGTGTCCTAGGGCCTGTCAGTAAATATCTGCTTTATTCTCTAGCTCTGTCCAGTCTCTGTTTGAGGTCAGCCTTCCCAAGGCATCCATAAAATGAGGTGCTGTAATGCTGTGAGGGTCAGCCCAGCAAGGTGGGGAAGAGCCAGAGCACAGCAGAGAGGGACAGGGTAGGGATGGGCAGGCACACACTGCAGGGACTGCTGTGTGCAATTCCTGCACTGGAATCATCACCTCTCTGGGGCTGGGACAGAGTCTAACAGCACTGAATTTGAGCAAATGTTCATTCTGAGGCCTGGGGACTGTTAATTTGTTTCACAGTGGACAAACAATGAGAGACACCATCACCAACAGCAGCTAAATGGTCTCCCACTGRCTGCACCACCAGGATTCCTGGTAGCAATTAAATGCTGGCTGTCATGGCCTGAAGAGCTGAACACACACCAGGGGCTGCTGCAAGAATCTGAAGGTTACTCCAAGGTTTTAATCCTGTTTCCCAAGACTGACCCCATCACATCAAGTTTGAGTGACAAATGTGGCTGCATTATGCCCTCTAAAACCTCTTTGGTGATGAGAAGATTTCAGGTGCCAGATGGTGCAAAAGCTGCGAACTGCAGGGAATGTTCCATGGTTTCAAAAGGCTTTAAAACATCAATGTGCTTTGCACAGAAGCTACATCCCAAAAGGAMAGTAAAAAGCTTCAGTGCAAACACTCATTTCTGACCAAGGTAGTCTGAGTTTGCTATGAATTTACAGAGAAACKGATCCAAAGAGGTAACAGACTTACATAAGGATGGAAATCATTCCTCAAAGCASTATTAGAAAGAGCCACTGGTTCACTCCTTTGTAAGTGTGTTTCCCCTTGAAATGTGCTTTGAAGATTTTGCAGAGCTCTCACACGGATCTTTAAGGGAATGGTGCTTTGCTGTGACTCACAGAGGCAGGAGGATTTGAACACTGATCTTTTCTCACTTTTCTTTTGCTGTTGGTCAGAAGGCAATTGCTCCTTTGTAGTTTCAAGTTTGTTACCTTACATTTTGTTTGTTATATTCAGTTTGCTACCATGAAATTCCTTGTGCAGGTCAGCAGAGGATCCTGCACATGGTTCAGACTCACAATTCCTGTGGGTTTTAGGCCACACTTGTGCACCCCCATAGAGCCAGTATCCCACCAGATCTGGATAAGCCTCTTCCATTATTAGTATGAGATGATATTTATAAGAATAAGTGTTTTAAAAACCAGTGGGTGGGTAGCAGGAAAACTCTTGCAAATCCAACAAAGCAGGGGAAAACGCAGAAAAGCTGAATCTGCTCTGTTCTTTCCACCACGTTATCTCTGCTCAGCAGCAGAAGAAAATACAGAATGATGGACATGGCATCCCTAATCTGGTGACTCCATGCACAGACACAGCAGGGCATAAAGCTCTCCTACCCCCTCTGAACTCTGAAACAAAGGATTTCAGAACACAGACAACAGGCACAGGTGTCATTAATGGTTTGCCCGGCTCCCATGGCATGGAGAAATTCATGGTGCTTGGGTCTGATTTCCAGATCTGCCCTGCAAAGCAGGAAAGCTGCTTGCCTGCCTTCCGCAGCAGAAACCTGTGCATGGGTTTCCTTTGTAAGAATCAAACTGTCATTCACTCCTGTCTGATTCTGGAAACAGGTCTTTGACAAACAAGGAAACACTGGGAGTTTTCCAAACTACTTTCATCTCTCTTGGCGGGAATTCTTTGGTCACCAACTCCTCAGGTCCTCAATTAATGGCATGTTTGTATTGATACAAAGCAAGACTGTTTAACCATCATCCTCAAATCTATCCTGGAGGTTCCATGTCCCTTCTGCAGTCCCTCCTGGGGTGCTCATTTTTCAAGTATTTTGCTTTGTCGGGTAGATTGAGATTGCTTAATGGAAAAGCTGAAAGGAGATAAGGAATTCTTCTCCCTTAATGTCAGATACCTGCAATGGACCCCCCACATGCATGGTAATTGCYTCAAACTTTCATTCTCAGCAGAGAGAGGCACTTTTATACTCAGATGCTTCTCATAATGATGTAGACACTGGAACTGGGTGAGATTAATAATGTTCCAGAGGAGCCTATTTGGAATATAAAGGGAATTTAGCCCACTATTGTACAAGACAATCTTAAAATTGGACTGCTGAAGTGTATCCCAAATAATGGTTAGAGAAATAATGTGAAGGAAATATTCAACAGTCACACTGGCTTTCAGYCCTTAATCATATTTGTGATTGGGTTAATCCAGCACTTGAGTCYTGGAAATGCTAACCTGGGTCCTCATTCTCTTCCTTACATGAAGAACAATCCATTCCCAGCTCTGGTGCTGCTCTCATAAACTATCACCAAACTACTCCTGTCACTCCACACCTGAGGAATTTCTGTGTTTTCCCATYTGTGTGGCTCACATTCATTACCTGACGTGGTGTTTTGCATCTGAATGGCACAAGGGGGGATCTCTGGAGTGCAATCAGACAGYTGGGGTCAAAATACACAATGAAATTCCATCAATCTCTATCAGTTTAGTAATGTGAAATCMCAGATTCTGAACTTTCATTAAATGCAAGGCATCTGTGAGCTGTCCATGTGATGGAAGTTCTGTTTAAGTGCCCTGCACTCAAGAAATGTAAATATTTAAGGTATTACTGCTCCRACAAGATTTGATTTCTGACAGATGAAGTCAAGTGCCATGCCAGGGTTATGGAGTCAATTGGTATAAAAGCAACTGCTGGAACTTCAKCTTCCAAACCTCCCATGAGGTGATTTCCCAGCTCTCTTGGCATCCAGATGTGTGGAAATCACATCCCTGCATCTGTTAGGAACAGGAAACATTCAGTATCTGGACAGACTGCACAGCTACCTGACTTCCAAAATATTTTCACACCCACAAGTCAGAAAGTAGGCTCTGAGTCACAGATGGAAAGAGAAAATCCAGGACAGAGCTGCTCTCTTTGCAAAAATGCAGAATGGAGAGCCTTTTAATTAAACATTGCATACCTGAGAGATTTCCCAGCCTGTCCTGCCCTATAAAAGACAGCAGAGAGAGCAATGGAGTGTTCAGAGGCTCAGCACAAGCTCATGWCTGTGAGATCTGCAGGAACACTCAAATCCCAGGTCCTGCCAGTGCCCTCTCAGTGCCAACACTGCCTGGGGGCTGTTTGCCTGCCTGCCAAGATCCCCAGGTAGTGGCCAATAAAGAAGGACTATGGGTTAACAGGACTGTTTGCATTGCTTATGGTGAGTAATCCATGGAATATGAGGGGCTTTCATTGCTATTCATGGCCAGCAAAGCCCAGCCCCAGAAATGCTCCCTAAGGCTGAGCTGAGCTGCACATTCATGAAATCCTGTGTCAACTTTCCTGGTCACTCTGGCTTTATGTAATTATTTCAGATTTTTAAGAGAATGATGATTAAATCTTTCCAAGTAATTTCTTAATTTTTTCCTGATTTCAAATTGCTGAAATCGTGTAGATTTACTCATCCTCTTTACAGACACCAGCATTCTTTCCTTGGGGTTTTTTTTTTTCCACTTTGCCTTGTTTATTCTGCTRTCCATCTGCAGAAGTCAGGTGCTTCTGGCAGCTCACAGGGCTGAAAGGATAAGAGGGGAAAAGGCTGCTGAAGCCCAAGGATGCCCAACACACTGAGCTGACGAGCTGCAATGTGTGCTGGAAGCGTTGCCTTTCCACATGGCCACAGCTGCCAGTGAGGATTCAGCCCTGCCTGATCAGGTGCATGAGCCAGATGTGAATTTTGGGTTCCACCTCCATTTTTCATAGGTGCAAAAACATCCTAGTTTGCATCTGAGTCAAGGTGCTTCATGGGCAAGGAGCAGCATGCATTGTTAACAAGTTACTTACTGGAGCAAGAGGGAAAGCTCTCCCAGGCATATTCGTAAGCGTGATGCATTTCAGTAAACTAAATATAATCAAGAGGTTCTGCTTTAAAGGTAGTGCTTCACATCATCCAGTGGGTTTTTTAACCCTTAATAAAAACCAAGCAGACAATCTGGACAGGAATTTGAGTGACAGATGAAGGTCCTCTCCCTCCCATCCTCTCTAAAACTACACATTTGTCAGTGTCCTCTTCTCTCTCTGAGTAGATTGTTGGTGAAGGGATAAAACCAGAAGAGAAAGGACARTAAATTCAGTTCTCTTATAGACTCCACGAGGCTAAAGGGTATTTTCACTTCAATTTTGCTTGCTTTGATTTCTCCCAGTCTGTCGAGCACATCACTGAACAGCACATGCATTCAGCCTTTGCCTACCAGTGGAAAGATTYCTTCATGAGCAGTGGATTTTCCAARGKGTTGAGCACCYAKGATGRCTTTACTGGGAGTTCCAGCCATGCTGGTTCTGTGGGATTCAAAGAGTAAATGCTCCCAAGATAAACACTGGAGGCAGGAAAAGAGTTGGAAGGCAGAATTCMGAGTACAGAATAAGCCTGTAAGAAGATTGAGAGCTAAGGCAGGGGCCATCCTGTGATCACACAGCCCTCTCTGATCCCATTGTGAGTCTATCTCTGAACATATATGCATTCTGTATTTAACACTGGTTTGATTCAGAGCAGCTCAAACCCCACGGGGARCCACAGCAAACAAAAACTCAGTGTTGTCTTACATCCTTATCAGATTGCTGGAGAATTCATGCCGAAGGGAAAGCCTGGTTTTYCACAATGCTGAAAAGAACAGCTTCTTCCAGATAAAAAACAGATAAAAAGAAGTTAGTAATGAGCTCCTCAGTGCACATGATTATATAATTCACCTTCTAAAATATGTAAAAACACCTGCTGACTTCAAGCAGACTTTAGAAAGGCATAACATTGGAATAAATGCATTCAGTCCAAGGGAATCCACATGCATGCCACAGGCCAGATCCTCTGCTGCCCAACTCTGCCACTTCAATGGCTTTCACAACCTGAGGGATGCTTTGCTAACATGCAGCATTCTGAGAGGCAAACCTTGCCTTCCAGGTCTGAGGTAGAATGGCTGTAAGAGGCATTTGTCAGTGAATTCCTCCCTGCAGCCCAAATGTCACTTTTTTCTAAATTTGTTCAAAAGTAAAGCCTTTCCTAAAGGACAGGAACTGCACTGGGAATGTCCTTCCAATTCTGCCCCATCCCAGGTGGGTTCCCAAATACCCTGATCTCTGTTTATCTTTTGAGATAAACTTGCCTCTTTTTTTTTCTTTCTCTTCCACCATCATAACTCTACTTTTTACTACAATAAAAAATGAAGAACCAACATTAAGAAAAATCCAGCCTTCTTTTTCCTGCTTTCACAGATCAGAATCTCCTCTTCTTGCAAGCAGTTATGGAAGAGTCCTTACAGCACATAAATGAAAGACAACATGGTCTCATCTGCTAGATTTTATGGCTCAGTGGGTTTAACACCTTATTTTACTCTGGCTCTACCACTGTCAGGTACCATGAAGTATAAACTTAACAGAGAAATGCAAGGAAAAAGAAAGCTGTGTAAACTGAAAGCTTATTTTGAATGATTTTACAGGCTACCTCACATTTCCCTGACAATATACATTTATCAGATGCAGACAAGCAGATCCACTGACACACATAATTCTTCACTGAGGCCATCTGCAGAATATTTAATGCAAAATGCCTTTCCTGTAAATAAGTGTTCAGAGAACTGAAAAAGGAATAAATATCATTCTCCYTTCCTCGGTCTCTAAGAGAGGAGAGAGAACTTCCCCATCTGTCCTGCCTGACATCTCTATCAGCATTCCTGGGTGCCCTGGGAAGTTCCAGACCCACAGTGCCCAGCTGGAGCAGAGGGAACACAGCACCAATGCCTGCTGGAGAGTTAAAGATCAGCTCTTTGCCAACCCTCAATGGGTTGGTTCTTTTCTGCACCACTGCAAAGCCACAAGGATGCTTCAGTGACCATTCTAGGGTGTTGAGGCAGGTGAATAGGATGAATAGTTGAAGTTTCTTTCCTGGTACATCCTCTGTGTGCAGGCTGGCACTGTCCCATGGATCCCACATGGCTTCTGTTGCATGCTCCACTCAAATTATATTGCTTCACTTTTGCTGTCTAAAACATGTATTCCATGAAGTTACCAAAGTGATCCTAAAAGGATTTGTGTRTTTTTAAAACACTGACAACTYCAGGGATAATCCATAAAGATGGGAYGTGYGTGACACAATCTGATGGATCCTTAACTTATACTTCATGTCCTCTTTCTCATGTCAGGCTCTGTCCAGCTGGTATGATGAAATATTTTGATTAAATCCTCTTMCTTCATTGCTTCCTTATTGATACTTGCCCTTTGTCTGGCAAAATTTTAATTACTGCAGGACTGCACAACTCCATCCAGTGCTCTGATAATACCTCTGTGATAGGAGCAAAAGCAATTCCTAAGATAGAATGCAACTATAATACTCTATCATTATGTCTTCTTTTATGGCTCCTAGCACCCTCTTTATGGCTGCTAATATATTGTGGTTTCTGCCTTGCACGTTCTGATTTCTGCTCTCCTTCACTCAGCGTGTCCTTTCTCTCACCCAGAGAATTAACACCTTATCTCTGCCATCTCTTTCCTGCTCCCAGACACRATGTAGGGAAGGTCTCTTCTCCTTGCCACGTTATTCTTGTATATTGAGTTTATACAATGCCCTGCATGTTCTGCAGCACAAYCAGCACCCAGGCTGGGCTGCTTTGCTCTCACTGTTTGCTGGGGTGGCCTCAGGCACTCTGGGTGCACCTAAACCCAAAAGTCAGAGCAGGAATGCTGTAATCTYCAGAGGACTGAAGGAAAACTGAACTAGACAAGCTTAAATATCCCCTCAGAGAGGAAACCACAGGAGCTTTTCCTCCCTCTTGGYTCTGCTGGGTTGCTGACTCCCACTGACCTCAAGTCACCATTAAAAACAGGCCAGGTTACACTACAACAGGACAGGTAGAATTTTACATATGAAATGCACACATAAATTACCCTGTAATGCTAATTTAAAAGTCCACTTGAGATTTAATAGCAATGGCCTCCCTTTCAGGCAGCCTTCYCCACTTCCCCCCTCACAGCAGCTGCATTGGCTCACACTCTCAAAAGCCTTAAGGGGAACAGGTCAGTTGAAAATCACTGCTCTGAGATAACATATTTCTACACCTGAGAAGCCAAAAAGCAGCAATTAAGCACAGCAAAATAAATAATTCAATAGCTAATTTGACCTGCCAGGTTGTAGAGTATTTTTTTATATCCTACCAGATTGTAATTTAGTTTAGAAGAAGTGTCCCTGGAGAGCAATGCTGTGAGAGCCCATAAAATGCYATAGTGTGATATCAGGCAAAAAGCCACCTGTAAATGGGCCACTATTGTTTAAAGAAGTTTTTTTTTCTTGTCAATCCTGCATATTTCATGAGAAAGTGATGAAGTCCTTCTTTGATTCTTTATGAATTAATCTGCCAACTGATTAGGCAGGTAAAGCAGCCATAGATTGGGAAACTAAATTGCACTGCAGGCACTTGACTCTTAGATGGAACACAAACCAAACAGAAAGCTAATGCTCTTTTCTGTGGCAAAGGAAYTGGCTTCTTTTTAATTGCCTCACAAATAATCCATAGACAGCTTTTAGTGGGAGCAATCCATGTGGCCTCTGAATACATAAATAAGCAYTGAAAATGGGGGGAAATATTCATGCAAGGAGCAATTCAGGAGGAGAACAGAACAGCAGAGCTTTAACAAGAGACTCCCACCTGATTCCTGAGTTTATWGGGCTGTGGAGTGGGGGCAGTGCTAACCTGGTGGGGAAAAATAGAGCAGTCCAGATGGAAGGGCTTTAGTTCCTCCAGTCAAAGGGGATGAGATGAAAATGGAGACGACAGGCARCCACATGTGCACAGGGGGACAGCACTAAAACCAGGGGGAAGTGGAGCAGCAGGGTTTGAGCAGCCCCAAAGGTTGAGTGGAACAAGAGGAAAGCCACCAGCAGGGCACACTCTGAGCTCACAAGGGCAGCTCTGCAGTGAAGGGACACAGGAGGTTCCTGGAGCACTGATCCCCATTGATGCACCCAGTGCCCCACAGCAGGGGCAGAGCCTGGCTCAGCAGAACAGCTCAGAGTTCTGTTGAAAGGATGGTGCACCAGGCAGGGGGCACAAAACACAAACCTTCTGTCTTGGATGCACACACTCCCATTTCCTGAGCAGTCCAGGTTCTTGCTGTGCTGATTTCAACCCTTTCTGACAGTAATGCAAAGCAGCGCAGTAAAAAAAAACCCCAAACCTTAACAACCCCCAAAGCAACCACAAAGCCCTTTCCTGCTCACTGACACTATTGCTGAGCTTCCCTGGGTACAGCACACCAGTCAGATCTCAATGTCCTTATAAAATGATAACCAAACTCTCCTCAAGCCCCAGAAAACTGCAGCTTGGGCAGGACMRGCACTGGGGACAGCACCCAGAGCATGCTGTCCCCAATCCCTGATCCTGTCCCATAGCTGATAGGACCCTAGATGAATGTTTGAAAAAAAAAAAATGGAAAGATCTACCTGTTTTAAAAGCAAATAAATAAATTAAGCCTTAAGCTTCTAGAAAATTACTACAGCTGCTATTATAGCCCAACATAGTCCTAAGGAAAAAAAATGGGATGAACATAAAGCAGGTGCACTACAAGACTTATTTTATTGCATCCTCCATTTTATAAAGATATTCATGAACATATAAAAATAAACACTCTACTCCTTCGCAATTAAGTTTCTCTCTAGTTGTAAGTACAGCTATTTTTAGTTTTAATTTGAGGATATCTCCCAGAATTGCAGAGCATAATCATTCCCACCATAACTCTGCATCATCATTATCAAATACCAGGCTATCTTGGGAAGATGCATGTTTTACATGCCCAAGTCCTCCTGCAGCTGATGGTACAGATCAGCCCCCATGGTCCTGACTTCCAGTGATGCCAAATACTGGCCACCAAGTGGTGCTACAAAGGTTTATTCCAAATGCATTTCTGGCCCATTAAACCAGAAGGGGATGGGGAAAGGACATGCTAATTTCAAGCCCTATTGAAAAAAAAATGCAGGCAATAATTTAACGTTTCCCTCAAACGTAAAGGCGAGAAAATTTATGAGGAAATCAGATTGCTATTCAAGTTTCTATGGAGAAACGATAGAAAATGACAAGGAGGTAAAAAAAAAAAAAAATCCCGCTTGAAATCGTCCATCCCAGAGCCCCCTTAATGGTGTCTCCCATCTGACTGCTCTCGGATTTCACATCCACTGCGGTTCCAATTCCCTCCCTCTCCACCGAGCTGTGCTAGACCAGGCACAGCAGCCTTTTTTATGGGGCTTGCAGTCATTGCAGGAGCCTGTCAGCGATGTCGCCATAACCAGGAGCACAATTAGGAGTAATTGCTGAGGTGAGAACAAACCGAGCAAAGCCTGCAGCCCCAGGGCACGGTGTCCCAGTGTCACTGTCCCAGTGTGCCACCCCCAGTGTCACTGTCCCTGTGTGCCAGCCCCAGGGCACGGTGTCCCTGTGTGCCAGCCCCAGGGCACGGTGTCCCAGTGCCACTGTCCCTGTGTGCCAGCCCCAGGGCACGGTGTCCCAGTGCCCTGTCCCTGTGTGCCAGCCCCAGGACACGGTGTCCCAGTGCCACTGCCCCTGTGTGCCAGCCCCAGTGCCACTGTCCCTGTGTGCCAGCCCCAGGGCACGGTGTCCCAGCCCCAGGGCACAATGTCCCTGTGTCCCTGTCCCTCTGGGCACGGCCAGCACTCACCAGCCGATGTTGAACTCCACGTGGGCATCGAAGAAGCCCACCACAGGAGAGGTGGCCGCCTTCCAGCCCTGGATCCTGGCTCGGATGAGCCCCTCGCGTTTGTTGTTGCGCACGATCTTCACCAGCCCCGGGTACCTCTTGTGCACGTACTGGTCCAGGTTAAACTTCAGCTCCACTGCAGGGCAAATGAGAACAAGCCACACAAGCGGCTGGGATGAGAAAGGCACTACAGTGTTGTGTTTTACTCCGATTTATTCTGATTTATTCCGGAGGGAGAGGAATGGTTCAGTGTTCCCAAAGCCTTGGGCAGTGYCACAGACACAAACCCAGCACCTCAGCTGAGGCAGGGACCAGCTCCAGGGGCTTCAGCACAGAGAAATTCCCTTTTGAGACTTGCCCAGCTTTAATACAGCCTGATGGTTTGAGAATAGTGTTAAAGAGGTAGTTTGTAAACATATTTTTTAAAAATTACTATTGTGATTCTCTGCTGTTTGCATTAGGTTACTCTGGAAGAGCAATTCTGACCATAAAGGAGTGTACCATGCCAGCCTGGTGATTTTTTTTTTTTACTGATTTATGCTGCTCAGTAGGAGTTAGAAAAATAACCTCAATGGATTTTGGGTCAAGATGTAATTCARATCACAATTAATTTCCCTTGATTTTCAGGGTTTTCCCTTAAATATAATTAAGATTCCTCAATACCAGGCTTCTTTCTTTTTTAACTAAATGGATATTGAAATCTCAAATAGACTTCTCTTTTGTTCATTTTCAGGCATTCAATCACAGATGGAGCAGAACTCATTCACCCTTTTTCAGCTTCATTTCAAGAGGCTCATAAACAGGCAAATTACCAAAATGGTCTCTCTATTTTTCTAAAATCAATGTAGTTTGGTAATTCATTTACACTGAAACTTTTTCATAAAGTGGCTTTTGCCTAAATACATTTATCAGAAAAACTAGTAGAAGCTTCCAGGACATTAGGAGCCTCATTTTTCTGATCTATATTAGACAGTAGAATCATTATCACTGGAATCAAAGMCTTGCTAAATCTCCAGTTATTTAGAAGAGTGGCAGAGAAAAGCCATSTAAGTTCACTGAGAAATGATGAGTTCAATTCTCCTCAGGATTGCCTTCACTCAAAGACTTTGCAATCTCACATAATTACTCCACAGGTTRCACTGCCCTAACTGAAATCTGAATTGAATAAACATTTTCTTAAATCTATAGGTTTTGGGACTTATTTCTGTTTGAGTTATCTCTTCTCTCAGCTCTTCTCTTCAGGGATCTCAAAGAGTAAAATCAACTTAAAACTGAAAGAACTGAAAGCTGTTGATCTGAGGAGGAAACACTAAATTTTAGGCTTATTGGAAATAAATAAGATTTTAGAAGACACAACAGTTCCAGAAGTGTAATGTACAAGTTTAAACACAACAACATTGCTAGTCCCTTGTACCCTGGGAATTTTCAAACACAACTGTATGGTAAAACGTGCTGATATTAGCACCCTGTATGCTCACCAATATTTTGATTTTGGATTAAATCAAGAAAAAACAACGTGCTGCCATATAAAAGAGTAGKAACTATCTTTAAGGAGAATCTGTAGCCTCAGTTTTCCTTGGAAGCAGAATTTAAACTTTCATTCTATTGATGATGATATTCCCCTAGATCCAAAAATTTGGAGAAATGTGTCCTATTAAGATTGCCTACATAAATGCCATTCATTCTGTTAGGATTTCAGTGAAATCAACAGGGTTTATCCAGTGTTTAAAAAGAAAATAATGTTCATTTTTATCCAAATAGCCAATATTTACTCACAGCTTCGTGCAAATGGCTCAATCAACCCTCTCATCCACGAACACATTTGCCTTTCACACCTAGAGGTGACACGGGGCACAGAGGCAAAGTGACCCAARCTCACCATTGTCACTGTTGTCATCCACCAGGATGATCTCCTTGAGCAGGTGGGACGGGGTGTGGTTCACCACGCTGTGCACGGAGCGCAGGATGACGGACAGAGCCTCGTTCACAAAAATGAACACCACTGAGATCTGGGGCAGGTCCTCTGGGTAGCTCATCTGCTTGCACCTGCAGAGGGGACAGACACCATGAAAACCCTCTGGGAGGCTGAACAGGCTGAAGAGCATCCTCCTCTCCTTGCTCTCCATCCGTGCAGGGATTTGCAGAGTTTGTCCTTGCTGACCCCGAGGAAAGGTGTGGTACAGGCTCAGAAGGATCAGCCTGGTCAGGAGCAGCACCCTCCCATCAGCCTGGTATAGAACACAGGGTGTGTGCATGCACACAGGTTTGTAGCTGCTCTCATTCCCTGTGAGGTTCAAAGCATCTCCTGAAAACCAAAGGAGCATCAATGACTGCTCCAAAACCAACCTGGAGCAGATCTCCAATGATGTCCCACCCTGGCTGTGCTGCCAGGGGAACCATCAGCACCTCTGCTGCTCACAGCTGCTTCTGAACTTTAAAACCAGCACTTGCTCAAGCCAATTTTGTGTTTGYCCACAGAGAGAGCATTTGCCACCCTTTCTGACTGTGCAGTTTGTGCAGCAATGACAAACACATGGTGGCTGTTGTACAGGCCTGCACTTGCAGACAGCTCTGCTCCCTCTGAGATGTCGCCTTGCTGGGCTGCATCCTGATGCACAGTTTGCATTTGTGCTGCTCACCGATGTACATATATTTTACCACACACCATTTTGAGTAGAAAAACTGAGGCCTGGAGAAGTTACAGAGCACAGAGCAGAGCTCCTGCTCCCCAAGTCCTTGGCCCATGCCCCTCTGTAACACCACACTGCCTTATTTCTGTGGGATTCTCTCCCATTAGCAAAGAGGCTAATTTTAAAAACCACCTATGTGTTCTCACAGTCAAAAGCCATTCAGAATTAACATAGCAATTACTGAACTTGCTCTCTAAAATACTGCTAATGATATCACAGAAAATGACTTCTSCTGCTCTCACCAAACTTTCTGACCTCTGTGCTCATTACTTTGGCATAACAATCACTTTTTTTCCCTCACTTTCAGCAGTCATGGGGATAGGCCAGGTGACAAATTCTTGACTGCTGGGTAACCTCTGGAAGTCAGTTATGAATCCCAGCAAAGTGTAATTATTCATAATTCCTGATCCCAGTGCTATTTGCTCAGAGACCTGAGCACTTGCCATTGATTACCACAGCCTCTTGCTGGGGGCCTGCACCACACTGAGCACCACTGTGTAAAACATCTGGCTAAACAGCATTCTYACACAGCCTAAAAATAAGCCTGGAGCAAGGAGTGAGGTTTTCAGGAGGTATGAATGCCCTCTTTTTTGAGTTTCTTTTGTGAATGCAGTTTTCCTCTGGAGCACATTGACGTATCAGAAAAGTGCATCAGGAATGCTGCAGTAACAGGCAAGAGCCATCAGCTGAAAACATGGACCTCGCAAGATTTCCTGTGATGAGGGACATCTTTTACCTGACAGCAATCTTCTCCAGTCTCACTGGCATCAGCACATCCCAAATTGCACCTCAGGGAATCAGCCCAGGCCCCAGGGAGTGGGTGCACTGCTGGGGGAGTGAGGAAGAGGAGGGAGCCCTGCAGCAGCTCTCAGAGCTGGCAGGGAAGGAGGGAGGGAAGGAAAGTGTGTGACCCAAAAGAGATTTTCAAGGAAAAGCACAGGAGGGATTGCACAGGAATGAGAGGTCAGCACTCACTACTGAAGGCACAAGCAATTAAAGGGCAGGTGGGATCACCACAAATGTCCAAAAATAGAGAGGCACGTGTGGAAGGACCAAAGTTGCCTAGGAACAGMCAGGGATGCACTGAAATATGACAAGACCTCAGCAAATTAGGAGTTTTGCTGAACATCTTTGAGTAAAAAGTGTTTGCTTTATTGGCAAGTGAACTGAAACACCTGGGCACCCAGCCACGTGTTCCTGGGTAACTACAAGTAGGAATAATTCCAGTGCTTTTCTGCCATCCCCACACTTTCATTCTGAGAAAAAAAATCTAATTCTAGCTTTAAAACAAGCACACCTAAACCATAATCTCCTAATTTTTTTGATTTATTTGTTCTTCATCACATCAAATCAATGCATCATTGTCCCAAGTGTGATTCCAACACCTTGCTGGTTCACAAGACAATTCWTGCCTTAGTTCTCAGTGATTACTCACACTGTAGGGCATCTACTTTAGATAAAAAGCTGGTTTGAATTTCTTATTCCACCTGGATGGAGTTATCTGTATCACTTCTCACTGCCTCCTTCTGTCAGTCCCCCCCTTTCTTTTTTTCCTATTAACAAGACATAGTTGAAAAAGTGTGTTTTGACTGCATTTGGAAAGAACACTCCAAACAAAATACATTGGAATATTTTTGGTAGAGCCCCTGCAACAGGAACACCTAGATGGGCAGAAGCAAACCTCAGAATTCAGCAGTAGTTTAAAAGCTGTCATGAATTAATTTATTGCAGGGAGGATGAAGAACAGCAAAAGCAGCTGTCCAGCTGAGCACYTTCCAAAGCACAGCAGTGATTTAAGGGTTCATTTCCTGGAGACTCCAGGTCAACCTTGAACTCCCAGCTCCTTAGGTCACTTCAGAAAATGAGMTAGATGTGCTGAGGTAGTCAGGAGAAATCACTGGCCCACTAACAAACACTCCTGATGATGTCTGAGAGCATGAGCAATCCCAGCTGAGGTGTCTTTCCTTAAAAAATCAGTGGGTGCTTAAGTGCTTTGCTGGACTGTGGCCCGAGTTCTTCCCAAAGTGTTCTCTAATTAGACACCAGCCACAGCAATTTACAGTTAATGCTTCCTTCATTCCAAGAAACCCTAACCAGAGTGTGACACTCCTGGCCAARCAGGGACAGCAGCGAGCCTCCCCCTGGCAGAGCACACCCATGGCTGTCACCTCTCCCCACCAGAGGCTGACAGTGGGCACTGCAGTGGCTCAGCCAGTGGTGCCTGTGTGCAAGGGACTGGAGGAGTGTCACTGAGTCCTGCCTGGAGCAGCCCTGGGCTGGCCCTGCAGCAGGGACAGTTCATTAGAGAGGGAAAAGGTGAGGCTGTAACGAGCCTCTTGACTTCCAACCAGCCAAAGAGCACCAAAAAATGGCTGGAGCAGCAGCCTGGACACASAGGGAATCATCACAACCAGCCTATGAGTTAATGAGGRAGCAGCTTAGCACAAGAATAGCCACTTTCATTCTCTCTTTTGAGAAGAAGATGACCAGAATGGGAAGAACTCAAACTGTACAATATGCACTAGCAAAGCACGCCTTTATAATCCTTCAGCCTCACTGCCAACAGAACCGTAGTAAGAAACCTAGAAATCATGCCTTTTCCAGCCCTGATGTTGTGCAGTGCCTGGCTGTTCAAAGCTCCAATGCTCTGCCAGGGAAGGGTCCCACCAYAGTCCCCACTTCTCTGCACCAGGTCTGACCACACTGGGGACTGTGGCAATGTCAGTAATTAACAGCTGAAACTCAGCCTCATTAACACCCTGCACTCCTGAGTTTGGGAAGAATTGGGGGTACATTTGACCTCTGGGGTAGCTAAAGAAGGTCAGAGCTGGGCAGGCATAGCTTACATTTAATATTCCTGACTTTAGATCAGAACTGTCAGCACAAGCAGCAGAGGAGCTCAGGTCTCCAGGGCACACAGGTACCCTGGGCAGGGACACTGGGTGTCTGCAGGAACAGGGATTCCAGCAAAGGCTGGCAGTGGCATGGCCAAACACCTCCATGGGCCAGCTGAGGATGGATCAGAGCTGGAATGTGAAACAGCCCTTCAGACAACATCAAACCTGGGGCATCCYGCTGGTGTCTTGGGAAAGGTCTTTGAGTGTTCTCATTCTGTATTTGCTAGTGCAGAAATACCAGGTAACCCAGAGGTATTTCCTTTCAGATCATTTTTCTCTGTTCTGGAGATGGTTTTCACTCATTCTCTCCCTTTCATTGAACTGGCTCCTTAAATGAACATTTCCCAGCCAGCCTCCTCAGACCARCTGTGAGCACTGTCCTGCAGGCATAAGAAAACAGCAAAAGCTCTTTGGTTGGCAGACCAGAAACTTGGAGAAAAAAAAAATCATGTACTAACATAAAAAGGTCAAAGATCAGAAACTGGKACATGAGAAAACAAAAGGTAACTCAGCTGCACATGAAACTGCTCATGGCAACCTTGTAAGCTTGGAGGCATTAAAGGGAAGGAAATGTTCTTGTCTGAACCTTCATTCCCTGATGGATGTATTTACTCTATTTGTAGCTGRTCCAAGAGAAACACGTGAAGTCCTCTATTTATCAGGCTGATCTTGCAGTCCATTTGTGTTGCACTATTTTTTGTGAAGGACTGTCACTGCAGCCATGCAGGTARTTCAGTGCATTACCAAAAAAAAACAAAAGAAAGAAAAACCTTCCCTGCTCTATTTCCCCTGCCCTTTGTTCCTGTCTGCAAACTTGCTAAACTCCAAAAATGAGTTTTGCTCGCAGACCTTAATATACTGAGTTTGGAAATGGATTAAGCAATGCATTTAGAGATTTCTGACAGCTTTACCCTTCAGGAAGAAATGCAAACAAAATTARAGCTGCTTCATGAATCTTTAAAGTGTTTAATACAAGATATGTTTTTCCAATGAACTACTGGGACGGAGATGAGTGAAGGTTTCTCTCCTTCACAAACTTGMTGAAATTGCTGGGCATGAAGAAACATCTGCAGTTCTGGGGAAAAAAGAGAAAAAAAAAAAAAAACCCTACATGCCTTGAAAGCTTCAGAGTGATCTGTGATCATGTTTTAAAGCCACAGCAGGAGAACAAGTTGGAACAGCTCCTTATTTGGTACATGATCAATGAAAGGACAAAGAGAAATATTTTAAAAGATTATTGAASTCTTTCTCTTTAATGCTAACAAACACTACTTTTAATCACCAGGTCAATATGTATTTTGAGGCCTGTTAAACCAAAGGCTCAGCCTAATCTTACCTACAYGGCCACCTTTTAGCACCTCACTGCTGCTGTGACTTCCATGGGCACAGCCGATTTACCACAGCTAAATCACTGAATTTAGTGCCTAGCTCAGTGCCTGACTCCTTCCTCCAGAAACCCACCGAGGCTTTACAGCTAGAGCTGGATGTAACAGTAACTTTTGAGCTGCAGAAATAAAGGAACATTGCCTTCCTCTTCCCCATGGCACAAGAGAGGGGACGTGACCAGCTGTGAGTGTCTGGCTGCCCAGCGCGGGATCCAGCTGCTGACCAGGCTGCAGCAGCAACAGTGACAGCCACAAAACCGATGAGCTTCATGGATCATGAATCTGTCAGCCAGAGGCTCCAGCTCCTTCCTAATTAATTCTCCCTCTCAACAGAGGATTAACTGTGTTGTGGCACAACATTCTCTTCCTGCCCTATCCAAAAACCCGRATGGAAAATTTTTGAGTTCAAGGCTTGCTCTTGCTTTCTCCCCAATGTTTGGCAGCTCAGGGACAGCATTCTCTAAGAATATATAATATAAATACAACTGTGAACAAGACAGCAGTGGTACAGGACACTGATGCTCCGTGCACCTTGAGAAAAAAAGCACTTTGTATTGCAGATAAGGTAAAAGGAGAAATGAGCCATTTTCAGCAAAAGCCTRGAAATTATGGTGATAGCAGAAGGTRYCTTCTTCAGTCTGKGTTCCTTGTGGAACAGGCTCCATTTTGAAATATCCAGCAGCAAAAAAATCAACATTTTTTTCCTGAATTTGTTCAGAGAAGTGCAGGCACAWGATAAAGTGCACTTCTTGCTGGTGCTGTAAGTCTGAGGAAATCCACTAAAATAATGTTTTCTCCATCTTTTCTTATACACAGTGATGYTGATGATCATTTTCTCATAAAGTGAGACCTTAAATCTACTCCATACTGTGGGAATTCCCAGTTGCTTCTTTCACCTGCTCCTTGACATAATTTTTCTTATTTTGCATCCAAAAGTCTAAGAAAGAAATCCCCCACACTCATCAGAAAGATGGACAATGTGTGTTTCCTGAGAGTCACAGATTTATTTTTTATTCTTTCCCCTCTCTTTTAAATTCCAGGCCAGTACAACTGTGACTAATTGCTCTGCACATAAAAACCCAGCACATGGTTGTGCCTTTTGTTTTATAACACGTTTGCTCTGTTTGGTTTTAATTCCTCCTTTCTCTGTGACAAATTATTTTTATATTTATAGTAGGAAGCCCTGAGAACTGTCAATCAGTGACTGATAGCACAATATAAATGCATAGTTAACATATGCAGCATGAAGAAGGCTCTACTTGTAGAGAATATTAACCCTTATATTTAAGATTATTATACTCYTCAAAAGTAGCTGCTGCACATATAAAATAAGAGGCCTTCTATTTCAGTSAGCTATTTCTGGTTTTCCTCAGGCAAACACTACCAGAAGCATGCCATTACRTCTAATACCCTTATTGATTTATACATATAAAAATGCTAAAACTAGTTTCAATCACTTTTAAAACAAGCCTCTTTATTAACATGAAAAATGGCTCAAAGCTCGTGCTCACATCCTTCTGTAGTAAAAAGGCTTTGCTTTTTTTTTCCTTTTTTTTTCTATTTTTTCTTTTTTGGTAACTTAACTTGTGTCACTAATATGTTTTGAAATACCATCTGTAAAAAATTTCCACTCTATCCCCCAGTGTGCCTGTCTGGATCTGCCTCTGGCTGTATGCATGCTGCATCACAAAGCATTAGGCTCATTGGAAATTAATGGTGAGCCTGAAATCTGCCTTCAAATGCTTYCCAAAAATCCCCAAAGAAAACAGATCCCCTGTGCAACTTTATTTTTAATGGGGCTGCACTTAAATTTAAGGAGGAGCTCAGCTAAATTCCAAGTGACATGTATTCTGCCTCGTTTYAGGTGATTAAAACAAATGGCTTGTTTAGTGATTCTCGTGATTTTGCAAATATCCTTGCCCCTGTTCCAATGGGATTCTTAGCTTGCATCCTTTTAAAGTAAAAATTAGAGAAGAATTCTCTTAAAAACAAAAACCATAAAAGCAGTCTTAGCAAAATCTGCTTTGAGATTAGAGAGCTCTTTGAAGTTAAGTGAAATATAAAAATTGGTGAAACTGSTGAAGTGACATTAAATAGAGGCCAGACTGAAGGCATTGTGTAAATTTGATTTGAAGAGCAGCAAAATGCATTCAAGAAAACACCACCTTTTGAGCAACTTTTTAAAAACCCAGTTCTGGGAACCATGAATTGTTGTCTGTGGGGGGCAGAGAAGAAACACTCTCATTTCTGCTTTGAAGGGCTCCTATTTTGGATAGGGAAGGTTCACAAGGAGCCATCCAGAAAGSCAGAAGATGTTTTCCAGGGTGCACTCACAAAATTGGCTGCTGCCCAGTGGCACCACTCCTTGCTGCTGCCACCAAGGGTCACWGCTCTCCAGCCAGCCCTGGGAAGCCATTTAGCTGCACTCCCAGCAGCACAGGCTGTTAGCACTTCTTCTCCCATTAAAGAAGTGCTTTTCCACTCAAGGTGATGCATCAAGAATCCCGGGAAATGTTCTTTATGGCGAAGAAATAATTAATCCCAGCRTGTCTGCAGGGAGTGAGATGGTAACAGCCCAGATTTCCAACAGCAGGTTACAAATCTGAAGACAGCTTCTCCTCTGAAGCTCCCTCTCCTAYTGCCTACTGAGCCCGTGCCAGACATAAGGGAAAAGCAGTGGAATTYATGAAATCAAAGGAATTATTTTCAATAAATAATGCATAAGAGCAAACTCACCCTTCTCCAYTTGCACAGAACAGTTTGCTGTACCCTTGAAGCTATTTGTTATTCAGATAATAATATGTAAATACAGAAAGTTATCCTTGRCTATTAAAAAATGTACTGCAAGTATTTAACATTAAAAATTCCAGGTACCTTTGTTTAACTTTGGCTATCTCTCTGCCTCAGCTGGTGCTGCTGCTGCTGGACAGAGGCTGAGTATCCCAGTGCTACCTGGAAATGGAGGGCAATAAAAAAAGTTTTCAAGGTAACTGCTGCAGAGCTCTTCATGAATTTCATTACGGGTTTGCTGTCACGTTGCAGGGTAGTAAGGGGGAGAATAGAGGAATGCAGTATTTTCCCACTATCACTTCAGCTAACAATGTTCTTTATGGTCTTGGGAGGATAYACAACAACGTTTGGCAAACAATCCCTTCTTTAATAGGCTCCAGTGTATTTCACAGGAGAGCAGCTTTAATCTCTGGTCAAATTCAGTTGTGCAGCAGAATGTTTCTTTCTGCCTACCTACAAACACAGGATGGTTGGAGGAGTAAACCACCAAATGGGAGGTCAGCCATAAACTGGATCAACTCCACCACTGCCTGCCAAAACCGTGGTGAGAAGCTCTTTAATCCTGACTTGTCCCAGCTGCTGCAAGGCTGGTGTAGCCCAGAGAGGCAATCACAGCACTTTGCTGAGGTGGTGCACAAGCTCATTTGACTMACCAGCAATGGTCTTGAAGTGTTTGAACTGTAGTCATGGGCTTCCTCTTCCTTTAAATGATCAATTCCTACCAGAGTGCAAACAGAACCAAGTTTATGGTCTGTGGGAGGAATTATGGTTCAAGTAGAGCTGTGTTCCAAGAACAAATGCATAAAGAACATTGATTTAGCACTGAAAATGGGAGTATTAAATCCACAATGTTTAGATGCTTTGTATGGGATTGAGGAGAGAGCCTGGTGGCAGCAGCAGAGTGTTCATAAAAGGTCTGTGTGGGGCAGAGAGGACAAAGGGAGGTGCATGTGCTGGGTGTGGGCAGGGAGCTGCCTGACAATCAGATGAGGGAGCTCTCCACGAACTCCAGGTCAGCATCCCAARGGATAAATCACTGGGCAAGAGCAGCCAAATCCTCAAGTGCAGATGGGACTTTAGTGCTCCCTACATCTTCCCAGTGATGCTTGCAGGATTGTCCTCTGTGAAATGTCCCATTCAAGTCAAGCACCTAAGCTTGTCTTAACTTCACTGAGGTTATTCATACACTTAAAACTAGGAACATATTTAAGTGCTTCGTTGGACTGGAGCCCAATTGCACTTTTATAGCTTTTGTTGAAATTAAAGGCTAGTTAGAGGTGAACAGCACAGTATTCAACAATTTCATGCACTTAGAAGTTAAATGTTAACAGCAGTTCCTTTCTAACTGTTTATATGGCTTCAGTTTGTGTAACTTGAGAAAACTCTTGTGTTTTTATTTAGCTTTGGCTACATTTAGAAATGAAAAAAGTTTTTAAATATCCAGCCACATTTGCTGTCTAGCACACAGCTAGTACACAGAGCACACACTTCATAGCAGCAACACACTGCTACGAATGGGGATATTTTATATTTATGAGCTCTTATCCTAATTTAAAAAAGAAAAACAGGTCAACATGTGCTTGCTTTTCACTCAGGTTGACAGAAATTAGGCACAAGTCCTAGACCAGGCGACTTMCTTAAGTAAGGCTGTGAATTTGAGCAGTCCAAGGACACTCAGAGCCTTTTCCTGGCTCTGATATTTGGCCATTGCAGCACTTCACTGTTCCTGCCCAAACCAGCCTGCTCCCCTTTTCACTTCATGTAGCCTGGTATTTTTCTATCTTGCCCACAGACCACAAGCATTTTAAATTCACACCCTCAGTGTTTGCAGAGATGATTTGCCAGCACAGAGGAAGGCAGGAGTGAGCACTCTGCACTGGGGGAGCAGAGCTCTGCCATTAACTCTGCTCACAGTCCTGCCCTTCCTCATCCCTCATCTGCAGACACTCACATTCAGAGCCTTGCAGGCTGTTTGCTCAGACCTGCACTGAGAGAAGCTTTCCCCACAGTGCTCCCATAGATCCCCAGGCTGTCAGGCAGAGGAGGGCAGTGCCCCTCTCTGAGCAAACAGAGCACAAATTCCCCGTCCCTCGGTACACGAGGGTTAACAACACCAAGGCAGGGAGCCAGTGGAGTAGCTGGAGGTCAAGCATTTTGTTTTCAGGCGGTGCAGAAAATACAGGAGCAAAGCTTCAATGTCATTTTTATCTTGGGCTTAATGTAAACTGCACCGTGACCCTCTGGGAGAGCTGTGTCCTAATGAAACATCCACGGCGCGGATGAAAGCTGGCTCCGGTCACTGGATGAGACAATGTTCACTTTGTGGATGCAAAGAACTAAAATTTATGCCTTTCCTCTGAAATTTTAGGGGAACAGACTAACTTAGCAACAGCACCCCGGGGTATTTTAGTGCACTGTTTTAATTATTATCGCTGCTATTAATATTCCGCCATCATTCAAAGTCTGAAGTGCTGTGCCTGCCTGAGAGGGGTGTTTCRTGCCACCCCAGAGGCCAGCCCACTGCTGGGGCCTTCAGAAGACAAAATGCATAAATGCACACTAAAAGGAAAGTCTGGTAGCACAGAATAAATAATATCCTCGCCCCCTGGAGCAAAGAAGAAAATAAACTAATTAAGGAAATATTTGACAACCTGAAGGCATCTCACACAGGTAAAACGCAATTCCAGAGGGTTTCGTTTCTAGAAGCTGAGRAACAGGCAGCTTGTGCAGAAGTGATGCACAGAGATTACATCTGCAGTAATTTAAAGCTGCCTRGAGCCTCACAGATAAATCCTGACACACCAACACCTCCTGAAACTGTGGGTGCACTCAGACCAAGCTCCTTTGGTGCTGCATTCAGCAAGGTGGTCTGGGCTGGCTGTGGTTTGTCTGAGACCACAGCAGAAGGTCTAGAAGCAATGCAACAGAAAAGCAGAACATTCCAGAAAGCTGGAGGAAGAGGAAATAGAGTCCTCACATAAAACTTTCAAACAAGTTAACTGGCAGGTGCTGTTYCAGAGAAACCAAACCTTAGCATCTAGATCAAGCTAACCAAGCCAGGGAGCTGACATTTGCCAGCCTGTATCTGTCAGGTGCTTCTGGCTCTGGCTACTTTTAAGAGTCTCTCACTTTTATTAGCACTAAATTCACTCAAAAACAGGAGACACAGGCAAAGCAAGCACAAACTGACACTATTAAAATGAATCACTGCATCAACCTGGAGTTCACAATTCAGTTTTATTTCAGACAGAAGAGTAAATTGTCTGACACTTTGGCCTGTTCGTGTGTTTATCACAAAGACACAAACAACAACAACTAAAAAACCTCGAGGTTATGTGACCTGAAACCTTGACTTCCCTATACTAGGAAACCTATCCAAATAAAACAGGAATAAGAACTCGCTGATTTTTAAAGCTGCATCAGGAAGACATCAGGAGATAATACACACCTCACCCTGTCAGCAGAACTGAATTTGCATAAGCCTTTTCAGAAAGAAATGGGAAATATTATTTCAAACCATTAGAAACTTCAAAGCCCTACAAAGAACCTTGGATAGAGTGTAACAGAGGTACATGGAAAGAAACATAAAAGGAAAAGAAACACCACCCTGAATTCATTGCCTGTCTTGTTCTGTTACTTCTTTTTATCCTGTAATGTGATATCATGGAGTGTAACAAAACATGACAGGTCAGAAAYTTACAGGAATATCCTTTTCTCCCTGGAAGTGATAGCAGGCAACAACCAGCCATGGGCTCAGGGGAGGGAAACAAAAGAAATTCTAAAACACCAGCAGACAGCTTCGAGTCCTGGCTGGATCTCAGCAGTGCTTCTGCACTACAGGAATGCATTTACCTGTGCAAGAACAGCTCACAGAATGTGTAGACAGCACCCCACCATTGCCCTTCTTCAGGAGGAATTACTCTTTCTGCCATGGAAATACCTTCCTGGCCTTCTGTTTTCAAGTTTAAAAAATTACCACTTAAAAAAAAACCAACCAAACAAAAACCAGTGGTGCTTAAGGTGAATGAGCAGGTCACACGAGACGTGTTTAGTCTGAGGGCTGATGAGAAAAACTGAGGGATGCAAAGCAGCTTTTTGCTCACTTTTCCTTTTCCCCCCAGCTGACCAGGCTGCCCATGCTGGCAGGTCATTCTTCAAGGAGTGTTGCTAGTACAGAAATCTGCTCTTGTTCCTGCAGGCCTCCTTCCCCAGGAGCACGTGGCACTTTGGGCTGGATCCACCTGGAATCCTATTTAAGCTGGCTGCCCTGGGCTCCTGRGGGAGGGACTTGCAGAGGACATCACGCCCTGCACATGATAAGCAATGCTGCCATGGCATCTCCAAGTCCATCACCCTCAATTAGATGTCTAATTTCYAGTCACTGTTATGCAACCCACCTTAGGTAAGCTATTCATGYATTCCAGAGTACATTCTGGTGCAGACAAATTGCAGAGAATGGCTCCCCTGCATTTAAACACAACATTGCAATCAGTTATTTTTCATGCTCCCTGGTTAATCAAATTCAGCCTTCACTAAATCTACATTTATTAGTGCTGACAGTCATGCAGAACTTGTCTTCAACAATTAGTATACACAAAGGCACTGCAAAAAATGTTGAAGAGGAAAATTACTGCATTTGAACATAAGGTGGCTTTTTTGGAAAAGGTTGTTCATCTTTATGGTTCTTTTTTAATTTAGCCTTTCTGGTGCTCCTTTCATCCCACGGGTCAGTGTTAATAATCAAGACCTATGTTATACACTTTGCAGTATAATTAAAGTCACTACTTAATTGGAAAGCCTAGCACTAAACAAAAGGGAATCAATAATGAATCTGATGGGAAAAGCCAGGGAAAACATCTATTGAATATCAGAAAAAACTGAGATSCTGCCATGTGTCCAGCACTGCTGCTATGGAGACAGCATGGAGGCTCTGCTCATGAGCCATGTCCTGCAAAAAACTGTGGTATTTGCATCAAAAAGGGGATGGAAGGATTCCCAACATATTTTTTTTTCATTATTCTTATTGGGAAACACAGTCACTGTTTTAATCTGTTCCTCAGTCTTCCCACTGGAGTAATACAACTTTGCACAAGTAACTAAATATAAAAAGACCTAAAGGTGACCTGGGATTTGGGAGACTGAGCTTTGAGCCCACATTCCTCCTGATCAATCATTGTTTGTGCAAGGGGAGCAAAGCTCCAGCAGAGGCTGGGAGCAGACCCAGGTGATTTTTCCCTCTCTTTTTAGGGCTTTGCACAGTTGCAGTCTGAGCCTCTCACAGCCAAACAGGAAACATTTCCCAAGCTGCAGTGMCAAGCCTGTGGGGTACACAGGGACACACAGATAAGTGCAGCTGGCCCAGGGGCAGCAGTGTGAGTGAATTTAGGTTGTCAGCTGAGATCTCAAATGATCTGAGTCAGAACTGTGACACCAAGCTCTGAGGAGGAGCTGCTCAGAGCCCAGCTCGCCGCAGAGGAAGCAGCACAAACTCAGTCCAGCTCCTCCTGCTCTTGGGCAAGGCAAAAGTCAGAAACTTGGCTGCATCTCTCTGGGGCTGCGTCTCCAGCTGCTCACACAGATAATGTGCATGCAAAGGTGCTGTTTGTAGGGGATTCACAGCCAGAGGAAAATGCCCAGCCCRTGGAACTTGGCAAAGCTACATAAACTCCCAGAGCAGGTGTGTGCACCCCTCTCCTTCACCCTGCTCAAAATCCACACCTGGACATTGATTTGGGATCTCATTAAAACACTGCAGTTAGTTTCATCTCTTACTGAATTTCCCTCCAATAAACAATCYTAATCTGTTGCCCAGAGGTAATTCTGTCTGCTCCATTTTCTCTCTCTGTTTTTCCTTCTTTCTGCTTCAATTTACGTCATAGGTTCAGAGCGGCCAAAAAAGAGGATTTTTCAGAATTTTAGCGTGGCTTTTTGGATTGATTGAGAGTGGGTGCAACAAGAAAAGTTAAATGCTTTTCTATATAAGAACAGCCTAATTGAAATCAAAATATCTTGCCTATACTTTGATTGTGAAACACTGTTCTGCCTAAAAACCTAAAATGCTTTATTTCAACTAATGCTTCATTTTACTGTGACCTGATATTTAACCTGTGTTAAGTATTGAGTATTGGTGGAAGGTAGTAATGGAAAATTCATCATTTCAAGAGTGATTTTTTTAAATGGGAAACTAAAGGTTTCATTGGTCCAAACACTTTGTTTAAACAGACATTTCACAGAAGATGTTCAGCCTAACACAGAATATTTTTAGGCGATTTTTTTTTCCACTTGTCATTGTCTGCTAATCAGAAATTCTGATTCCTGGAAAGCTCTGGATCTGTTCCACTTCAAATATTCCTTGCGAAGAGGCCCATTACACTGCACTCTGGTTARCCTGGAAAGAATCCTAAGGGTCTGTTTTAATTTGGAGTTCCTTGTGCCATTTCCCTGAGTGGCTCAAAGAACACCCAGCGTCCCCAGAGGAGCTGAGAAAAGGGTCAGGAGGCAGAGCAAGCAGCAGAGGTGGGGAAAACCCAAATAATCCCAGAGCCAGCCTTCTGCAGTGCACTGATGCAAAGTCTGATGCCCTTTGAAAGCCATCTGCCCTGGTGCCCTGCTCCTGCAGGGATGTCCAGCACTGCCACACTGAGGAGGGGAGGGCAGGGACCATCCAACCACACCACTGAGCCTCCTCCCAGCACAGGGAAACTGCAAACACACCCATGGTGTGGCTCCAGAGAGCTGCTGAACTATSACAGGGGCTCCACAGAGATCTGCTGCCAAGAGAGAGGGGGCCAGAGGGGAAGGTGATGGCTCTGCCTGCGCCTGTCCCTGCTCACYGAGGAGCATCCCTGCTCTCCAGCTGCTGCCCTCGCTCCAGCTGCTGCTGTTAAACCTTTGAATGAACAAATCACAGGTCTGTTTACCCAGSCTGCCCCCTCGGTAACACTGCTTGATCAATTCCAGGATTCCTTTTGATAGGTAATTAAAAAAGCTTTTCCTTAGGTGCGGGGCGGGTTGAACCATTAATTACACTCCACGGCCCCAGAGATGCAATTCTTTTGCTWTTGTGAAGTGGCTGTGGCAAACCACAAAAATGCTTGCCTCCATAAAAGAACTGAACAAATGAAAGCAATTTTCCCCAAGACCCAGATTTCTCTGCGTTTTATGGCCAAAGACTCGAGTTGCCACAGCATTAATAAGTTTGTTCTTTAGGGCTGAATTCTCTCATTACAAACACCCATGACAGTAACACAAAGAAATCTCTTCTTTGGCTGATAGAGCCAGCAGACTGAATCCATATATTAATATTATTGTTATCACTGAGCTGCCACAATGCACTCGGCATCCAGTTGCACAAAAAAAAAAGATCAGTTAAATTAAAGATCCTCACCAAGCAGCGACAATTTTTTGTGTAAAAGCCAATTTAGCCATTATGGRAGCTGCAGGATCATATTAACTTTTCTCCAAAGTATGCATAATGCATGACAGCAAGTGGTTTTGACAAGTGCCTGAGTGTGTGTGTCTGTGTGAGTGGATGTGTCCTGCATGCCAAGAAACCCCTGAAGTTATTTAAGTTGCAAAGTCAAGTGATAGAAAGGTAGCAAATGCTGGATTTACAGGTGCACCTGTTCAATTCACCCCCTTGCCATGCAGCCTGAGCAGCAAAAAGAACAGGGGAATTGATGTTATCCTGAGAGACAAGGCTCATGTTTGAAAGCATCTGGTTAGCTGACACTTCCCAATTTTCCAGCGTGCTACCCTGTAAAACAAACAGCTTTTGTACATTTGGGGGCCTTTACCCCTGTCTTTGAATGACAGTCCCTAAGGTTTYGGGTTTGGTAAGTTTTTCTACTTTCTTTAACTTTGATAAAGTCAAAAATCTACTGTCACAGGGGGCTTYAGCACCTCTGCCTTCATGCATGGCTGGGAAGGATTGAGTCTGATCCTTTGTGACTGCAGCAGGGGCTGGTATTTGGTRTTTTGTGCTGGAGCTGGCAGCAGTGGAGGCTGGAGAAGGGCAGCAGGATGGATTTTGCCAGCCTGGTGTAGCCACAAAGGAAAACCTCTTCTCCTCTGCCCAGTGCCTACAGGGATTTAGGTGGCTGACCCTGGGAAGTGMAGAACCTCTACCAAAATCTCAGCTCTGTTGCTCCTGGTCTGGTTTTGACTATTGAATCAAACATTGTCCCTCAGACAYTTTGGTAAGAAAGGCATGGACAGAGCCCAGCAGGTTGTACAGCTTTACAGGGGCAGGATTCAGGACTATTTACACCTGCACATATTGGGAGGGAGAAGTGACACAAACACATGTTCTTATGCTTCCCAACACACAAGGCTCATGGGCATCAGTGGATTATTTTCACTCAGTGCTCAGGTTGTTTCAGTCACAATAACTCATTTTACATATGGAAGAGAATGTATGGAAATTACTCCAATAACACTTCACCATCAAATAACACTTTGCCCAGAGAACCACAGAACAAGCTCTAGCTTAGCTGTGTGCTTGCAAAACAAAAATAACYTGTTCCTTACCAGAAATGCTCCTCTTTCTTCCATTTCATGGAGGAAATAAGTTGTGTTAGTGAGGGCTAGAAGTTCCTGCTCATACTTTACTGCTGGGAAGAAAAATCAGGACATCAAACATTCCGAGCTCTCCACAAGATATTTTCTACAGTGGTACAGCCCTTGAAAAACTTCAAATATTTATACATCTCTGATAGATATTTAAAAATCCCTGATATTGAGAAGAAAAGGCTGAGATGTATTTATTATACCAYGCTAGAATCAAACTGTAATTTTGTAATTATTGTGTGATTGTAATCACAAGCAAGCAGTTTACTGCCACTGCCTCTGTTTGGCACACAAACACACCACGAACAAAATTTCCTCTTGTCTCCTGTACCAACAGAAATTCTAACCCTCAAGAAAAGGTTTCTGACCGAAAAGGAGCATCTGCAGTGGCAGCAGCAGGTAGGAGAGCAGAACAAAATGTGAGAAAAGCATCTCGAGGGCAGGAGCACCCAGCCAGGCTTGAGGGGAAGGACAGGGAGGTGACTCCAGCTCAGGAGCCCTCGTGGTCACACTGGCTGACTGTGCACCTCTGCAGTGCTACATATTTCTTAATTTGCTGCATGGGGATGAAAAATACCTCCTGAAAAGCAATTAAACTGCCAAATGTTTATGAGCCTGTGCTTGTGGCTGGAACAGCAGGCTTATTCCAGSAGAATAAGAGTGGACAACAAGAAGAGGGGAGTTCAAATGAACTAAAATACAATATTTCTCATCAAGCTTGGAAGATTACGAGTCCCAAGTTTGCCTACTGAAATAGTGTTTACTTTCATAAATTGTGCCTATGCAATGCAGACTTGAGTATAAATTCTCCCAGTTCATATCTGTAATAGCTACTGGTGTGTGCAAATACAGAAATTGAATGTTTTAAATGGAAGCCAGAATGGGGAGAAAGCAGAGTTTAATACTTTGGAAATGTGAATTCAGCCAAGTGTTTTTATTCAGAGCCTGGCCATGGACTGTGTACACGGCCTTGGACATTGATTCTACCTTGCTTCTCAATTTAAAAATGAAAAGCCCTCTCTTTTAAAAAATAAACAGTTCTGGGAATGACAAGAGTATAAATCACAAGGARACTGAGAAATGAGAGATGGAGAGATGAGACCACTGGGCAAGTCAGCACACAGGTAAGCTGGACAAGAGTGGTATTGCAAAGCCTGTCTCAAGCTCCTGGAGGTTGAGTTCTCTCCAAAACAYAATCAGAGCAGAGTGTCTAAACCAAACAGTCAAATCAAGCTCAGCTTTGGTACATGCTCTTCTTGTGCTGGGGACACAGAGCTGGATGCAGTTCCAGGKGGGGTCTCACAAGAGTGGGGCAGAGGGGCAGAATCCCCTCCCTCCCCTGCTCCCATGGTGAGGGATGAGCCCAGGACACGTTTGGCTTTCTGGGCTCTGAGCTCCAAGTCAGCCAAGACACCCATACCCTCCTCCTCAGGGCTGCCCTCAAAACTTCTACGTGGGCAAAAGTCTTCTTATACCAAGACCTTCCACTTTCTCCACTTTCACTCATTTCACTTACAGCAAATTGAGTCAGAAGGATTTTTCTGTGACTCATAAGCATCCAGAGGCAAGTACATCAACTGCAGCCTAGACCTAGATCTMACTGGAAGCATCTCAGAAGTGTCAGAACGTGACAAGGAAGGAGTTCTCCCAGTAACACAGCTATTCCATCATGTGGCATGGCCTGATGAGATACCCACAGTGAGAACTCATCTGAGTGACTCATCAGAGCTTCTCAGYAAAACTGGGGGAGAGCACAATCTGAAGTGAAACATCACTGCATTGCAAACGGCCTCTGACAGCTGCTGAGCTGCAYTGGAGCTCTGCAGCCTTTGCTTTTGCATTTCCTGGCAGAACACATCTCATTTATCCTCATCCCCCTGACCACAGCAGCGAGTGGCAGCCAGGTCAAACCTCACTGACCTGCATTTGGGAAACTTCACTCTGGCTTCAGGGCCAGATCTGATGCACAACTCCAATATTTGCATCTCAATATTTACAGACTCCTTTTCCCCCAGCATAATTCCATGGTGCATTTTTATAACACATCAAGAGAGGAGAGATGAGACCACTGGAAAAGTCAGGGCACTTGCATCAAACATGGCATCAAGGCAGTAGGTTGTTTTCTCTTTGCCACCTCTGTTACCTGAGTTTTCTTTTCTGCAGCCAGGGTTTAAGAAAACAAACGCTGAGTCAATACTGCTGGGATCAGTTTAACATGKAGCACAGCTAATGAAATTTGCAGTTAGGCTGAAGTTTTGTTTTTGGCAGCTTGAACTGCCTAAAATCCTAATTCAATTGCARCCTGCTCACAGAGCACAGCTGTTTAGCTTGGCTAAACTTTTCTCACCACTTAATAAGATACTTTTTTATTTAACTTTCAGTTCTGCCTAGGAGCCCCAGCGGGTCTTTTAAAACAGAAGATTATTATTAGAAATTAATTAAGTATTCTTTTCAATTCTGTCTCCTGAGAGCAGCTAGGCATTGTTGCTGATCTCCTCTGCATTAAGACATTACTGATTGTCATTCATGGGAGGATGGTGCTGATGYCTCATCTGGAAAATATATAACTCCATAAATATGAAAGATTTGAAAGTTATTTAATACAAAATATAATAAATCAGAGCAAATAATAAACATGTAATTGCAATGTCAAGCACAGCACAGGCGTGTGGAGACTATAAACACTGGAATAAAAATAGACACATGTTCCAAATACACACACAAAAATCTCCCTGCAATTACAGGACCCCGATGGATTGCACTTAGTCCATGTYTCAGCACACTGCAAACCCTGACTAAACAATTCTAAGAATATCAAATGCAATTAAAGACAATTGATTTGATAAGCCAGGGTTATTTTTAAGGGACCAGTGACTATGAAGTGTTTGTTGCACTGCCCCCCTCCCCCTGCATGTGACTGCAAGAAGCACAGGACTAAATCTGCCACCTCTGAGGGCTTTTTCTAAATGAACCAACCCCAAAAAGCACTGATATCCTGATGTAACTTTTGATCTGAGGCCTTGAATGTGCACATTAACATACTACTGACAGAATTAGCTGTGCATTTAATGTCACTTTGTGCTGGAGGTGGCAGCAGGTGTGTTTCATTTGTTTCATTCTCACTCTGCTCAGGGCTATCTGTGCAATAACTGCTGTCACATCCCAGCCAGGAAGGGATGTGAAGAGAAGAAAGCCACCATGGCTCAGCAGAACACCAATCAACCCCTTACTCCAAATAACAATGCAGAATTCAACTTACTTTTTTGGTCTGTAGTCAGGGATGGACCTGTCCAGTGATATCCTGTCACTGAGCTGGGCATTGTAACCATAYTCTTCATACTTAGTCTCTGATTCATGGCTATCATCCCTCAGGGTAGCAGCCATTCCCCCCTGGCCCAAGCCTCCTGGACCTTCCACTAATCCCATGGGCTTTGCCAGACCTAAATGAAACAGATAAAAAAAAGGAAAAAAAATAGAAATTATTAATATAAAGGATATGGATAGAAGCTCTTCTGTGACCACAAAACGTTTTCAGATAAATGAGAGCTGAACTCCCAGGAAGATCAGCTCACAAACCCTCATGGCAGAGTGGAAAATTATCCTCAGCTTTTCAAACCAAAGTCCAAATCAACACATCTTGTAGTGTCTGTGCATAATGAGCAAACCATAAAGAATCAATTAGCAGCTTTCACAATTCCTTCTTTTTCCAAAATGTCTAATTATTGTTAAGATAATTAAGAAAAATTTTCCCCRTTAGAACTGGAGGGTTTTTCCCTTGCAGTCCATTAAAGCTTCACTCATTTTAAGGGAGAGATGTTGAATTTCTACCACAGGAGGTGTGCCAGTTTAACTCCACATTAGTGCCAGATCCTGGGACTCCAAGACAGCTGCAGCTCTGGTCAAGGTTTGTTTCTGTATTGGAGACACAGCTGTGGTCTGGTCTCCAGCTTCTGCTGGGTAGGAAATGCAGGATAAATCTGATTTCACTGCTTGAATCAACAGATGGGTGATTTGGATTAAAATCCACACCCTGCCCAGCCTGTTGCCACAAAGATGTGCTAAAACTGTTTTAATGGAGCTGACACTCCACCTGGGAATCMCTCCAGGCTTCCTCTGCACTTCACATCTGACAGATGAAATATGTAAGATGCTCAGCTCTGTACAGCTCACAGCAGCTGAAAGTTTGGACACTCAGTAAGTGCTGAGAAATCAGCCAGTCAACAAGGTATTTACAGGTTTCACTCACTGGTCAACTCAAAAATAAAAGTAAAGCAAAACCAAACCAACATMAAACATGCCCATATAATCACATTGCCAAGAACCTCTCCCATGGCAACAGGCATTTAATTTGGTGCTGAATCCTCACAAATAAGCTCCTCAAATATCCTGTGTTTAATGTCAAAGCTTTCCTCTCCCAAAGGCTCGCTCTCCACAAGTCATGAAAAGTGACAAAGTTATTTATAATAATCCTGGGAACACCATGCAGGAATGTGTGACTCTCCCCCAAATCATTTACGACACCAAGGAAAGCAATTAGAGTTTGACCCACTCAACATTTTTCAAGCTAAGATTTTTTCAAGAGGAAAATGTCATTATTTCAGCTAAACTATTAAAAAGAAAGAAACTGTCAGCATCTGGTAGGAACAAACACAAGGGCAGTACAAATGTGGGACTTCTGCAAGCCAGGGCGGGCAGTTTAGGCCCTTGTGAAGGAATTCTCTTGCACCTCACTGCTAACAGTGTCCTCACTTGTTATAGCTCCATCACCATCACTGTTTAGTGACAGGACAGACCAGAGGGACAGGGGTTCATTACTGATCTGGAAGAGTAAAATTTTGCATTTTCTCCTCCACTGCTTATGGCAAAATCCTGTGCTGAGGTAAAGTGCAACAACACAAAGAGCCACAAATTAACAAAAAAGGGCTGAGTACCTGCAGTGCTCAGGAATTCTGCCACTGAATYTCAGACACTGCCAACAAAAATACAGAAATACTGCAAAAATACTGCAATCAGTGGTCCTGAGTCACGACAGACCCTGCTTGTGGTTGTGTCTTTGATGCCTTCATGCTCCTCACCCCCATGCACTGAAACATGACTAAAACTCAGGACTGGATTTAAAATCAGAGAAATTCTTCTAGCTTATTAAGTGGAGCACTTCAACCCATGTTCAATAATTCTGAAAATAATTTAGGGAGCTTCATTTTGAAGAAAATTGTAACATTTGTCCTTTTTGTTCCAATTTAGCAGGAGAGGCTACTTGACACTTTGRCTTTCCTTTGGAAAAATCAGAACAGAGGGCCTTCCATGCCTGGCCTGACAATGATTCCTTGCTTGAGTAATTACAGAAATTAAATGTGAGACTCTGCATCTCTCCCCACCCAAAAGGAAAAACACAGCAGCCTCATCTTCCTGCATGATGCAGTCTTAGACTTAACAGACAAGCTCTGCTTGGCATGCCCAACATGTGGAATCTTAAAGGGGGCTCAGTTTCTGAGAAGAGTCAGCAGTTGCCTAAAAAAAAAAAGTCAAATTAGGCACTTCAAAAATCAGAACCACAGAAAACTTGACCAAGCCTATGTCCTTGAAAGACCATAATGTGGAAATTYATTTGATGAGCGTTTGGAATCATCTGGGCTAGGTTCTGATATTAACATCAAAGCAAATTGAAGATGACTTCATTAAAATTAACTGACCTGCTTTAATGAAAGGATCTCCAAGATGTGGTGTGCTCATTTGACTTGAAGCAACAATTTAATTCCAGTAGTTGAAAACTTTATTCTTCATACTCTGTGCTCTTGYAGTTTATGGAACAAAACACTTGAGTCTTTATGGCACAAGTAATGTGAGAATGAAGCTTCCAGCCCACAGGAATCATCAAGCATTTGGCTATTTTACTTCTGAGAGAATCAGTTAGACAGCCTGCCAAACCATGCATGATGACAATTATTTCATATACCTTTCTGTAAATCTGATATTCCAGCTCTTTGTGCTGCTAATCTGATCTTGTTCTGGGAAGGAGCCATCATTTGCCCAACTCCCTCTCAGAGCACATTGCTGTGAGCTTTTTTCTCCCTTCCTTACCCAAACTGCAGCTTAGCCTGACTGACATTTATCCCAGTAATGCAGKAACATTGACCAAGATACAGCAGCAATTAAAGAAATGATATCACGTTGCTTCCTCCCTCAAGAAGAGCACTGAAGTGTCTCTAGAAGTTCTTAGGAGCAATGAATACACTGTATTTTATAGATGTGCATGTGTGTTGGAGGCAGCAATTACAGGCAATGCTCCTCAATGCAGGGTTGGTTAGCCAGATCACATCTCACATATTTGCATTGCATTTTCCATCCCAAAGCTGATTTGTTGTTATTTCAGCAGCTGTCTCCTCARCAGAGAGCTTTCTCCCATCACTCTCTAAGATGATAACTTGCTAACCCCCAACTCCACTGTTGCTGCACTGGTCAGCCTTTAAAAAAAAAAGAAAAACCAAACACACACACAGAGAAAAGGAGTTTCAGTTCAGCAGCATGCTCACAAAAATAGGCTGGTATTAAGAGATGGGATCAGGGGACAGGTGATGGGATGAGCATCCCCCAGTCTGACCCTCCAGGCCCTCATCTGAGAGCACTTTCCTGTCTTCCTCTCATTTTGAAGCTTATTGCAGACTTCCATCACCTTTTATCTTTGGTTCCCCACCTGCATTCCTAACTTACCCCCATTTTCCATGGCACAAGAAGCCAGAGAGGGCAAGGCACCCAGCCAGAGCCAAGGATTGGGATCATGGGGCCAGCTCTGGAGTGGGGATGTGCAGAAAGGGGATGCCCAGTGAGCAGCTATTTTTAWAGCTGCCTTTTCTTTAAATTTTCTAGACTAAAAATATCTGCAGCTGATACWCTGGGAATGGTCATGGGCTCTTCCACGCTGCAGATGACAATGAGGTCACAAATAATTAGTGTCTGTCATTAATTTCAAATTTATTGCTCTCACTGCAGAGATTTCTGTGCAGGACAGAAATTGTTGAGAGAATGGAGAGCAGAACAAACCAGCCTTGGTTCCTTAACCAGATTAATTACTCCACAGGATGCATAATTTTCTAGGAAGAAAAGAGATCTTCTATTTTTCATCATAAACCCTGTCACAATGGGAAAAGTACTAAGGAGATTTATATGAGAAACTATGGCAGAAGCTAGATCAGATTATGGCTGTGATTATTTTACTATCATTTCTTCTTATTTGCAACACAATTACAGGGCACTGTAAATCAGGTTCAGCCAAGGTTCTCAGACAAAATTAAACTTCTGACAAATCAAAATAAAATTAAGTGATTGAAGATAATAATAGRATGTCAGAACATGGACAGAACTGCTGCAAAATCTCCACAATGCCCTTGCTGSTCTGTCTCAGCCCCAGCTTGAGAAAAGCTCCAAAGCCAGACTCCTGAGCTTTATCTACACTTAGATCATCTGCAGATTTGAATAGCTACAGGAAAGTATTTCAGTTTCTAGCACCTTAAAAGGAGGGGATAAAACATTTCCTTCTRAAAAACCAGGCATAGGTCAAAAAACCTGACATAGTCACCCACCAATTCCACCTGTGKCTCCTGAAACACTCCTCTTGTTTAAACAGGAAACATCAAACTCATCAGCAAAACAGTTGTTTCCTTCCTTTTCCAATTATTAGTTCTCGGCTGAAAATATCACTGCACACCATGCAAGGCAATAAAAATCTTTGGATCCTAGCCCAACTAAAAAAAAAAAAAGAATCAGTGACAATAGCACCTCCACACAGATTGACAAAGCTGACTTTCAGCATTTCCAGTTACAGCTTTGCAAAGAAAAGAAAAAGGTTCAGAGATTCCAAAATAGGTTCAGTAACAGCTTAAATAAGACTCACAATGTCTTTTTAAGTTATTTTTACACAAACCCACCTGTTTAGAGGCAGGAATTAGAGCAGTTGCAACTACAGAATCAGCCCTAATGCTTCCACCTTGAATTCCTGAATTGTGCTCATGTTGTGATCTCGTTCTGCTGCAGCTGGAAACTTCAGCTGAAGGTTACAGCCTCAGTGGATGGAATGTCTGGGGGCATGGAGTGAAGAATTGATCCTCCTCCTTCAGGAGCTTCATGTCAGGGTGAAGCAGATGCAAAAGCAGCTGGTTGGAGGAGGAGGAGGCAAAGGGCAATACCACTGAGCTAAAGGTCTCAGCTCACCAGCTGTTTGTAACTTCATTTTAGTGGTCCCTAAAATAACTGTTAGCTGATCATTTCTGAAGGAACAYGCTCACACCAGAGAAAGGCTTGCCAGGGTGAGCAGCCCCTTGCCTCTCACACACTCCCAGCACAGCCCCACAGGCATCACTTCAGTGAATGCACTGGCAGCACCACTGCACCACTGTTAAACCTGAAAAAGTAAAAGYATTTTTCTGTTTCAAGCATGAGGATCAACAATATGCAAGGAAAAAAAAAAGTCTTATTTGGAACTATTTCACTGTTGGACAGTTTCAGCCAACTTTGCAAACAGCAGTGTGGGGAGTTACTGGTGTCTAGCCCATGATTCAATCTAAATGTTAAACAGAGCATAGCCCTTAATTTCTGCATATCCCAACTTCCCATATCCCAGATCAGTTTCTCCCACCATGACCCTGTAGCAAGCCTATGTAATATAGAAGATTTGCTGCCCAGAGAACTGATCTGGATTTTGCCCATATCAAAGGGTGCTCACTTTCTGAGCTAGGAGGAATGCTGAATGKGGAGGAGGTTTATTTTACATACAGCAACATGCAGCAAATCACATCCCACAGGGATACAAGCTCCAACTTTGGGAAATTGGAGAGCAAACAAACAAAACCCTGTCTAATTTAAGTGACTCCAGCACTTCCATTTATCTGAAACCCCAAGCAGTGTCTTATTTTTTTATAGCTGTAGTCAAGTGTGCTGCATCCTTGCTTGAGAAGTTTATGTCCCCCAGTGCCTGGTATCAGCCCCAAGYATCTCTGCAGATAAATCAGGGAGAAGACAAACAGCATCCTGCAGCTGATGGCTTGAAAAGGAACAAAGTACAACAACCTGTAAAACTGAAGCACTTGATCTGCAGCTTTTTGGCTCTGGAAACAGGAGGTGCAGTGGTTTTGTAGCTCAACCTCATCTGCAGACCCCASTGGAAAGCCTGAGACAGCATTTCTCAGTTTTGATGCCCAGGTGAGAGGCAATCCTATAGGACATCCATCTGTGAGAAGAGTGCAGAGGGATGGTGAAGGGATGAAGGGATTTGGCAGCTCTGCCTGCMAGGGGGCTGCTCCTTTCCCACCCCCAGCAGCAGAGTGCAGAACCAGGAGCCTCGGGAATTATGCAGATTATCTGGAAAGAGGACTAATACCCAACCCCTTGTGTGCTTTGCCATATGTTTCTTCTTCAAAACAGGGACTTTTCCAGGTTGCAGAGAGACACAACATGTGAATATCTGTCAAGTGCTCAAAACACATCCCATGGAAAATTCCATGAAGATGCCCAGGGCTGTTCTCAGCATCTGGGCTGGAAGCTGACCCTTATTCCATCCTACACACTCTGCCCCCACCATAGTGATGCTTTAATCCTTAAATCCTGCGTGGTAAGAGCTACCAGGGCAGGATTTGTCCAGAACAATTTATTCCTTTGGGTTTCCATGGCATGCAGTGCAGACTCAGGATCCCACAGCAGCAGATGCTGCATGAGCCCAAAAAGACAATTCCCATCCCAAAGAACTCACCATCAGTAAAGACAAGAACCAGAGGCAGSAAAGATAATGAAGAAAGAAGACATGAAGACAGTGTAACAAGGTCAAGGTGTTTCTGGAATGATCCTTTTTGTACAATAGCTCGTGATAAAAGCTCCCTAGTCGTGCAGGTAATTTTGGGATGATGAAAGATGGCAATTCTTTGTGGAGGGAAGGAGTCCACCCCTGGTAGAACAGCCCCATGCCAAATGCAAGATTTAATACTTTGAGGAAGAGGAGAGGAATRTGTGAGGAAATGGAAAGACTGAGGGCCAGGTGTAGAAGAGAGGCGTAGCAGGACAAGCTGTGTTAGTCATCCTGGCACGGTGTGGAGAGGGATCTGGTTCATCAGTGCTCACAAAAGGCCTGCTGGGGACAAGGAGGGACAGGATGTCCTTGCAGAGCCATGTTCCCTCTGAGTCTGCTCTTCAGTGGTGCAGCACACACAGCACTGCCCTCTTCCAGGACCAATCCTTTGTTCCTTGGCTTCACACAAACTGCAGCATTGCGTGGGCTCCTGCCTCTCCAGACACAAAATTCATTAGTGCTTTTTAATTGGAAGAAATACTGTGTTTTTATGTACAGATATCTAATATCAAAAGTAATTGCTTTTATAGAACACTCATTTGGAGCTGGTTACCCCTTGAGATGAGAAAATGTATTCTAATTACAGCAGATAATTCAGGAGGAGACAAACAGATTGACGACTGCAAGGACCAAGAAATAGCAGCTGCACAGTCCATTGGAGATGRAGATAAAAGCTCATTTCTGAGGCAGGACACCAATCCCAAATTTACAGACAACAAGAGAGGTGCCAGAGTTTTGCCAAAAAACTTGAGATAAACAAAAACAGATYTCCTCCCTAAGCCAGGAAGAGCTATCTATATAAGGATATATCTGAGAGACAAAATAAAAAGCCCCTACCCCAGATGCATAATTTTAAACTCTATGTGTGTGACTCTGATTTCTTTTTTTTTAATTTTCATTTCAGTGATCAAAAAGACCATTCACAGAGAAAGATCACTTGGTTATCTTTAAATAAATAACAGATGCCACGATTTTTCTAGAAGTTTTTAAATCCCAGATGACTTGTGATTTTTGCTGGTGAAACACAAAATGTATTTTTCTCTGTGGGGCTTTGGAGGAAAGCCAGAAAACTCCTCTGGTGATGGCATAAATCTGGAGTTGAGGGGGAGGAGCTGAAATGTTGGTGTATCTGCCTGGCAGCCCACTGATATTAAAAGGAGACAAAATCTGAGTGTCATCAGTTTGGCACCTGTCCTCTGGCAGTGGCCAAAACCTGAGGCTTCAGAGGAAATGAAACACAAATGATAAAGCACTTGGCCAATTAAACCCTGCCCAGTCCCTGGAAGCAGAGTTCCCTTCTGAACCCCACAGGCAGGTAACTAAAGCCCTGAAGCACAATATTAGATTACCCTCATTATCTTAACTCAGACAGGTAGAAACAGGGCATAAAACTACTCAGTGTCCTTTAAAAGCCCAGCCACTAATGTGAGATTCAATGGGCTCCTGCAGCAATGAATTCTCTGCTACTGTCACAGTCAGTGTCCCCAGCTCACATGAAATGGATCATCTGTATCAATATATTAGATTTGCCTTAATTTTTCCAGGGAAACAGAGGTGAAAACTCCTGGGTGAAGTGACCATTAAAACAGTAACAGAGCCATTCTAGAGAAAGGGAGGGCGACTTCTCCTTGAAAAGCTCCACGGTGCAAGAGGTAAAACTTTGGGGCTGTTTAATTAGATTCAGGAAGCTGGTACAGCCAAGTTAAAGGGTTTTAATTTCATAAATGAGGAAAATATCTTTTGAAAAGCAAGGAGTTTGCTTGTGTTAATCAAAGGTAGGGAAGGGAAGCCGTGGACCACTGCAGGAAGGGAGTTGTCACCCAAGGTCTGACAGGATGGAAAGTTGCTGTTTGATGCAATGACATYTCCTTGACCCTGCAGAGCTGACTGCACACCTTTAATCATCAAATTACCTCTTTGACTTCTGGTGCAGTTCTGGACGAGAAGTCCCTGACTGCCCTRTTCTCAGACCAGCTCCACTGCAACAGCCAATCCCACAGGCGTAGGTTCCAAAAGGAAAAAAAAATATCTTTAAACACAAGGAACCAAAAAAAAAAATCTATCTAATTTCAGGTCCTATGCAGGTCCATACTGTTCTAGACCCCACTGTGCTGAAAATAAAGTCCAAACTCATCCAAGGCTCTCCCACATCTGCCATTGCCCAAGCTGCCAAATGAATCCTGCCTTTCAGCCCAGGATTCCCCCYTGGGTCTCTGCATCCAAGGGATTTTGTTCAAGGTTAAGGAAGAATCTTCTCTCCTGCTCAAGGGTGTTTGGAGAGCCCCAACAGGGGCCAGACAAGCTCACCTCCTGCAGCATCACTCTGCAATCATGCTCCACATTATTTGCAGACACTCATATTGCCTCCCTGCTCATTTACCTAAACAGCCTGCTATTAAATTAAACGAACATAATCACACAGATAGCTTTCCCAACAACAAAGTCATATAGAACACTTTGCCATTTGTGTGGCTGGAGAGCTGCAGGTTGTTCAGCTCATTTTGCACAGCAGAGGATGGCAGCATTAAACCCAGACGTGGGAGCTGCTGGAGCTCAGAGTCACATTGTGCTTGAAAGTGGATCTCGATTTTCCACTGTTGTGAAATTAGACACCGAGTTCACCCCTGGCAATGCAAGCACAATAAAGAGCCAGTGTTAACAACTACAGACCTGCTGGCTACATGCTCTCCTCTCCCTTCCTGCTCCAGGAGTCACTGCCTGCCCTTCCTATTGGCCATCAGAATGAAATGATCKGAGAAAATCCCTGGGTTTGTCAGAGCAGGGCTGGTTCTCTGTCTGCTGCCTCTCCCCCTTATCATCCGACAGCTCTTGGGAATAGAAGGGAGAAGACACCAGCTGCTATTGAGGATGKGAGATTTCAAATCCCTCCACCCAATCTCTTGAAAACCAGTTAATTTGGATATTGGTTTCCACAGGAGCCAGAGAGAACCTTGATTCCTCCCCTTCCTTTCAGTGTGGTAYTGCCTCAAAAGCTCTGTAAGGGTGACATACCTTTTTCTTTATTTTTTTCTTTTTGCATCATTGCACATTGGTTGCAAAACATCCTCATTTTCCTGACAGACTGTCTACTTTAGATCTGTGTGTTTTTCTTGACCTGTCTTTGCATTCTTCTTTCTCAGGCACATCTTTGACACCTCTCAGGGAGCTTGGCTTGGGAATTTGGTTGAGACAGAACTCGCATTTCTGCTTTCCCTCCTCTTTCCTGCCTTCACTTTATTTTCATATCTCATGTCAACACACACCACAGCTGTGCCTTGCTTGTCAATGCCAGGCTGCAGTGCCTCCTTCCATCAACCYCTTAATGTGTGCATGATTTAATTTGCTGCCAGCAGGACAAGTCAGCTCAAAACCAAACAGGGGRCACATTTTAAACAGCCAAAATCCAGCCCTGAACCCAGCATCTAAACCAAAATGARCARATTATGGCGTAGTTGAAGCTAAAAYGGATGAAGTAAGTTATTATGCAGAGTCCTCCTAATTGATGAGATGAAGTGACAGCCACATTTATAACTGATCTATCAGCTAAAGGATGTGCCCAGCCAAAGCTCTGAGCCTCTGCTGCTCACAGAGGAGGAACAGGAGCACACAGTGCTGAGAATCTTACTTGGTTTTGAAGTGCCTTGCTATTGTTAAAGGAAATGTTGAGTCTGGATTTGGTTTTGCCTCTAGAAAGGAAAGCTTGMGCTCTTTATATTCATAAAAGAAAGCCTATTTAGAAATGAAAGACACGATGTTGCATGGATAGCTTATAACATACAATTAATCAGGGATTTATCAAGGACAAATAAAAAGTATTAGGTACCACATTCTCTGGGGGAAGCAAATCAAAGGATGAGATAGCTTTGCRAAAGAAAGGAGAAATGAAGATAAATAGCAATTGCCAATAAATTGGAGAAAATAAAGATGTAATGTTAGGGAAAAAATATTGGCACAATGTTTTATTTAAAAGTGGTAATAAAAACATGGCTTACTTTGATTTCTGCCCTTTCTGGTTTATTGTTGATATAAAGATAAATTGACTCAGACTTCCAGGAGCGGGAAAGCTACAATCTACTATTACAGGCACTTTAAAAAGCAGCCCTGCTATAATAACTGATTCATTATTAACAAGATTGGCTTCATTGCATGTGGGTATTTGTACGAATTGACTGTGACCCAGGGCTGATTTAGGCCCTGACAAACCCACAGCAGGACCCCTGGGCTTGCCTTGGGAGAGCCAGGATGCATTTGGTACCAGTGTGCTGCTTTGATCCACCTACAGAGCACGTTTGAATTAGCACACATGTATAGAATTCAGATCATACATAAACACAATGACCAAGTTCTTGAGGTTGTGGATCAACCTTCTTCAATTTACCTTCCTAATGCCACTGACCGCAATGTAAAAAGAAACTCAGGTTTTCAGAGGCTCAATTTTTCTTCAAGCTTTCCTTTCCTTTATGCCAAAATTCCATGAAAGAATGAGTGTCCCTGTCCCCTGATGTGTCTCCGGTTTGCACTTACGACTACATTATGAGGTGTTAAATTACACAGTAAAGAGAGGGATGAGGACAGTGATAGAAGGTGCCTTTACACAGGAGGAGATCATCCTTCAGTGGAGGGACTGGTATGAATCAAAATTTGAATTYCAGGAGCCCGGGTTGTGAGTTTACAGCTTGGGCTCATCACTCCTCAAGGACACAAAGAGCACACAAAGCTCTCTCCTCTACGATTAAACTCCAGCTCACACCCACATTTCCTCCTGAGCACCAAGAGCTCCCCAGCACCGAGTGATGGCAGAGGAAGGCAGGGCTGAGCCCTGGGCTGTGATGGGATGAGCAGCGGGATGTGCATCACGGGATCACTGCTCTGCTCATCATTTACTCACTCACTGCTCAAAGGCACCCAGCCWGGCCAGTGGGACYCGAGCCTGCCATTCCAGCAGGCTGGAAACAAAGCAGGATCTCCTGCACTACTGGTGTGGTGTCAGGGAAATGTCATGCTGCTGTAGGATTCACTGGAATAAGCAGGGAAGTAGAGGGGGAAAAAATGCTTGTGCTAAATATTGCCAATTAGCAGAGCAAGCAAAGCAGTTCAGTGTGGACATCTGAGTCTGGTTSCTTTAAAAGCTCAGAACTTAATTTTCATGATTGTGTTTAAATAAGTAAAAAATCCCATTTGTCACCAATATGATTTTTAGCCTGGTTTGCTAAGAAAAAGCATTTTGTGGGATGGTGCTGTCTCCATTTGTCTCTCACTCTGCTTCCCTCTCCACACTCTCCCTTTCACTCTGCTTGTTAGATTTCCAGGACTGCTTCTAACTTCAGCCAAAGCTTGGCAGACAGTCAGAGGTCTCCAAAAACTGCATTTCTGTGAGTGCCACAGTAGCTGACATCTGGGAGGAAAGGGCCATTAAAATGTTCCTACTGAGAGAAGAGGTTTGGGGAAAGATCAAACACCAGACCTGTTGGAGCTGTTAGAGACCACCCAAGAATTCACTTGAGGGGGATGCCAACCCTCAAGAAAGTCCCTTTGCTTGGTTTAGCTGCTCAAGGAACTAAACACGTATTTTTAGGATTAAATGTGTTAATTGCTGGGTGTCCAGGTCTGGTGGATGCCTGGCTGGTACAGACACCATGAATTAAAAATATCACAAAGTTAACTGAGGACAGAGATAAGGGAAAGGGATCAGGGGAGCAGAGAGATGAGCTCTCAGCACAGATAAAGAGCACAGGAAGCCCCCCTGGAAATGAAGGCCAGCTCTCCTGGGTCTGGGATTTRTATTTCAGCAGCTTAAAATATTTTCTTGACCCTTTCTGTCCCCAGTTGCAGTTTCTGTGAGCTCACACACTCTGCTTTCTTGTCAGGGGTTGGTGGCAATGATGAGAACCAGGGTAAGTGATAAAAGCCTGYTCTTTGGTCACAGATTAGGGGATTCCTAATGAAATAATGAGGAATGCATGTGATGCCATTTAAAACTACTTTTCCATATTACAGAAAATTCACATGGAAATGCCTGACTCGCTAGATTAGCACTTCTTCCCTGGGAAAGGGAGAACACAGGCTTAGAGGTGAGGCACCAGGACAGCAGGRCACACCACTCCATGCAGCTCTGCTTGTTTCCCCTGGAATTAATAAAAAAAATTAATCCTTCTGACTGCTTATATGAGTGCTTTTCTCTCCTCACCTTTGAAAGGAATATAAAGCAAGGTATGACCCTAAAACCCATGAAGCCTCATGAGCAGAGGAGCAAACAAAACATATCTTTTTTTTTTTTCTGAACAGGGAATTTGTCAGTTCAGTTTCTGTCAAAATACTTTTGAAAATAATCAGCCTTAGTTCCACAAACTTATGTTGAGGCACTGAGGAGGAGCCACAGGCATGCAGCATCACCCATCAAACAGATTAGAGGCCTCTTCTTGCAGCTCAGGGACAAAACCAGAAKATCATACACTGATTTCTGCTTGCAAAATGAATTTCCATCYTGAAATACCATTTTGCTTTATGACAGCACAGYGTGTCTCATCCCAGTCATGTGTAATTGGTGCTGATCCTGCAGGAGCTCTCCTGTCCTCTGGGCCTCGTGCTGACTTTGCTACTCAATGCCATAAGGAAGCCACACAGGAGCTTTTCTCTCCTGAAACTGGTCCACAATAACTATCAACASCCCGTGTTAAAATGCACTGTCAGACTGTGGGATGGCTTTCCCAGAGTGACCTGTCCTGTGTGGTGCTGCCATGGGGAGCTCCACCTCTTCTCAGGGCCAGAACAGCTCTGCCCTGAGTCAGGCACAGACCCTGACCCCAGCTCACTCATCCCATGAGCATTTCCATCAACTATGAGCAACTGCAATGAGGAAAATTTCACACTGGCCTCATTCTTCCACAGGCTCCACTGCRTCTCCTAAACTCTGTTTGTGCTCCAGCTTCTTGTCAGCACGATTAAAGGCTGAGAGATGCYTAAACAACAAGAAGTCCTGTAACATATGCAAAAATCCTTCTGCAATGATCATCTCCTTCTCTGAGGGCTGCATCACTCAGCCTCGTGTCCCTTGGCACTCTGGGCTGCTCCATCCCAGCTTCAAAGTTGAGGCCATGTCTTTGTTCCCTCATAAATATTTCTCCTCCATTTACTTACATCTTTTGTTCACTCYTCTCATTGTGCAAAGAAGACTGAAAACTCTCACTTTGTGAACTTTTTTAAACGTGTGACAGAGATAGGGAGACAAAGAATCCAGTTATTAGGCAGATCAGGTTCAGAATGAATCACAGAAGGAATTCTTCATTGCATGACCTCATCTGAGAGGGCTCTCTGCAGCCTGGCTTTGAGTTATGTGGGCCTGCAATGGGAGCATAGCTGTGAATATGGGACCCATACCAGGCTGACTCTTTCAGGAAACAGAAGGTTTTACATCTAACCCCACTGGATACGAGCATTATAAAAGGCACTTCCCTTCCGGAATTAATTTTCTGTTGAATGGAAWTGCATTGAGGCAGATGGATCTGTTTCAGGGGGAGGATCAGGCTGGCACAGGTCTAAAATCAAAGATTATTTGGGTATTCAGGGCTGGAATAGCTGAGGGTGAAGTGTTCAGTGCAGGTGCTGGCACAGTCACATCTGTGCCTGAAGGAGCACCCCAGGAAGGATGTGCTGAGTGAATCTGCCAAACATTAAATTGAAGAAATATGGGAAATTTACAGTTCATACCTGCAAACATTTTCACTGCTCCTTGCAATACTAGCAGTGAATAAACAAAAGACATTTTTCAGCTGCTGAGAAAGTTGCAATTTCTGGCAGATGCAAAAGTTCATTAAAGAGTGATAAAAACAACTGGCCAGCTGGAAGAAAGGTAGCTCCAGCAGAGAATTTGGCTGCCCACACCCCTGTGATGGTTTTGGAAAGTCAGCAGCCTAAATGCACAGYCCTGGGTCCTGGGGATTCTCAAATTATGAAACAGAACTACCAAAAATAAAAGTGGTTTCCAAACCCAAGGCTAGCACAGACTCACACCTAAGCCACCCAACCACCCATTTTTCCATGCCAAACCCACTCACTGCTTGTGGAAATGGAAAGCATCAACTCTCCCAGCAGCTGGGCAGCTTAGCATTGGGCTGTTTAATAACTCCAACTCGCTCTCCCCTCATGCCCCATCCCATCTGTTCCACGGAGCCACCTGCAATCCATCAGCAGCTTTTAGCATTAGCAGCTCAGTGCTGGAAAACCTGGATTTTTTCCTGTCAGAGGTGTGAAAGTGCCTGGGCCCTGCTCTGCACTGGCAGCTCAGTGCTGGGAACACACCCAGCACTCACCCCCAGCTCCCACCAGAGCAGTGGGTGTCAGCATTGGCCACCAGGAGCTGAATCCTGCTCCTGGCAGCCACCAGCAGGGCTGAGTTCTGCAGACACAGAACTTTGCAGTTATCAGTCGCCTCATTTTACACATGGCTGCATCRCCAGAAATCTGTCTTACAAGGAATCTATAGAGCAACTGCAAATTTTCATCCTGAGGAAAAACTAACCTTTGGGTTATACAATGCTATTTCAATTGGGGATATTTTTAGTGTTATCACTGCCTTCAGTTCAGTGTGCACAGAAAAGAATACCACCAATCTTTGCTACAACACGGGGCTTGCTTGAAAATGAGTTAATATAACAAAAAAATACATTTTTATTTACAAAAGCTGTTCATCCTAGAGGCATATGAGAACTGTAGAAAAAAATAAACTCAATTTCTAAAAGGGCAGCGAGGCCCCATTGCCAAATAAAATACAAAACCAGCATAAAAAATCCAAATGAAAAACAACCAATTAACCCTACCACCCCACCAAAAATGCTRGAGGGAAAAAAAACAAGAAGAAGCAGCAAACTTCCCCAGTATTGTAGGAAAGGGCTTTCCAGCTGTCTTCATGGATATCTTCCAAGAGAAATGAAATCCTRTGCAGCAAACCCCCTTTTTCTTTGCAGATGGTCCTGCAGTGCCACTGGCAAGACAGGCACGAGGAAGTGCTAATGTGACCTGATCTGAGAACTTCCTTCTGCAGAATGCAAACAGCACAAACACAGAGGCATTGAGAGCCCCCAGAATCAGGAGACAGAGGCAAAAAAACCTCAAAGTTCACCAGATCTCTGCTGGAAAAGGGAATCCTTGCAAACCCTTCGAGGAGGAAAGAGCCTGTTCTCAACCATGCTGAAGCACTACAGGGACACAGCAAGGCTTCATCCTCTGTGCTGCACACACATCATCATGACTACCCAACCTACTGCTCATCCTGAGGCAAAAATGCCTTCCCTTGGCCAAATTTACTACTGGAGTTACTGTACTGATAACTACTGACTGTGCTGATGCCTCTGGATCAATAGCAGAGATTAATTTAGGCAACTGCTTTCCACAGGGCTAAGTGCCCGGGYGAGCTGAGGAGAATTTGAATCATTGCTGCAGTCATAAAAACCTACTTGAGGCGGTCACCCCGTGCAGGCAGCAGTGTCTGCCACCCCACACACTGCTTCAGCACAGCAGGGCTGGCAGCTGCTGCACTCTGCTTAGAAAGCAGTGCCACTTCTGTACCTGGCTTGGGTTCCCAGCTGAGCACAGCTCAACCACAGGCTCAGCTTCCAGCAGCTCCCCAGGAGCAAAACACACTGGGAACCCCAGAGAGGCCAGCTCTGTGCTGTGAGTCCACAGCTAATACAGGCTTTTACACAGCTTCTTTCCACAAGCCTGCCTTGGCTTTGCAGAGGGGAAGGAGGGGTCAGGAACCTGCTGGGGGACAGCAGGGCTTGTGCCAGAGCTGTGCCATTTTCCAGGGGCTGTTCTCCCATCATGAAGGGAGATCCTGGTGTGGCAGCAGCCTCCTGGGCTCGTTGCTCTAACATGCAGCCCAGCAGGCTGAGACTGAAGCAAATGCAYGTCCCAGAAGCCAAGCATGTTCCTTTGTATCCTCACCCACCAAATTTGGGTTATTTAAGTGTGATTCCAGACGCTGGAATTCCAAACACTGCTGTGAARCAGATAACACTCTCCTTGTAGTATTTGGCATCAAATATCTCTGCCTGACAGAACCATTCTTAAGYAGCAGAAAGCTACTTAAAGAGAAGCTCTTTTAAAAAGCTTTTCCYTGGTTTAGTTTTCTTCATCACTGCCCACTCTCCCAGGATGACATGCAAATTACAGCTCATGTATTAAAAGTATAAATCAGACTGGTGGCAAGTGAAAGTGCTTCCAGAGAATGGCTCCATAGGAGGTGATACAAGGCTTGAGATATTCAGAAATCTATATTCTCACCTTCTCTAAAAACGTTTTGCTCATTTACTTCAACAACTCTTCAGCCCCCAAGAGAACTCTGTGTCCTCACTGCTCATGATGACAAAGCAGAATCTCTCTATTGTCTCCTCAGCTCTCTACCCTGCTGCTGCCCTCAGACTCCCCTTCAAAGCCAGTCATCAAGGACATATTTGAAGGAAAAAAAAAAACAATCCCAAAAAAATTTGGCCTTTTGCCATTTGTCAGACACTCTCAAAACCAGCCTGTTTCTGCTGCATTGTTTCACTGAGGACTGCCCTCAAGGATACACAACAATTCRTGGCCCCAGGCTCATCCCTGGTTTGTGAGAAGATCCCTCAGAACAAGTCATCCAAGTAAATGAAACACAAACACAGAACTGCTCAGAAATGAAATGGCCTGACAAGTGAAGKATGAGGGGCAGGGAACTGGTGTGAGAGCTCCTCTGGAACATCCATTGCACTGATTTCCCACAAAAGGTGCTGCTGGACTCTGTCCTTCCATGCACAGCAAGGAGTGCAACTTAGCTACACCAGGGGAAATATAAAATTAGTGCAAAGAACTGCAGAAAGCACAAGTCCCCTTCCCTCACTGTGGGAGGAGAGCATCAAACCAGAGGGATAAGAGAGCAGAACTCAGCTCCAAAATACCACTCCTTGGACATCTACAGACATGCACAGAGCTCCCTTCAACTGGACTTAGACCAGATGATGGGTGTGACATCACTGAAGAAATAAGAATTTGAAAGCCMAACAGATCAAACTGAGAAATAACCAAGGTTGTCACCTTTATCCCCAGCAGCACTACTGTGTGTTTAAACTCAGAGTAACCCCAGCTAAATCAAAGTGCCCTGGACCAAGCTGCATCATTGCTGTCTTGTGTTGCATAAGTCAAGAAATCCCAGGTCAGGAGATGGCCCTACACTCTTTTTATCTCCTACAGGACTTGCTGAGTAAGTGCCAGTTGTGCTGTATCTTCTTCAAAACTGTCTGGAGAACCTGGATATTCCAGAACACCTGGAAGGATAGAAACTCTAGGGCAGAAAGACGGTTTTTAATCTGTTTGCACCTRCCCTGCTGTCCCAGAAATGGGTTTTTCCTCCACCTATGAAGCTTTCAGATATTCACAGCCATTTCCATGGCACCACAGCTATGAGTTTCAGGAAAAGCAGACACATCCAATTAGCATTTGGCAGTTTTAGCTCTGTGCTCCCAGGAGAAGATGACTTTGGGTCACTGGGAGGATCTCTCTCTGTGGCTTTCCCTCTCAGGAACTCGAGGTRTCTTATTTCAGAGGGGAGTTTTGATCAATAGGACTACAACAAGGTTGGAAGCTGCTCTGCTGTCACTGGCTCTCTTCCTTCCTGTTATCCAGAACATCACAGGCTCATTTTATTTTCTACTTTTTCCTTTTTCTGTCCTTCAGTGTGTTGGCTTAAACTAAATGATGGTGATGACTACAAAGAGAAGCTCCACAAACAACAACAATAAAAATGGATGCCAAGTGTGCTGAGAAAGAGAAACTGAGTGCCCATTAGTAAAGTTAGAGAGGAGCATTAAAAAAGGGAAGATTTGTTTAACGTGACTCATTCATTTTCCTTCCTTTCATAAATCTCAGTGTTYCCTTGGATGAGTGCCACACATTCAGTGCCTGGAACCTCATTCTAAAATGATGCTCCTTGTTTAACTGCTACCTGCCTTTACACACWAACAATAAAACCCCCTAAACTCAAAAAACCAGCTCCACCTCTCTCTAGCAAGGGTATTAAGATAAATCCAGGTTTTCTAAYCCTCTAAACCTGTGCAGTGGCTGTAGGTGTGCAGCCACCACACTGCAGCTCCTCCCTGGGAAGATGACAGACCCATATTTGCTTTTCCAATTCCAGCTCAATGTACAAAGAAATGGAAGGATACAGAACAGGAATACAGCTGAAAAGGCAAAAAGCCCAACATCAGGCAAAGGTTTCCTTTCTGCCTCTGTAAACATTGCTTTTAATCTCATGTGGTACAAATGATTCAAGTTCCACACAAATGAGTCAATGATAAAATTACCACATGATTTTTTTTTCCTGTCAAAATAAGCTTTTTTCCCCAGCTACAAAGGCAAAAGCAGAAACATCACATAAAAAATAGTTACCACTGTATGAAACRCAGAGTACAGGGAAAGACTTTAAAATCACTGATGTGCTGCTGGAATGGAGACATATTTTTTTGTATTTGTCAATATTTTGCAGAGCTGAGTGCAATTTTGCCTGTTTTTCACAGGAGAGCTGCCCTCTTCCTTAACTAAACTTTTAGGACTTYTCTTCCTGAAGTGCCTAAATAGAGYAATACTATTTCAAATATTAYCTTGTATTTGTAGAGGGGCTATCCAAATATTGGCTTGCTATGTTTTCCCTCTGTTTTTTGGGGGAATRAAACCTTGACCTGCCTGGAAGCACWGACTGTGAGTTCCCTCAGCTGCAGAAATCAAGCCTAACACAACCAAAGCAAGTGTGATGGGGARATCAGTCTGCTGGACTTGCAATACACAAGGTCAGGCCTGTAGCTTGAGAAAATGACCCAGCACCATGAAAAAAACTGTGGGGTAAACCAAGAAATGGCAGCCTACCTTTTTTTTTAAAAAAAAGAGTATTTTTCCCTCCTGCCTTCAGAGACCCAATCTTGCACTTCTTTAAAAATGTCCTCAAAATGAGGCCACRTGAAGAGAAGCCCATGAGCAGGATWGGGAAACCACATGGCTGGGAGCAGAGCCCACAGGTGAGCTGATATTTCTGGACATGTTTCAGTGCTAATTTTGCCAAATGTATGTTTGCAGCAGACCATAAACACATAAAATAGAAATAGCCATAAAATACGTGGCTGTGAGAATTTTCATTGATACAAGGCTGCAGTCTCACTAACTGTGGCCTGTGCACATGTGGCTTTACCTCTCTCCTCTGCCAAGGAATTGCTCTTCAGCTGAGAGCTGCCAGCTGTAAAAAACTTCTTTTTGACAATGTGGACATGAGATGTGACCCTGACATGACTCTCTTGCAGCCTGTTCCCAACCCTTACTTTCAAACAAGGAAATTTGGACCCATTTYCAACCAGTCCCAAGCTTATGAAGAATAAAGTGCTCTTTTTAAAATACCGCTGTAACTTTTACCTATGCAGATTGCCAGGCTGAATTTTAAATGCAATCACTTARCTTCCAGAGCACTCTAAAAATCAGGAGTCTCAGTCAGCAGGAATCAGCACTCTGCACCCAGGACCTGCTATTTCCATCATTTTAAGCCTCTGTGCTGCAATTATGTGAATTGTCCACTTTTCCCCCCCAGCCTCCTCCATGAAATGCAGATGTAATGTAAACCCCATTTATCACACTGGAAATTGCTATTGCATTTAATCTTCCCCAAAGAGAGCAAAATGAAATTATGATGGGTAAGGAATGATAACCTGTCAAATTCATGGGGATRCTCCCAGCTTATCCCTCCACATCTAAAACAGAGCAGGTCAAAGGGGTCTGGTGTAGAAGACATGGGSAGGAAGGCATGATGTGAGAATACATAATGAGAAGATGAAAGCTCTCTTAATCTCTGCAGATTGAATGAAATCTAATTACATGCTGTATTGATTGTTGTGTATTACTGGAAAGAGACAGTGAAAAGGGAAAAAGGCAATTAGACTGAAACTGTAGTCTGACCTTCAATTGCTTTTGGCATGAAAGGTTATGCTCTACTTGGGGCATCAAAAATTCTTTATCCTCTGTGGTGAATCATTAGCAACAGACTTAGACACAAAACTGATTAGGGGAAAAAATTCAGTCAATTAAAGAATTTTTTAATTTTTCCCCTTTACAAAAAAAGGTAAAGGAAAAGGAAGAAAATAGCAAGGTGTTATCATTATGGCATTTAATGAATTGCTACCAAGTCTAGCTGGCATGAGTTCTGAGTTGAATGATAATAAAATATATCCATCAATAACAATACCATAGCAAAAAAACTAAAAAAAAAAAATCATATGTATTGCTCAACTAGCTCTATAATAACTCTGTTTTCAAAATAAACATTGTACCCAAGGTCAAACATCAGGAGGTAATACAAAGTCTCACCAAGAAAATTCCACTGACACGTTTCATTGCTTTCCTTTCCCTTTACATGCTCCATTCATTTGCTTCCACCAAACCCAGCAGCAGCTGAGTGAAAAGAAAGCTTTCAGAAATACAATTTTTTCCCCCAAGTTGATAAAAAACCAGAGCACGAGCCAAATGGAAACTATTGTTTGGGTGTGTGTCTGCAGGGCTCTGCRGGGAATCATGGCAATTCTCATTCATCCTATCCTAAAAACTCTTGTTCTGCCAAGGATAATTGCAAGGACCAGCTTCCTCCTGACTTTCATGCATGGTCCTCTGCCTTCTGCATGCACCTCCACAGGCACTGCACTCCCTGATTTTATTCAGGCTGAAAAGTTAATGAGTTCTCAAGTGATCAGTTTTGGGTTGTCTCTTTATACATTTGTAATGTTACTGCCTGTGTTTRTTTTCCTTGCAGAAGGTACACGCTTCCAAGTAACGTTTCCTTGATTGTATGTAAACAAGTGGATGTGACAGAATCAAAATTCTGTGCAGCTGCAGGGCTGGTCTCTCACAGAGTGACTTTATATTGCACTGGATCATCAACAGAGTCCCTAGAAAAATCCAGGTAAGCTTTGTGAGTTCTGGTCTCATCTGAATAGATGGGAGAAATAAAATAAAAGAACACTGAGGTATTTCCCAAAATATATTCAATAGGAAGCTCTGAATCTGCTGATTTCAAAGAGGAAGGACCAAGAGCAGAGAACTGAAATACTGGGCTGGGCTGACCATGATAACGTGGAGCTGGACTCAGCCTCCTGATGTTTGGAGGGGTTCTGGGTATGCAAGAACTCCTATTCCTCCTGAATMAAATCTGTCTGCACATAGAAGAGACTTTGGCCAAAAAGTAACACCCAAGACAGCCTCAGCCAGCTCTCTAACCCTGAGATCAGGCAGCATGTACAGCACAGGGGCTGGGAAACCTTGCTCAGCATTCCAGGGAAGCTGCAGAGCTCCGGAGCACAAGGAGTGTTTGTGCAACACCAGCCTTGSTGTGGGACACAGCACAGCCCTGTCAGACTGGCTCCCCTGAATCCCACTGCTGCCCAAGCAGCAATTTCTGCCCATTAATGGCATAAATAATGAGTCRTGATATCACAAACAGAATAGCAGCAAGCCAAACCCAAATAGAGATGCTTGGTCCTGGTTTCATTTACAGCAATGCAACTCTGATGATTTCAGTGGAGCACCTTCTAATTCCTTAGGACTTTTTGCTTTTGTTGAAACATGATGGGGGAGGRAGAAGAAGTATTTTTTTCAGAATTATGATAAAATAATTAATCYTAATGTACCACTGTGTAGTAATAAAAAACCCCAACAATCACATTAGAGAAAAATTAASGGGAAATAAATAGGAAATTTGAACAGCTCAGCTTGTAAAACTTTCTGTATTTTCCTGTGTAAGAACTTTCAGGAAAAGAAGACTGCCTGCAGTGTTTGATGTGACCTGAAGAAGCAACATAACACTAAGTTCAAGTAATTCCACCGTGAAGATCCAYATCCAACAAATGAAATTAAAGGAGATGAAGAAAACAGTTCCCAAAATAAAGACATGCTTTACAGAGAACTTCCAGTCATTGTGTGCAATGGTGCCTGCCTAGCACGTCAAGGACTCCTACTCATTCTCCAGGGGATGCTGTGCTGGGATGAACACAGCACAGGGAACTCCTGCCCAAAGTCTCCCCTATGAACAACACCAAGAACAAATTTATCTGACCCAAAAAACCCCATTCACTGAASCACAACAGATACACCTTGAGGAGCAGTCTAATTTAGTTTGGGAACTTTGTGGAATTCACGAGAAGGATTTTCCTCTTAAATCCTACATTCTTCAAAACTGTTCCAGAATGTGGTCAGAAAACACAGCTGTTGGCACTTTCCCTCTGATTGCTGAGGGTGTGGGTTTGGGACTAACACCCCACAACACATTCCCCCTCTCTCTGCCCTGTTTATCCAGAGGAGAACATGAGGGGATGCCTGCTCCCCAACACCTGCTGGCACAAACTGCATATTACCATAACAGCCTGACTTACTTGGATTTATACATTCATTCACAAAGTACTAATAGGAAACATACTTTATGCTAWCCCTCCTATTTGTCTGCATTTTGAGGCTGCAGTAGCCTTTCTTAAATCAACGTTACGAGTAAGATTTCCACAGGCAGCCCAGAAGCACATTTGCTCTACTTAAACATATTTACACTGAAAWTTTTATTTGCTGTGAAACACTAAATGTTACATTTATATTATGATTTCATGCAGAAGTTCACTCCTTCAGCCTTTTCTTGTCCAAAACACTGCTATATTTAATCACATACTTATTTCTTTGATGTCTCACACTTAGAACTTTGCAAATCTATGCAAATACAAATGCACTCATTTTGAAGAAGTAGTTTCTATATGAAATGTTCTCTGTCCTATAACAACTTTGATGGCTTAGCCTGTTTTAACTACCATGGAAGGGTTCTTTGCTTACCCAGCAATATTTTTCAAGGCTGGTGAAATAGGATGGTAAGTCATAAAAAGAACTGGTGGATGCTTCCCCTCCTCATCAATGACAATAACAAATTTAAATGGCAAAATCATTACGGAAACATATGGGTGCTAAATTTAAACAGACCATTAATAGCCCTCAATGTTAGAACTCAGCAGAATGTTTTTTAAAATAGTTCTGAAACCAAGTCTATGACTTTCAGCTATAATCTAACATTGTGTTTACTACACAAACAACTTCCTATGCAGACTTAACATATCCAGCAAACTGTAAAACCTGGTACAGGTTAGTAGTACAGGTACAGTTTGTAGGGACTTCYTCTGATCCTAAAACCCCTGAACTGCAGCCTCCTGAACTTGGCATCTATCGAGGAAGTCCTGACTTTGGACCAGGAGTTGGCAGAGAGGCAGGGCGGTGGTGGGAGGCTCGACAGACCCCTCCAGCAGCACCCCGSGTCACCTCTTGCCCTCGGTTATCAGCACTCCAGCGCTGGGGTCGGTGCGATCAGCGCTGGGCTCCCCTCCCCAGAGCGGGGGACACTTCGGGGACCCTTGCCCAGCCCGCAGCCCCCTCCCGGGGCACAGCACATCCCCTCCCCGCCCCTCGTACCATTGAGCTGGTTGTAGACCACTTCCTCCAGGTGGTCGAGGCGCTGCAGGATGGACTCCCTGTCGGCCAGGCTGCCCACCTTGGCGCCGCGGCTCCTGGCCCGGCGGTCCGCGCTCCGGACGATCTGCACCAGCTCCTGCGAGCGGTCCTGGATCCTGCAGTAGACGGAGAAGAGGATGATGCCCACGAAGACCAAGATGTTCACCGTCAACAAAGTTTTGATTTTCCGTGCCACCGCCATGGGAGCCGCGGGCGCGGTGGCGGGGGGCGCATCCAGGCGCGGCGAGCGGCGGCCCCGCGGCCACCCGGGCGTGGGGAGCACCCGGGGAGCGGAGCGGGGCCGGGGGGAGCCGAGCCGAAGGGAGAGGAGCCGGGAGGAGCGGGGCTAACGGGAGCAGGGCTAACGGGAGCGGAGCCAAGGGGAGCGGAGCTGTCCTTCAGCACCGCCGCGCCGCTCCCCGCCCCGCGCCCGCCGTCGCCCCGCGGGGCCCGCGCCGCGGCGGGCAGGGCGGCATGGAGCGGGGCCGAGCGCTGCTGCTCCGCCGAGCCTCCTCCTCCTCCTCCTCTTCCTCCTCCTCCTCCTCCTCCTGCTCCTGCTCCTCCGGCGGCTCCGGCTCGCCCGCCCTCGCCGGCTGTCCGCCGCCCCAAACGCAGAGCGCCGGTGCGGAGTGACGTGCTCCGGGGGATCTCATCGACATGCACACGGCGGAGCCGCCCCGCCTCGCCCGCGCCCGCGTCCGCGCCCTGCCAGCGCCGGAGCTGCGCGCTGCACGGCGGACAGCAGCATCCCCCACCTGGAGAGAGCCTGTCCTGCCCACGGGCAGCTGCCGAGGGCGGCACGACCGAGGTGTCCTTGGCTGCGGGGAGGTGATGCCCCACCCGGTCYCAGCGGTGGGAAAGAGAGGGAACAAGTTCGCACGCTCCCGAACAAGAGGGAGAGGTGGTAACGCAGTCAGCCCCGAGGGATCCCCAGCACTGGCTTGGGATCCTACATGGAAATGACACGGTTGGGACCACATCCACRGGCAGGAGAAGTTCTTGCCAAGCATCCATAGAAATACTGACTCATAGAATAGTTSAGGTTGGCAGAAAGGTTTAAAAGCTCATCTGCTCCAAGCCCCTCCAAGATCAGGTTGCTCAGAGCCCTGTCTGAGCTGACCTCAAATGTTTCCAGGGATGGGGCASCCACCAGCTCTCTGGGCAACTGATGCCAGCATCYTCATCAGAAAATATTTATTCTTTATATCTAGTCTAAACTGAGAATCTCTCATGTCAAAACCATTAACTCTCTAATATCAATACCTACAGGCATTAAATATGTCGTTTCAAGAGCTTCTCTGTCCATGTTCACAGTTATCCTCCTTTTATACAAAAAGATAAATCCAGCTCACTWAGAGGGCTGCTCACCATAGGATATATGCTGGTGCTGGGAATTTTTCTCCTTTCATCCTTCCTTCTTGGTTCCAACTCAAAATCTAGCAAAAGTTACAACCTCCCTGAGCTCATTGAAACCTGGCAAGTCCTGCTCAGGTCTTCCTGCACTGAGATATACATTCTCCACTGCTGGTCCTACTCCTGGCCCTCCTGCTGCTCACCTTCTGCAAGGCGTCTGAGGGTGCAGTTTCTTTGAGATGTGTTTCTGTGCTAGAGGAATTTCCCCCTGGTCTTTTGAGGATCACCAGTGAGACCTGTGATGAGCAGAAAAAACCCAAACTGGAGTTCCACCATCACCTAATCTTATCCCTGGAAGARGATGCCACAAGTTTCTGCAGTGTCATCTCTTCCAAATATGGAAATAAGGAAAGGATTTAGTTATTTCCTACATTACTGGATTCTTAAGCACAAATAATGCCTGGGTGCAGGATCAGATCTTTCACTCAAGCTGCAGCAAAACTCTCTTAGTCACACAGCAGAAGCAGCTCAGAATCTGAAATTTTCCAGTGCTTTGATTATTTCAGTAATATTCTTACTGCAAATCTCTCACAGCATTACATTTTCCTAGCAAATAACAATTTGGTTTAATAAAATATTGAACTAATGCTCAAGTGCAGCTTATTTGATGGCTTCACAGCATTTAATATATTATAGCAACACCTGCTGGTCTTGATATGGTTAAGAATCTGTTACATCCATATTTCCATTATAMACTCCAAGTTCACAGGCTGGCCACAAGAATTCAGATTGGATTCTGACACGAGTTTATCGTTTGTCCCAAGGCTTGTAAAACACCTTGAAGTTTCTCAGAGAATTTACCAAGTTTKGATGAGAATTTTTTGCACACCACTGCAGTTTTAAGTGGGCTTTCACAGACATGATCTCATCTATGACTGGCTTAGCWAAAGGAAACCACTTTTTGACATAAGTAAATGTTCTTAAATGAGCTTAAAATACTCTCATTCTTCTGTACACACCACTGACTATGTTCACATGGCTGAAACCTCACCCAATGTCACTCCAATAACAGCTAGCTTGTATAGCTCACTGTTCCTTCAGACATCTCAAAGCAAGTTGCAAAAGAGATACTAGAGCTGAATCAAGGACAGCAGATGCATTTCCTGAAAAATTCATTATCAAATGATTTGTTTTTTCCATGGAACCAAACAAAAAAGGCACTGTAATATTTTCACACAAACAGCACTYGAGCTGAAGCTGCTGTTTCCTGCCCAAATGGGTCAGGTTCCAATTTTAATCCCCACARAAAAGACTTAGGTTGCCAAAAGAAAATCTGATCAAAATCAATATATGCAACAGCTGGACTTCAGTGAAAATGCTTTACCTGAAACCACAGGGATCAGCCCTGATTGCTGATCCATCCTACAAACTGAGATCATGGGAAGGCACTGGTTCCCAACCAATGGATCCAGCCAGAGGCAATGCTGGGGTTCCATTCCAAACCACAAATCCAGTTTCTCTCTCTCTCACTGATTTTCACTCCTATTCACCTCCACAGGGTTCCTATTTCCATTCACCACTGAAGATGGATCAGGAAGAAGCTGTAAAGGCACACCAAGTTACCCTGCACTCGAATGGCAGCCCACAGGTGATCACACTGGTCACTGCAGAACACCCCATCTTGGCACAAAGATGTTGATATAGAGGAAAACTTCAGCTGCTCCTATGTTTAAAATCCTGTTCTACTTATCTACGGAGGTGTGAGAYAGAAAATTTCACTTAAAACAACAGGGAACTGAAATATTTTGAGAAGAACTTTAGTAAAGCATCAATCTTACAGCCATTACCTGCAGAGYCCATCATGCAGCTCCTCAAGGCAACAGACTCCAAGTCAGTCTGACCCCAGTTCATTTGGAGCCACTAACCTCAACCAATACACATTTTTTTAACCCTTTTACTGAAAGATTTTACTGAAATCTGTAGATTGTACAGCARCTGATTATGATCAACATGCCCACCATCATCTGGACAGTTCTCGAGTTAAGTTTTCCCCAAAATCACTCAGAAAAATGTATTAAAAGAGACCATGTCAAAGTGCCATCCCTACATCAGAGCCCTTGGAGGCACCACGCCTTCAGCCCCAGCTGTGGTGGGTGCATACTCAGAGAACCAGTGAGTTCCAATTTGCTTTGAGCTGTTTTATGTTGAGTTTCATTTAAATGAGATGAAGGAATTGGCTGACAAAACAAAAAAAAAAAGTTTTTACTTTTGAGAAAAAGCAAGAAGAGGGTGATTGAAAAGTTGCTTGAAAGTTTTTTGAATTTTAAAAAGCTTAGGTTGAAAAAAAAGTACTGAATTCAAGTTAATAACCATAAAATCATTCCCAAGCACTTTTCCAAAAGGACAAGATTGATTTACCATATCTAAAGAGACATACCTTTCTGATCATCCTGCTGCATGATATGAGACATTTGCAGGAATGAATAATGTGTAGAAGGGAAGACTTTGATGTTTAAAGCATTTGAACACTTGCTTTAAAGAAAGAAAAAGGCACCACAGACGAATTATGCCAGTGATTATCTGCAACTGTAGATTCCAGCTGTAGTTACTCACACAGACATCACCTACCATTYTCCCAGTGGAACCCCAACTGCATTTGCCAGCACTTTGCTTAGAGTTTTAATATAGCTAATATTTTTCTACTTCATTTTCTACTTTTTTACTTATTCAGAAGAAAGCAGAAAAACAGCCAGCAGAGTCTCAGAGCTGTTGAACACCCAGACACACAGAGCTGAGGCCCTCACCCTGCTGCAGAGAGGCACTGCAGCCCCTCAGACACTCAGAGTTTGTGCAGCCCCTCCTCACCACAGGCTCTGAGAGGTGAGATCTGCAAAAAACACAGCTTTACACAAGTTAGGGGAGAAAGAAATGAGGAAGCCTCAGCTGTCTCACRCTGGAGATGTTTCCAAGCAGCCTCAGAGGGGAGGTCAGGCTGGAATGAAAGCGCACAAGGAGTCCCACAGTAAATAATTCCTCTGGCAACAAGGTGCTGCCAAGGCTTCCACCCTGCTCCCCTGGATGCTGAGGCTTTGTGGCACGTTCACAGCTGACCCAGTGCCTGTCACTGGAAGCAGAGAAGTGAGGCTGAGAGGGGAATCTGGTATCCACCTCACTGCTTAAAAAAGGCTGGAGGCCCTAAAGCCACGAGGGATTTCCATGCAGTGATCCTGTGCTGGGAGCATTTGGTGCTGGCACAGAAAGTGAAGGTGTGTGGGGACTGGGCAGGCCTGACCATGATGAGCTCTGCTTCCCTTGGGGCAGAAGGACAAGGTGCTGTGCTGTGGCTGAGCTGAGATGAAGGTGTTTGCTTCAGCAAAATGCCCCCTGTGCTCCACTGACTGCACACACCACGCCAGGGGCGTTGTTAATGGGGCCACAATTACACAATYACACACAATGAGTGTGCAAAGACTCACTCATAACGAGCAGCCCTGGCCAGAGCAGTGGGCACCACACAGGGRTTAAGGATTCACAAGATTAGCCTGGAGGGGCTGGATTTCAACTGCTTCTTGAGGATGGCTCTAAATGAAATGAGATGCCTTAAAATCTGAACACACATTTCAGAAATTRTACATATATATATGTAATATATGTATATATAKATATCCTTTTAATTTTGGMTGTATTAGTCACTKGATAAGRTYATGCTAGAWGTTTCATAAATTARATTTGGGATGCTTCCTCTAAAACCACAGCAATTCCCACTTGCAGGTGGGACAGTGCTTCAAATGTGCAGATCATGCTGTGTTCTACCACCTGTGGCTGTGACACAGATATGCACTTCTTTTGTATCCTCCCTGTTGCATTAAAGCCACAGGCTGACCCTGCAGAGAGAATTTATAACAGACAGCACAATTGCCAGCAGATCTGCTGCTTTCACACCTGTGAGACTGTGCTGATGACCACCCTGTAGTAAAAGCATACAGATAAAACTCAACAATTATCCAAATGTGCATTCAAACCCCCAATAAACCTGTCATTGTAAAACCAGAATACAAATCATGCCAAGACTAAAATATTCAACCCACATCCTTACATTTTACAAAGCTCTAATTTGTAAACATTACAGCTGTCACCAACTTTAATAAGAATTGAACGGAGCCACCTTTTTAAAATCCAGCTGCACAGTSCTCCCTCCATTTCCTATTATTACCTCCTACTGCAGCTCCTGAAGAGGTGCTTGTTTGCTGGGAGAGGATTATCACCACTCACCATCATCAAAAATCACTTGCAGSGACTTGGATTTACCCATGCAAGAAGAGAAAAAGCATCCCTGAGGACCTCGTGTCCCCCAAATCACTGAGGCTCAGCCCACCTGCACCTCAGAAAAGGGAAGGGGGCTGGGAYCTGGAAGCTGCTGCACTGGGATTTTAAGTTGAAGGCTGATGTTTTTGATCATTCCCCATAACTTACTGCAAGGAAYTTCAGGGTTGCTGTGATAAGATAGAGACTCACACTGGAAATAAATCAGGGRAGCTTTCAAGGACAGCTTCTGTGTTTATGAGAGTTGCAATAAAGAAAATAAATGTGCAAGAGATATATAAATGTAATTTAATATCCAGCTATTACAGATATAGAAATTACCTCATTATACTCCTTGAAATCCATCTTTACTTATTCCTGATGCCAGAAAACTTACAAAMCCCTAAACAATGGCTAGGCTGTTAGCAGGCTGAGACTTCTACATTTCACACTGTCCAACATTAACTTCTGGTTCTGCATGTTCCTCCTGCTGCTCTCATGCACTGCACAGGCTTCAAAACAGAGACTGCTTTTTGATAGGGCTGTTTTWAAAAAAGGGTTCATGAATGATGCTCCTAATTCCAGGAGAAAATCAATTTTTCAGCTCTGTCTCTGACATCTGTGGATCACGATCCTCAGTTCCTCCTTGGAATCCATCTGYCTCATTTCCACTTTTACTCTTAAACAGCCAACCTTATGGTGCCACAATTTCCTGTCAGGCCTTTTATTAGCCTTTGATCAGATATTATTTCAGCCAGATCAAGTTTTSTGTTCCAGCATGTTCTTAATACAGCAGTGCTGGCTCTGGGGAGAAGCCTGTTCCCAGAGACACGTGCAATGTGAGAGCTCTTCACTGGCACTAAACAGCTGGAAGGATGCTGCTCCCTGTCCAACCCAGCTGAAAGCCAGTGAAAAAGCTGGACATTATCCCTGGCTTAGAATAGTTAAAAATATTTTGCCACTGGAATTGCACTGAAGCCAGCAGGGCACATAAATCCCTGGCCATGCTTGTGGCAGTCCCAGCTCTGCCAGCAGGAACAGGCTCRTGGGCTGCTGCAGGTATTTGCCCAGGCTGATCCTCTGCTAGGAGAAGAAACCTCATCCAATATTCATTACTGACTCCTCTCTGTCTTGATGCACATTATTAAGAGCTGCCTGGCCCTCCAGCAAAAATCTCCACAACAAAATTAAGGAACACAGCCAGCCATCATGCCAGAGTCCGAAGAGATTAAATATTCTAAGTGCAGCAGCACCAGGGTGAATTAGTATTGTTACCTCCTGACCCCCAGAGCTGCACCCAATGCTGGCTTTAAACAATAAAAATAATGAGATTTTTAGCTTCCATTTATTTTGAAACAACAACTGGCAGCTCGAGAGAAGAAAACATGCTTTGGCAAATAAAGTTGACATTGACATTTTTAGTAAAGAATAGCTTTATGGTGCCTTGTCACTGGGCAAATCTGGAGAATCACTGCTGCCTCTGATGTATGATGTTTTTCACAGGGACAGTGTATGTATGAGTAATAAAGAACATTTAGTACAGTTTCTATCTGCCTTTAACAGAGATGTTCAGAATATTTAAATAGAAACCAAAACGTTTCTAGCATTAAAGTCTTCAATGTATTTTTAAAATATTTCATCTTAAAGAAAATAAAAAAGTTAAAGGCTGATGCATGATAAAATTCCATTCTAAGACTATGCCAGTAAGAAGCCTTGACAGATGGAAGTAGGATGAAAAAAAACACATTTATTTAGTTGGGTTGGATTCCCTAATATTCCCAGTAAAGGGCAAAGTCTAATTTAACAGTTTTGGAGAGAGTTTTTKGGGGGGGTTGGGGTTTTTTTAACACTTGAAAGTGAGCCAGTCAGTAGGAAAAGAACATTTAAGACTACATTGGACTATGCAAATGCTCYCAGAACTGTTCTGTCTTTTCCTGCTCCAGACCACACAACTTCTCCATCTTTCAGTTTCTCCATCTGAAAACTGGGGACAGCTTGCCATAAGGCAAGTGACAGAATTTGCTTTTATTAATCTCCTTCTCAATTGACTTAGAGACCATATGGAGTTTAAAACAAARAAGCCCAAACCAAGAAAAAACATGGAAAACCAATGGATCTGTTAGGAGGCACCAGTGGTGAGGGGAGCTGCAGGTAGGCAGAGCCATGTGGGTATGACATGCACACATACCCATCACCCTTTCAGCTCTAGATGCTGGGCAGACATTCTCTATTATTCATTAATTCTGTGGTGAGCAGACAGATTAAGCATTTCTCCCTATTAATTAACCTTGCCCCGGGCTATGAAATGGAAAAAGCTCCATTTATTTATATATTTACTTCTTCAGAGGGAAAACGATTTCTCATTGAGGCCCTCCCCAGTGAAACTGCAGCACCAAAGGCTCTGGCCAAGCTCCCAAACTTTCCATCCTGTGCCTGCCTTCAGCCCCTTCATCACAATGTGTAATTACAGACACAGACACTGCTCTTGATGCTAAACACAGCGAGATGTTTTACATTGTGGTACAGATATTAATACCAAAGGACAGATCCCATTCCACTGATGTAAAGGAAATGTGAGATGGATCAGGTCTGTAGTTTTCTTTATGTTGTTTATTTGTATATATTTATATCCACCACGCATCCAGGGGTATCAGCTCACAAAAAAAAAAAATCCTGACATTAAATCCTTCAATGTCCATTGAGCTGCTGTTGATTTGCATAAACCAAAAATGAACAACAAGCAGTGTCTGGGCTATCCAGGTTTTATTGGGGTGTTTATTGCCCTCCACCCCTCAGGCACAGGCCCTGGCTGGGCTGAGCTTAGCAAGGACCTGCTCTGGCCTGAATCCTGGGCTTTCAGCTGCTCTTTAACACAGAGTGTTGCAGGGAGCTGCCCTGCTGCCTGYTAGCACACTTTGCTCAACACAATTAGTGCAATTCCCTGCCAGAGAAAACACCAAGGGATAGCTGGCTGATAGACTGGGGTTATTCAACTTTTGACAAAAGGTTAGGGGAATTCTCTTGAAACAGTAATTGTCTGTCACATGAAATACTGCAACTTCTGGAGCACAGAAGGAGGACACTGTAACGTGAAGTGGATTAGGGCAGGAGGAAGCTGGAGGCAGGCAGGTTAATAGAGAGGAATCCAAATGGGCTTGCCAAAACAGTCTGGGGAAGAATGGACAAAAAAATATAAAGAATAAAAGTTAATTAGGACCTCRAATTTATGTGATGTGCTTGCAGCTAAAATAACTGAAGCTGGTTTCTTTCCAAGTCTTAAAGATTTTTGAGGTCAGTAGGGAACTTCTGTGGTGATGCACAGAGGGGCCTCAGAGGAATTGTGAGCCAAAACAAGACAGAATGGCACAGGAAGAATAATGTATTTCTTGTGGTGACAACATTCACTACACTGTGAAAGGAGACTCACATAATAAACACATCACCCCAAAGCTCCAGAGCCCAGTCCAGACAAGGTGCCTGATACCTGGCTAACTGGAGGGAAGAGGATTTGCCTGGCCCAGGAAAATGTTCTGCAGGTTTGTTTGAGGGAAATGAGAGGCAGGGGCCCTCCAGAAGGGGCACACCTTTTTCAAGCACATCAGTGCACAAGTCAGCTTTGGAACAGAGGGAAAGAAAGGCTTAAAGTGAAAATGTATAATTTAATCTTGTAATGGAGCCAGAAGTGATGTTCACAGCACACATTTTACTACCAGCTTTAACTGGTCACAGMTCCAACTACTGATTACCACTTAATTAATTCTGTTGATGAATCCTCCAGCATGTATCTTACAGTCCTCCCTTTTCCCCCATGACACTTGCCTAGTTTTTTTGCTCTCAATGCCTGAATGGGGCATTTATCTACAACAGGACCCTGGCCTTGACTGGGCCAGGGAGCTGCTTTTAGCTGCCATGTACTGCACAGACAGGACAAGTGACAGCAGCAGTGATGGGAACAGAGCATCTTCATAACATCCACTCTGTGTATGACACAAATGAATACATCAGATTGCTCTTTAAATAGCCCACTCTAAAATTAGATAAGTGAATGCTGCCATGTCACACCAATACTAATGGAATTGGGAGAGCTGGGTACCAGGAGCAGACAGTGTTGGGAAAGTTCCCTGCCTTGAAAATGTTAATTCRTTTAATTGCCACTAATTGTGCACAGCATCAGTGCAAATTCAGACAGGAGAACTGAACAAGCAGTTCTGAGCCTGACCTTTGCCAGGTAAAACCTTCAGTTTAAGGAAAAATCTGCCTCAGAATCAGCAAATGTATTCTCTTTCATGCTCRCCCAGCTTTCCAAAGCACACTGCAGGTGTGCAGACAGGCCCAGTGCTAAGATAAATGTAGCCCAAATTCATCTCAAACAAAGTGCAATTCCAACAGTTCTAAGCCACATCTTCCATCCCCTTGTTCCTGAGCTGCAGGGTTGAGAGCTCACTGCAAACCTGATGGTGTCTTARAATGGCCAGAGAAGGAGCCTTCCTATCCACCCCTCCAAACCACAGTAAATCCTGGAATAGATGATTCAGTTTTATGGYAGGAATTCTCCAACCTAAACCATTTTAYGATTAAATAAAAATTCTTATGGGATTTYGGGGTGCAGAGAAGAGACAAGACAAGACCCCTTTGTCTTGTGGAATGAAAAACTGAGATCTGATAGCCAACAAGACACTAAACAGTGCCATGATGGACACAATTTGGTATGCTAGAGGAAAATTCTTTAGTCTTTTGGGAATTTATTGTCACAAGCCAGCTGCTTACACTGGATTAGAAAGGGAATTAGAAAATACACAAACCAATTAAAAAGTAATGTTTGTTTGTTTGCTTCTTGCAGTTCTTTTGCTCTTTCATGCTAATTCCTTCTCTTTTTCATTTTTTACTGAATTCAATATTAATATTGATATTCACAAGTAAATCCCAAGATTCATGTCTTTTTAAAATGCCTCCAGCATTTTTCCCTGCATGGGCTGATCCTGCAGCTGTAAAAGGAGCAGTTTCCATCAGCTCAGGACACAGCCCCAGGCGTGACTTCAGTGGGAGGTGACCTCAGAGCACAGTGACCTTTCCAGAACATCAAACCAAAATGAAAAGGTGCCCCAGCCTTTCAAGCAAGGACACCGAGACAAATTAATATCACTTTGCACAGATTTATAGAAAAGCTGAGGGAGGGATCATGCTGAAGGCAAAGGAGAAGAGGAATTTTTCTCTGTGTGTTTCTCAGTTGGTGAAAGTTGGAAATGGAGCTGGCACCTAACAAATGCTGGCAGTTAACTCTGGAATGGTCCATTAAAATAACAAGGACAATAACAGGTGGCATTTCAAAGGAGCACTGAAATTCCAGCAAACAAACTGTAGGACTGACTGYAAATACCTGCATGGACTTTAAAAAATACCCATCTCAGATTCAGCAGATTTCAGGGTAAATTCCCATTTTCCMTCAAAGCACAGCAAAATCAAATTACCCAACTCCTTAGACCTATGAATTCTCTGTTGCTTTTAGGAGTGAAAAGGTTTTTAAAGACATAAAGTTCTTCTTTGTGGCACTCTACTTATTTTTACTTTCAGGAAAGAACTCACACGATAAAAAGAAACACAAACATTCCATACTGAGCTGAAAGAAAAACTTCAAATAAGAAAAGAAGAAATGGGAAAAAAGAAAACCCTCCAACATGATGGTCTAGAAAATTCCATTAGTCTTCAGATGAATAAGCACATCCCATTGTCAGATCTGACACTCTGAACGGTTCCAATCCAGATAACTTCTCATTTTGGGAAGCAAAGCTTGCACAGAACAAGGAATAATTCAACACTTACATATTGACAAGTCCCATTTTTGGTGCCATTTCTGCTGCCACCCCCCAGCTGGGCCAGAGCTGCAAAGGGGCTCTGCCCCACAGCACCCTCAGCTGCACTCTGCTGAGCTCAGCAGGGCAAGGCATTTGAATTTTAAATTGCAGAGTTCCCTCCACCTTTCAAGTTATTCTTGTTTGATGCTCAAAGCCAGGAAAGTCAATTGAAACTTAATTCTCTTCTTTGATTTATAGCAGCTGTGGATTAGGAAGCTGATTTGGGACAGATTCAATTGTTTCCTCACTGGAAAAAAAAAAAAAAGCAAACACCATAAGAGCTTTTCTAAAGGTTTACACCCTGAATAATGGCTGTGTGTGTGTTTCATTGCATCACACCACTGTATTTTATTGGAAAGCATTATTCAACCCTAATTTCCTGGAATTTCACCATGGCCCATTCATGAGCTGTCAGAACGTGGCAGTGGCTGAACAGCACTCTGTGCTCATGGGGACAAGGGGCTTGGCTAACCTGGGATTCCATCCACTGAAAAACAGACTTCATGCACCCCAAAATGAGCCAAATGAATGCACTGTAACTGTTAGAAGGATTTTTTTTTTTTTTTCCAAATAAATTTTAAAAGGGTGACTTTATTTCAAAATTTTCACAGCTTTCCACATGTTCAAGTCCTACATTTCTAAATGATGCATTGACATGAAGTGGATCAATTCTGACCCTGAAGAACTTTCAGTTTTATATACATACATACATACTATATATATAAAATATGTTCCACTATATATTTTAGTGAAAAAGCTTAAATAATTCATTTTGGTCTGGATATTCCTCATTACTAATGCTTTGATTTAGTCAACAAAGGAACAAACAAACCAATTATTTGTATGTCTCCAGTCTCCTTAGTAAAGCATTCCCTTTTCAAGTTTATAGGAGACAGCATGCTTCAAAACAATTCACTCTCATCTGGGGCTTAGAGAAAAAGATGTTTAGTTCATATAAATCAATATACCCTCAGTGAGGAACATGAAACTGTGCTTTCATGCCATGCCAGGAACCTACCTGGTTTTACTATCTCAATTCAGAGTAACTTTCTGTTTGAAAATGCATGTGTTTCATCACTCTAAAATATTCATTTAAAAAAAAAGAATAATTACAGAAAACATTAATGATGCATTTCCCTAAAATATGTGCATTGAAATGCACAAAGTAAGACAGGGACATGCTGTACAAAAACCAGGACCCCTTGACAAAAGAGGAATGCTTTGAAAAGATAAAGGGGAGATCAATATGTTCCATCTTTATAGGCTCTCATCTTGTATTCTCCCGTAGTCTCGAGTCAAAGCCTACTTTTGTCTGTAGTCTAACAAAGAGTCCGGGTGTTATGAAAGCTACAGCGGTTCCTGCTTTGTGCTCCCTGATAACTCATCGTTTACAATCAGCCCGAGATCCAAAACAGCTTTTGGTGTTCGTGCCCTGGCGGAGCAGCTCGGGCCCCTGTGGGACCGTGGCTCCCTGCAAGGCTGTTCCCTCTGTGGGATCCCCCCGTGCAGGGGCTGCCCCAGCCCCCGGACAGAGCACAGCCAAGCCAGGGTCACTAATTAATGTGGGAAGCTGGGACAGAGCAACACAGACTGCTGACCAATGTGGTTACATCATGCATTCCCTCCTTTATTCCTCTGGTTAAATACAGCTGAGATAGTTTACAGTTACAGGTGCACAGAGAGTTAAAAGAATGCAAAACAATGCCAATTAAAAGTAGCTACCACAACTCCACTCTAACTACCGTATCTAAAAATGCACCCACCTTAATCTAATTTCTAACTGTGCCACAGGCTTCCCAACTCCCACAGACCCAAAACTTGAGGTTTGGCATAGCTCAAACCTCATTCCAAAGAAACCTCATGTCCACATTCTCTACAGCACAGCGCTGGGGGAAGGATAAATCTGTTTGTCTGGTTTTACCAGGGGCTGCCACACTCACACTGAATGGAAAGCACGCCTCAAGAACTCCTAAACCACAGGTGAGGATGTGGCCAATCCGTCCCCATTCACCAAAGCTGCAAACACAAGGTGCTGTCGTGGTGGCACAGCTGTCCCAAGGATGTGCTGCCCTGCCAGGAGCAGCTGAAAGCACAGGGACCAAGCCCAGGGATTCACCTGACTTTGGTTTGCTCCGGAAAGTCCTGCCAGGTAAATATAAAACACCCCTCTCTGGGCTGCACAGCAATTACAGAGCAAAGCTGCTGCTTGGAGAAGTACCTGGCTGTGACAGCAATCTGTCATATAAAGAGACACCACTGCCTTCCCTTTTCACCCAATTATCTGTATTTAAGCTGTGCCTGTTTACAAGAAGTCATGCAGGATGGAAAAGGAGGCACAAAATCACRCTCGCCTCTTCCACAATAACTTAAAATAGCTTCCCTGGAAACTCAGAGTTCCCTGTGATATTCCCGGGTGTCKCAGCCAAGAAAACTTTACAAAGTCCTTCCGTGAGGTACACTGTGACTCTGTTATTTYTGCTTGTATTTATAGCAAGGTTTTCCTCTCCAGTTAAAGAGTGTTGGTGTTCAGCACTATTTTGAGAATTTCTGGAGGAGTTGGGGGGAGGAGGAAGGGACAGGGGATGGTGGGTGGTCTGTCTGGGAAGCAACATCTCTCCATAAACTCATGGCAAGGCAACTTGCTGGACCACCTACGTGAGTTGTCACTTGCTGGCTCCACAGACAATTCACTCAAGAAAAAGGAATTTTCTGAAGAATCAGATTGATTGATTGCTTTCTTTTYCATGTGTCACCATTCTGGCCAATTACAATTACATTGGGAGCAGATTAGCTCAGAACATTCTACAGCTGCTGCACAAAATAAAGAGTGGGGTATTGGAGGGTGCACATGAACTCATGCACACATAATCTTTGCCCACCAAAGCAGCTACACTTACAGGAGCCCAGAGCTGGAGGCAGTGCAATGTTGTTTCATTTCTGAATCCTAGAATCCATCCTTGCAGCATCAGGGATTGCAGGGAATCAGAAAATCCTTTTCCACGTTGGCTCTGATCATAAAACCCCAGCACTATGCRCCATGAAAGTACGAGATGGGCTTTTCTAATGTGAATAATCAGCCAGGACCTTCCCTTGCTGCCCACCTGTCCCAGCTAAGGAGAGCAGGGTGCCCACCCCATCCCGAGGGGACTGGCACTGCTTCCTTGGCAGAGGCTGCAAACCAGACACTTGCTTTATCCCCACATARTTGCATTTGTTACTTGTGTCACAGCAGATAAGGAAGCAGCCAGCAGGACACGGAGTGAACGATGCCCACAATCAGCCTTCAACCTGCAAACACACAAAAGCACCTCCTTTAGAAACTCRCAGCTCCGCTAGTTGAAAGCCTGAGCTCTCGATAAGGAGGCAGATGTATGCTTGGAAGAAATGCTAAAAATACAAAATCCTTTTGCTGCAGACAAAGAAAGGCTCTGAGGACTGAAACCCATTTCTTATCTTCCAGGGAATTGTTTTGTCTGGATGCTATTAGCACAGCGTTCCTCTGATCATTTGTAAATGTCACTCACAAACCCTGGCACAATTGTTCTCTGCAGAATACACAACAGGGTCCAGCCTTCCTCCTTTCAGGCTGCAGCCCATGCTCTGTGTTTAATAAGGATGTTGCATAYTGTGTTTCTCAGTTCATGCTCCAGTGCCCAGGACCCACGTGCTGCCCTGGAACAAAGCAGCTCCAGCACTGCTGAACAGGTGATGTGTGACACACACAGCACTCCCAGCCTGAAAACCTCAACTCCTCTTCTCATGGAGCCACCTTCAAGTCACCACGGATCCTGCTGGACCAGAGAAGTGGGCTGAGCCACAGGGARCCAGCTGCATGAACTCCCTGTGCTCACAGCAGCCTCATGCACACRGGGATTTCTGATTCAGGGCTGCCTTCACAGCTGCACTACTGGGTGATGCCTGGCCTCACACCTCTCAATTTGCAGTACTTTTGATACTTTCCCCCCTCCTTTCTTTTCTTTTGTTTTGTTTTTGCCAAGAATATCACAAATAACTGCTGTTTACACAGAACAGATTGTCATCTGTGTTGTCTCCTCAGAGGTACCGAGACAGAAAGGGAAGTTTGGATTTTGATCCTATGCTAAGCATTGCACATTTCTTGACYCAAATCCTACCTGCAGAAAGGTCTGGAATTCATGCCAGTGATGYCCATTAAAGAGGTATTTGACACGCCTCATCTCCATTCCCACTTGAACAAAACAGGGCACAGCTACCCCACCATGGGATCTGATCAGCAAAAGAATGAGGTAGGGACAAGAGCAGCCACGGAAATAAAGCTGATGGGATGGCACACCCCAGACAGAATTCTGTTTGATTGCTGCATRCAGGCAGTCTAGGAATACAGAATACAAGTACTGGATGCTTCACCAGCCGTTCAAATGGGGGCCATATCTGCTTGTTTWATTTTAAAATTCCAGTTATCAAATAAACATGCTCACCTCTGAGCCACAAGAAGCAGATGCTGTGTGTTTACTTCTACTTTGAGTGTTRGGTGCACTTTTTTCTTGGTATTTTAGTGACAAGTCAAGTTCTGAAAGGCCCTGGCTGTTTATTAATTTCAAAGGAAGAAAGGGAACTCTCTGTTGAATTAATTAATTTCCTTCAATTCATGCAAGGCTTCATCTCCACACTTTGTGATCAAAGAAAGGACATCTTAAATATTGTTAAATATGGTTCAGGTTTTACAATGTGCTATCTGCTGGTCTGGTTTCCACTTCTCTAACAGATCTCTTGCAAACACATCATGCAAGGGCTCTGCAAAACCCCACACAGGAATGACAGAGCACTGGAACCAATGTTGAAACCAAACAAAAGCCATTTACTGCTAAATTATTTCCAGTTCTGAGAGCAAACAACCCAACATCTCCTAAAAACTACCCTCTCCAACCTCCTCAAARCCATCAATGAACAAACACCTTCAGCAAGGGGACTGGTACCCTTTTTTCTAGAGGAATCCAAAGTCAGGTGATTCCCAAATGTCACATCCCAGATCCCACACTGGTGACATCTGGATTTCTCTTGSTGCTGCACTGGGCAGGTCCCAGCCAGAAGAGCTCCAAAGGCATGGAGGTGGTGAAACTCCAGCATCACAGAGACTCCACACATTCCAGCCCAACACAGAGAATTGTGTCATGTTTGCCAAAATATTAATGTGTGTTATGCTCCAGTGTTAACTAAAAACATTTCTTAATCCGTCGGCTAATCCAAACAAACAAATTAGTATAATTGGAGAGYTGTGCTTGGGAATACAAAGCATAAAGAGAGGGAACATGAATTGTCTTGTTGTCATTCCTCTCAGGCAGCATGTGCAGCTAGTCCTGCTCCTTGCAGGCTGAGCATMCTGGTATAATTGATGGCAACATTTATCACAACAGCAGCGCAAAAGCATCAACTGCTTGATGAATTTATTTACTCCTGCCCAGAAGTGAAGCTATGATTGGACCACTTTATAAACATCAAACTGCTGTAGACCTGGTCTGTTGTAGTTGAYTGCACAAGGAGAAAAGAGGGGGAAGAAAAAAGAATTAAAAACAGGGCAAAAAAAAAAGCCTTGACTGGGAGGCTGGAGGTTCAGTGAAAAGACAAATGTCTTTCATTAGAGGAAAACAACCATTACTTTATCTAATTAAAAAAAAATAATCACTCTTGCATCCATGATCAACAGCAGCAGCATTATCTGCTGTGGGGTTTAGTCCTTTCTCTGGCAGGTTTTTTTTATTGCCAGCCCACTTTATTCCTGGAGGCAGAGAGTTGTAAAGAAAGTGCCAACCTTCCAAACCAACATGACAAGGACACTGGGCTCAGAAAGGCAAAACCACGAACCTCATCACAACCCTATTTTGTGATCTCCTGTCTTCCACAGAGAAATACGGGGTCATGTTCTCTTTGCCCTGACACAACACAGTCAYCTGAACCYATGCAGAACTCTGCTGCTTTTCCTGGGTGGATTCTGCACTTTCTGTCCACAGATGGAAGGAAATCCAATAGGAAACAGGCCTGGTAGCTTTATGTTTGTTAGGTTTCCAGACTCCATCTCTAAAATGGTCTGAAACCATTGCTTGAGATGGAATGGTCTGAGACACTCAGTCTGCACACTAATTAAAGTATTGCTGTTTTTCAAATAATAGTTTACAGCAATTCCTTTTTTCCCAGGTTGGCTCCCTTGACTCCCCTCTGAGAAGCACAGAGGACAGCAGTAYCTGGAGGGGAGTTTCAAACATCCAGATGCTGCTTGGAGCAGTCTCTATCCAGCAGAGCCAGCAGACACATCACAGGGTGATTCACAGACAGGGAAACAACACAAATGCCATTACAGGCTTCTGCAGGGTAAAGAGTTCATCCTTAATGAGATCTTAATGCATTGTAACTCACTAGATAAAGTTTAGTTTCTGATATTATGCTAAGACACCAAAATGCAGTCAGCCCTGATACAGTCAGGCTCTTAAGCCCAGAATTAAGACTGAGTGCTTCAAAGTACTGAGAAACTCGTATCTGATTGAGGGTAGATTTTTTTTCTTTGAAATAAGAGGTTTTGTGCTCTAAGGTGTCAACTTCTACAGCACTGGGACAAAGGAATTCCAAATCTTGCAACAAATAAATGTAAAAGCACACAGGGGTACATCCCAAGGGAAACAGGGCTGAACTGTCCTCCAGAGGCTGTGCAAGCTGCTGAGGGTGAACAGTGTGCAGGGCAGAGAACAACGTGCTCCACAGTTGCTGTGTCAGGCTCCAAGCAGAAATTAGTGGGATTTCAGAAGCATCTCAGGCCTCAAGAGCACAAAGGCCACTCTATTTCTTTGCTGCTTGCATTCTTTAATGACTTGGGAGCTTTATAAAACTCCTGCTGGAACCTTTTAAATTCCCTTCCTAATTATGCTGCATGTRGCTCTGAGGAGCCACATACAAGGCACTTTGTTGGTACCAGCACCATGCTCCCAGTAAGAGCCTGGGAAGGACAATGGGAACARGCACACTGCCTCCAGAGAGCCTGCAGGACCAGCCTTGTCTTCATCTAAGGATTATTTTGATGAGTGGGACTCGTGTCTCCTTTATGTTTTATGCAGCACTTCCAACTCCAGGTCAGTGTCACACCAAGAACAATAAGATAATCACAGTAATAAAATGCTAATCTATCCCATTAACCTCTGCCTGGGAAATTGCAGCAGACCTGGCTTCCAATAACAAYGCAGGGAGGCCTGAGGAAAGGGCAGATTCCAGCACAGGGAAATAACCCATCAAATCCTGCTGCATCCAGCTGCTAACGTTRTACACCCCATGGAAAACTGGATGGCAGCAGCAAGAACTGCTGGTGGCACAGTTTCCATCCTGGCTGCTGAGCACAGGAATTGAGTGAGCCCTGGGCAGCCCAGCCAGGGGGAGAGATGGCCATTAATGAAAAAGAAAAGGCTGCATAAGKAGGGGGAAGCAGTTTCCACCACCCTCACTGCTGCTCAATGAAAGGCACAGCTGCACCTTTCTCTGAGTTATCAAAGATTATTTCAAAAGAGTACAGAATGGCATTTACARGATACATCCCGCCCTCTCTTCTGTTACTCTCTTCTACAAAGCACTGGGATGTGCTTCCCTCCCTTCAGCAAAGGCCTCTGGGCCAAAATGCTGCCTCCCACATGAGGTGCTGCTCACAGGTAGTCTGTCCTCACCCAAGTCCCTCAGAGGCTGTGTTTTGCCACAGAGGCAGGGAGGAGGCACATTTCCAACAGCTGCAGTTGGGACTTGGAGGAGAATTTGAAGTCTCAGACATCCTACATCTTTACATCCTGGGCAGATGAAGCAAAGCTGGCTCTGCCTGCCCCTGCTAACAGGAATCAGCCCAGGCCTGGCTCTGCTGGGAGCTGCCAGAGCAAACAAATGCTGTGGGTGGAGGAGCTGAGCACAGCATGGGAAAACCACAGAACACATCCTGTGGTTCCCTCTTCAACATGAATCTCGCTGGTTACTTCAAAAACTCCGTGAAGGAAGGCAAAGGGACYCTCTACTGGCTCTCAAAATTCAAGAGGCTTTTAACTGCAAGGAGCAAATGTCTATCAAAGACAATTATTTTTGCTTTTAGTATAAGTAGCTCCTTAAGAAAAATAAAACCACAGCAGTGCATAGCAGCTGGGGACTTTGCTTCCCCCATATCCACAGCAACTCTGCTGCAATCTTTGCTTTTCTTCCCTTTTGCATGGCAGAAGGAAAAGGAGATGGCATTTCCATGTGGTTACTGCTCTTGTCATTGAACACAAAGCAAAGAGTTTCTCTGGAGTTAAACCYCTGTGGAAGTCTGAGCTGCTCTTGAAGCCCAGAGGTGGCAGGGGAGCTGAGGGGTCTGGAGCTGGGGTGTCTGGGCAGCTGCTCAGGCTCAGCACAGAGGCTCTGGGAGAAGCAGATGGCTGCTGTGAGGAGCAGCAGGGCACAGCAGTGTGACTGAACTCGCTGGCACTGTYCAGGGGCATTTCAGGACAGGCACGAGGGCCCATCACGAGTTGCTGTGAGCTGTTCTAGCTCACATGCACTCACCCTCTCACACCACATCCACCATGGTTTGCACAGAGCCCTCAACACCACCTGGGTGAGTCCTTCCTTGCTATCCAAATATACTTTTGAGGGCTACTTTACTGTAGCTTTAATAGAGTTCTTTTAATCATTAATATTATTTATAACTGTTAACACTCTTTCTACATTATTTAACTATTTCATRAGCATGCAAAAGCCCAGCCCATTAACAGGCATTTCTCTGCAAACTATTAACAACCTCTCAGGTATGCCCTGGTCCCCAGCAAGATCATGTGCAAGTAACAGTGGGATGTACAGCTCAGGGCAACACCAGGACCACACAATCAGAGGCAGGAACAAGCCACAGACCTGCCAGTCACACTTCCTTAGCCTGGGTCTGCTGAGGAAAACCTTCCCCTGAAGAAGACGGAGGTTCCCTGCAAAAGCACAAGACTAYTGACCACATTAGAAGGGCATGAACAGTCCTGCTGTTTATTTTTCATTGTCTTTCTGTTCATTTCTGAATGATCTCATTCCCCTTCTCCTACCTCACACATCAGAAGGATCACTAAGAATCACTCACCCTCCAGCCTGAGGAGAAAGTGGAGCAATGCTCTGAGGAACTCAGCAAGGCAGAGCTGCTGCAGKCAGAGAGGAGCCTCAGCTGGGGCCCAGGATCCCCTGTGGCCCTGGCAGCACCAATCCCCATGGGACAGGAGCTCTCCCAGTCCCTCTTGCCTTTCTGGGGAGCTCTGCATCCTGCCCTGAACTGCAGGCTGATGGAGCTGCAGCACAACCAGGAGTGACTCCAGACCCGAAGTGAGGATGCTGTGCACATCTGCAGGTAATGTGAACGAGCACCAGTGTCAAGGCAGATTTATGCCAGCTGAGAAATCTGTTTTCTCCCCAGCCCACCTTGCAAGAATAAAGCATTTTCTTTCCTCAGCCATGAGACACTAGCAGGGTTTGCAGGGCTCTGTCTCCAACTCCCTCCAGAGCCAGCCCTGCCTCCTGAGGCTGCAGCACTCATCCAGGATGTTTGGTCTTTTAATTCAATTCCCTTAAACCAACAGTGCTGCCAAGGCTTTCCCCTTCTGTTCTCATTAGCAGACCAAATATGTTCTAGATGAATTGCATAATTATATCAGCAAATCCATTTTCTTCTGCAATTTTTTTTTCCAGTTTCCCAAACTAAGGAGCTTCTTTTTCCCTGCAGAACTCCCCAAAGAGATGCCACAAAGCAAAGCAATCATGCAAAAAGATTTATGACAGTCATTTGTATACATGAGTATGCTCACAGACATTGAAGTTCCCTCTTCTGTCTTCYCCTTTTATTTAGTATGAAAGCACAAGCTGTTCCCAAGTCACATTTATACATTTTTCATAAATCAGATACACTACTCATATCATCTCAAAGATGGACATGAGGGGGGGTTTGTGTGTTTTCTTGTTTTCAGGGTCTCAGCATATCTCATGCTTTGCCTGAAGTCTTTAAAAAAGCATCASATTTAACCAAAAGGGACACTCACCTCTTAATTAACCATGACCTGGACTGAGCTTTGCTCAGTGTAGGGCCAGCACAAAGCAAGGGGCCTGGGGAAGGAATGGTGCTGCAGGCACAGCTCCTGCCTCCCCATCCCTTGTCTGATCCTGCAGCTCTCAGCAGGTGCAGGCTGCTCTCAGGGAGTCACCTCCCAGGCTGTATTCCTGCTCTGGAAAAGCAGGAGACAAAGCTGAGCAGTAACACACCCAAAAAAATGTGTGTGATAGGAGTTCCTGCAGGGCCCCACCACAGCCTGGCTCTTCTTTACCATGAAACCAGTGAGATCTGGGAAAAGCACAAGATTCATGAAAACTTATACAGATTCCTGCAGCTGCTGTGGACTTGCAGAACAAACACAGACATCTCTAGGTTCTCCCCCATCTCAGTTTCCTATTTGCAAATGCCTGCCTGATTTTACAACACCACGCAGCAAATGTAGAATGTTAGAAACATCATTTGTTACAAACAACTTCATCCTCAGGTTCTTCTCCTCAACCCATCTTGTTCTCCCTGAAAAAACAATGAAAACTGTACAGACTGGGAAGAAATGTACCAAAACCCCCCAGCAGTATGCATACATCTCATCTTACAATCTGCTGAAAGCACAGGACACATCACAGCTTGATTAGCCCGAGTCTGCCTTGTGCTGTCCTTTCCTTTACTCTCTGCAAGGTAAACCAAAAAAATGCTTGAAATCAGAAAAGACAGGCTCAGCAATTTGGATTGCYGATGTCCTAGGATGGAGTTTGGGCTGCCTGGTGATGCAGGGAGAGCCCCAACATTTGCACAGGCTCCCTGAGTGCCACAAACCCAGAGCAGACGCGTGGCTGCGTGTCACACATCACATGCACACAGCACAGGGGACTGGMAGCAGCAGGCAATCCTTGCCCTGCTTTGGCAATTCTCCACTCTGATCACATCAACATCTGAAAAATCCAGGGCAGAACCCTCCCCTGCTCTGCATCCTCTCTGCACAGGCACACAAACCCCTGAAGGGCTTGGCAGGGGGCAATCAAAGCTCAGCACTGCGTGTCTGGTGAGCACCTCCTCTCATCACAGCATCACGGACACACAGACACAGACTGAACGAGCTCCTGAGCACGATGTTCATCCCATCACCCAGCTGAATGCTTCCAAAGAGTCACCAGAAAATATCAGTCTCCTGTTCCTGGGAAGGTGCTGAAGCAGCACGGAGAGCTGGAGGCCAGGGAAGGCTTCAGCCCTCCAGGAGAATTGCAGTGCTCAGCACAGAGCCTCCTCTTGCAGCTGCTCCCTCTGGAAGCAAAGCCTGGCCAGGGTTTGACATCAGCCACCCAGAGCACAGAGATCCATCTYTATCTGTGTTTATCACATGTTTTCTGCTACTTAAGGCAAGTGTCTCTCTGCTGAGAGCTGCCAGAATTAGGATTAGTTAGGCTTTTTTTTTCTTTTTTCCCTTCCTTGGGGAGAAGTTGAACAAAGCGTTTTTCATTCTTGTCAAACGCACATTTGCAAAACACTGGCATTTATTAGACACAAAAGCTAAAGAAAGTGGGYAAAATGAGAGTTTGGGCTGTTTCCTGTGAACAAAAGACACAGAATTGCTAGACAGAATCRGATACTTTCTGAAAACATTTCATTTAATCGGATAGAAGAAGCTTGCCTGATGATGATGTTTGCCTGGCAATGATGCTTTCCTCATACACAGCATGCTGAAGCTCTGTTCAGAAAGGCTTTGAAATGCCACTGAAAGATGCCACTTCTGTACAAGAGCTGCATCAGAAAATGTTCCATATTTTAGCAGTCCAGAGCATCAAGATCACTCAGCAGTGGAAGGTGGTGAAAGGAAGAGGCTATAAAGTTATCAAAACAAGAGGAGAATCTGTCCAGATCAGAGAGAACTGTGAACAGGAAGACTCTTTATTTTTACATACTATGTTATTAAAAGCCTAGCATGACCGAATTAYGCTGAAATTGTTGCTAAGTGTTGAAAGAATAAAGATGAATATGACAAGGAGAAGGGGAAAACAAATCACACGTTAGGAAAAAACCAGTTTCTAACTGATAGCAATTTAACCTAGGTATGAAGGTGAGCCTCCTGATGTGATTTTATTTCTAATCACWGCACAAGTGGCTGTGTGAGGCTGTAAAGCAAGTCAGAATGTGTCTATCTCAAGATCTATGGATTATAGACTTGGCAGATTATTTCTTACAGGGACATTATCAAGCTGCCATTCCCAGGGCTCGTTTAAATAATCCTGTAAAGATAACAAGTAATGCTCTAATTAAAAACTTTCTTTTCCATCATGTAAATCACTTTAAAGATATCTGTGACTGATATGATGGACATTAAAAATTCTGGTAGCACCCACCCAAGCCTGTGCCAGCAGCATGCTGGTATATMATTTTATCTAATTGATCAATTAAATTAAAATAATCTTTGAAACAAGCTATAATAAGAGTTGTATCATTCCAGTGCCACCCATTATATTCCTTGCCTCTTTATCTCCTCTGTCKCATTAAAATATTCGTCCAGGTCCTGGCTGAGTAATAAAATGGCAGCTCTGATGTTTTCATGGCAGAACAGTGGATGAGCTATGGCTGAACACCTCAATTAATTCCAACCTCTTCCCACATTAACTGTTCCTTATAAAAAGTGTTGAACCAGGTGCTTTTCCACGTCCCAGTCACTCCACTGCTTGCAGCCATTCTCAGCCTTTAGCAGACAACCCAAACTAACACAGCCCCCCTAAGAGATGGCAATTTCAGACAGCAGGTTCCTCGTGGAGGTGCTCTGTGTCTGCAGGATCTCCTACAGAAAAACTCCCACTTTATTTTTATTTCATCTCATCATTCTMTGAAGAGTGTCAAAATGTGATTATCTCGGCCCCTCTGTCTTCTGGAAGAAGCAGCACATGTAATATCCYTTTCCAGGTGGTATCCATGGGGAGTTTAAAGTGAGTTCTGATTGCTTTGCATTGTCTGGGGACAAAAAATCCCACACAAGGGAAAACTGAGGGAAAAATGGTCTAGGGGGTTAGAAAACAACCAGAAAATTAAAAGAAGTGGAACAAAGAACCTGAAAAAAAACCCAAACCCTCCAAAAACCCCAATCTGACAAGTTTCACCAAAAAAATGTCGTCTTTCATATTAATTTATAATCATTTTGTAAACCTTGAAGAAAGAAATCTAAAAATCTCAGTGTTACTTGGGAAGGAAGGAAGCTAAAAGAGAGATGCTGCCCTGCCCAGATGACCACAGCCTTCTTTGGGATGCTGATCTCAGGAGGGTGAAGTCTCCCATTTTTCTCACAACCCAATATATCGCAAATGAAATGTATTGGCTCAGGCAGACACAATGGGGAAACTCTATTTCAGTCAGCCAAGATCGATGAGCAGACTACTGACCAGTAAAAGAGTCAAGAATTAGCAAAGCAAAGGACTTTTTAATGGAACTTTATATTGTCCATCTCCATCTGCCACSCAGAGTCCTCAGCCAAAGCAGGAAATTTATTCAGGCATTATAACCACCAAGCCTTACTCTGACACTGGGACTGAACATGCCTTCTCCTGTTAATATCMTTCAGCAACAGCTGCATTATATTACCTGTCAAAAATTATTAATCCAATTCTGTTTTCATGTATATTTATCATTTCCCTGCCAACCACAGCCAAATGATTCTGTAAGACACATCGATTTCCTGAATGAATTAAATGAAAAGTATCTGCCGTAAGTTTTACAGACAGTGGAGTGATTTTYAGGTACTCTCAGTTTTTTGCTGTATTTTATTCCCAATAACCTGCAGAAAATAATCAAGGAACAGGGATGTACTCATTTTGGTTCCTTTAATTTTACTTCCTTAGAAGAACTGTGCCATGGAGCCAAATATTCTTATTTTCCTGGTATTCTTAATCCATTTCAGGTAAGCTCCTTGTGCAAAACACTGTTTTACCATATCTGCTCATGAGTAGTTCCCAGAATCAGAGATAACCAAGTTACAGAACCACAAAAGGRTTTGGGTTGSAAGGGACCTTCAAGCCCACCTCATTCCAAACCCCTGCCATGGGCAGCAACACCTTCCACTATCCCAGGTTCCTCCAAGCTCTGTCCARCCTGGCCYTGGACAYTTCCAGGGATCCAGGGACAGCCACAGCTTCTCTGTGCCAGGGCCTCAGCACCCTCAGAGTAAAGCATTTCTTCCAAACATCTAATCTAAACCTACCCTCTTTCAGTTTGAAGCCATTCCCCCTTGTCCTGTCCCTGCAGCTCCTGAAGAAGCCCATTTTAACAAAAGGATTCTGTGCTCCTGCCCCTGCACTCAAACCATCACACCCAACACGTGGGAAGTCCCTGCTCATCTCCCAGCACACCCAGTGACAGCTCTCACACCCTGTTTAAGCAATTCCCCACTCACAAAGCACTGCCCAGGTGGTGCAGGGGACCCCAGGCTGCTCTGTGCCTTCCCCAGCGGGGCAGCGACGTGGCAATAAATGCAACACAGCTCCTGCAGCTGATGAATATTCACCATTTACATCTAGCATCCATAAAGAGAATGTAATGCATAGCAAAAACCAAGTGTGAGTTGTTGAAAGACACCTGGAGGTCTTGGTCACTGAACCCAGGAGTCCTGAGGAACCGTGACACTTCTCAAGCAAGTCCCTTTCATTATTTTCTTCAAATGAAATGATAATAAAGTTCACCATGCCTAAAGCAAAAATTAAAGTCTGCAGGGACTTCAAAAGTGACAAAAGGATAAAAGTTATGTTAATATGAACAGAGAGTTTTCCTTCAATCCAGAGCAGGAGGTGCCAATCACCTGGAGATAACAAACAGAACCTTTCCATGAYATTCAACTGACTGGTGAGGAGAAGCAATTTTTTCTGGAAACGTCTTTTCCTTTCAACTCCCTTCCAGTACTGATGAACCGAACAAAAACCTTTACAAGTTTCTTTGTCCCCCCTTCAGCCCATCTCTGAGGGCATCTTGTAGATGTCCCAGGGTTTGCAAGATGCTGCATCTCAGAGAGGGGGGAGGCAGAGTGAACGTGATCCATCTCCATCTGATGRTGCCAGGGGCAACACCCAGCTGACCCCAGAGCTGTTCATCTCTCAAGCTCATTGCCTCCATCCCATTGCCTGGGATACAACTTCACCTATCCTCGTTATCTGCAGGCAGTAAATCTTCCCCATCCTCCARAGGATGCAAAATGAAGCATTGTTTTCAGGGATCACACTGCCAGCAGCTGAGTGATGCTCCYCAGAACGACACCAAATGAGCTGTGCAACGCAGCCCCTTATGAGCTGGGCCTTGTATGCAATACATCAAGCTTTTAAATGTTCAGACACAGCACTGTGCAGGTGAGGTTCGCTGCTTGGGTTGTGGGACAGGCATGGGATGGAGCTGAACTGGGGAAAACCACAGCTCAGCAGAGCATTTGCTGCCTGTACTCTGGGCTCTGACCAGGACCCTCTCTGGCAAACAGCACATTCCCCGAACAAGTGTTTCACATTAGCAAATCAGACAAAGATGCAAGTACAACAGTGAGTTTTTCCACATCAATACCTAGGGAAGAGTTTGTCCCCTGCTATTTATTCAGATGCAAATCTGRGAGATGACAAAGGGGGACAAAAAAGGAGACAATCTCCTCCCCTCCTTGGCTACCTCTTTTGGTCAGCCTAATCTTACCCAAATAATCTCTTAGCAGGAGAATGTGAAAGGAGGGCCCCGACTTGAAGGAGCTCCCAGAAAAACAGGCAAGGTGAGAATCAGAAAGATTATTTCAGCATTTGTGATTGTGTCGGGGTCAGGGAGAATTATGCCGATTTTAAGGACACTGAGAGAAGGCTACAATATTTTTGATTTGAAGACATGACAGCCTAGATAGGAAACCTGACTGAGCAGAAGAAAGAAAAAAGGCATTTCTTAGAAGTGATAAAGAAAATACAGTCTGTCCACTGCCTGAAGGAAGGAAGGGAATTTGGGGTGAGACAGTGAAGAGCTGCTATCTAGATAAAAGGTCTGGGTCAAACTGAACATATTTCCTATGCTACCCCTGGTGCTTTATTGCTGAGGTAAGAGGCMATGATTTCACATCCCTTTCAGGAAAAGCAGATCAGTAATTTCTCCAGGATCATCTTGATTTCATTCTCCTCTTGGAATTCCAGCTTTCTGCATTTGCTATTTCCTCAGCAAATTTTTCTGTAGCCACCACGAATAACAAAACAATGCCACTTTTATGCTCAGTATTCCCAATTCTGCTGATGCTATTTGCTCTGGAGCTGCAGCTCTTTGCTTTGGCTGTATTGACTCAGGTATCCCACTGCCCAAAACTGCTTTAGTTTATTTGCAAAATTGAACAGTTACTCACTGAAATCCTTCATTTCTCACATTTAGAATCATGTCCCTATGAAACAGCTAGAAAATATTCCTGAGTAAAGAAGCAATGCTGGCTTTTCTCCCCTCACCTGACAAAATGGGAAATCAGAGCACAATGACTGCAGAGCCTCAGCTCAGGCTTCATTCAGGCCTTTGAGAGGCTTCCTCCCTTCACCACCCAGCAGGGAAAGTCATGTCTCTRCAGGCATACAAGCAGTGGTACTGCCATCCCATCACACCCCTGCTGCACACTGAGAATCACAGAATGCAGAGGGGTGCAAGAATTCCTTTCTTTTCCCCTCYGCTTTCTCCTCAATATTACAACGAGGGCTTTTGCAGCTGCTCCAGGAAGCTGAACAGTAAAGTACAGCTGGATCAGTCGAGATACACACTCAGGCCATGTGTTTCCCAAGAAAAGTCTGTGTCCCCTCCCCAGAGCAGCTCCCCAGAGCTGGGGCAGGATCAAGCACAGGATCTGAACATTCCAGTGCGGATTTGTGCTGTGCTCCAGAGGGGACAGCTCAGCTGGACAAACCCCCAGCCCAGCCCAGCYCAGCTCAGCTGCCACTGGGAAGTCCCATAAGTTGTTATAAATAAAAGTTATGAATAGATATCAAACTGCTGCTGGGGACAGRAGTGGTTTGGAGCTCAGAGCTGAGTCACTGCTCCTGCAACCTCCCCAAAASCGCCCGCAAGCCCAAGGGGCTCTCCGGGGAGCACCTTGCTTTGTCTGAGCTCCTGTCCCCAAACAACCATCTGAAGCTCCAGCTGGAAGAGGAAACGACATAGTGTACATATTAAAAGAGCTACAACGGAGGAGGAAATTGCCTTTCATTAATTTTCCATAAGTAGATTACACCAAGCAGAGTGTAAACAGTCCCACGGGCACCAATTACCAGGCTTATTCTATAACTGAATTGTCCTAAACAAGCACCATTTTAATTTGAATATCAAATACTTTACACAGCAGGAAAGAGAAGGAATAAACCAACCTAACAATGCATTTGTTATGGATTTCYACACAATTGCTGTGGAAACCTCTGTGTCCCCAGTGGATTGTGCGTGGTCTCTCCCCAMATGCTCATCTTCCTCCATCTCAGGAGAGACAGCACAGGCACGTGCCAGCCTTTGTGCCATTAACAAAATGGCCTCAGAATCTTAGGAGAGGCCAAATAAAGAAAGCAAACCAACCAAAYAAAAAAACCCACAGTGAAGTCCCCCCTACATTTAATTAGATTTGGCATTATTCCATTTTTCTTCCTTTTTTTTTTCTCCTTTCAAGAGACCAACTTACTGGAGCTATTTGCTGCTTCTAAAGGTCTTAATGAAATTAGCCTTCAGGTACAATTTTTCTCTAATAAACTGGAATGAATAAATAACTCMTATGCCCAGGAATGAGTGAAGCCAGTGGCATTAAAGAAACAGAACCCAGCATTATCCAGGTCAGTTCTCTAGCCTGAAAGCAGCAGCACACATTCCATGAAGATCTGGAAAATCCTTCTCACTTCCCAACCTCCAGCTTGTTCGTGAATTATGAACAGAAGCAACCTCAGCAAAAAGGTGAAGATTCAATAGATGAAATTAGAAATGAGATAATAAAATGTTCTACTCTGTCCAAAGGAAGGCAAGGAACTTCAGAGGACTCTCCACAACTTTTTCAGTCCTGCTGAAACACAAATTTTGTCCTCATATTTGTAGATAGTGCAGTTGTGGCTATTACAGATCAGCCCTTGGGAGCCTTGGCCCTGCTCAAACACATTAAACCCTGTAATTCCTGTGTGTGGAACTGAGAATGTGCAACCTATTTGGGCTGGAGAAAAGCTCTGAGAGGGGTGGGTATCCCAGTTTAAAAAGCAGGAACCAAGGCATGCATTAAGTAGTTTAGGCAGTAAAGCTCAGGCACAAAGCCTGAAGAACATCTACTGCTCAAACCACAGAGCTCTGAGCTCTTCATCTTCTCTCAGAACATTCATCCTCCAGAAACAGCAACAACTCTGGAAAAGGCATCAGAAAGTCTGTCTCCTGATCTGAATCTCCAGCACACCCTTCTGACAKGGCAAGATGCTGTTCAGAACCTTTCCTGGTGCCAGTTCAATCCTGCCATAGCACACTTGACACTGCAGTGTTCCAACAGGCCATGCTGTAAATTGAGAGCCAACTGTTCTCTGTACAGTTCTTGAAGAAATAATTCAGTTCCTAGGTGAGGGCAGTGCTGTTAAATGTRTTTGAAGCTCTGAATACTGAACAGKCCTTTTTTCCTGCTGTATATTTGGGGTTTGTTTTATATCACASAGATGAATGGGCAGGGAAGAGCAGCCTTCTGGAAACCAAATTTGGTCTTTGCCCAAAAACCATTTCTCATTTCCATGYAACAACAGCAAGAACTGCATGTCCTCCACTTGTACTTACACCACTGAAAGGAGAGGCCCTGAAGAGAAAAGTGGAGAGAAATTTTTACAGGTAAAAYAGAAGTTGTGACATTTCCTCTTCTTCAATTTCATTAAACAGAAGAAGAAAACACAGCAATTATTTAGCAATTATTCAGACCATTTAGCCATGGCCAACAGGCACAGACAGTGGAGCACTTCTGGAACTGGCATTTCCTCTTTTCCACTGCTCATTAGGCTGATCATGCACAGAAGAGGTTTTTCCAGATCCCAGCTCCATCACAGATTTCCAGGTGACCTTCACTGGGTCACTGTACCTCAGTTGCTCACTGAAAATATCAAACACAATTTCCTGGGACAGATAAGTCACCAAACACGGGGATAAGGATTAGGGATGGTTCATGGGCTGTGCATGCCAAGCTTTACTACAGAGGGCACTGGATTCTGTCCCCACCACAGCCACTGTGTCCCAGTGTCACATAAAATCATGTTAGAGTTCCAAACCACATCCGAAGCCTGCAGTTCAGCCTGTGAGACAAGATCTATTGGATGAAAAATAGCAGCAAGGAATTTCAGGCTCAGCAGAGAAGCTCCCTGTATATTTATAAGTCCAACCTTTAAAAACTCTTTTCTCCCCAGTGCAGCTTTCAACAGGAAGTCATGGATAAAACAAAAAGAAGCTGCTAATGATAAAAYAGTCAGGCAGAAATAATAGATTTTTACTTTTTTCACATCCCTAGCAGCACAGTGAAGTMGCAAGGAACATCAACAATTTATTTACTGGTCTTCAGTACCACATCCTGCTGTTTTTCTACCCCCAAACAAGACCCTGTGGGTTTAATTAAGTTTTCAGAGGAGGCTTGGGAGACAAGATTTCAGTCAGTCTATGTCATTTATTCCATGCTTTCTATGGATGCACAGGGAGAAAAAAACCTACACAGCCAAATAAATCAAACATGGTCCTGGTGAGCAATGCACCTGACAGACCTGCAACCCTCCCTTGTCACAAAGTTCTCACTCTGCAAGAACACAGTGAAGCCCAGAAAGCCTCTCTGCCCATACAGGATGAGGAAGCCCTCAAAATTTAGCTTCTCATGGACATCATTCTTCAGCAAGAAATTGGAGGCAGATGTACTTGAGTCCCCTGATGCACCTCCCCTCCCTCCCCTGCCACATCCYCGTGCCTCTGCCTTGTCCCTTGGTGTCTCTAATGAGGCTGGCATTTCCAGTCTCACGTTGGAGGCTCCCACAGGCACTGAACTGATGCTGTGAGCTGGGCAGATCACCCAGGAGTGGCTCCAAAGCAGCGTTCAGACCTCTGAAGGTGCAATGGGCACCTGCAGCTGGGAGTGCAGCGCTTACAAAATCCACCAGCAAAGGGACGCGGATCTTGGGATGAGTGAATGATTTTATACATTTGGTCCTTGGACTTTCTGCCTCAGCACATCACCTGCAGGGCAGGAAAGCAGGAATGTCTGACCTCTGAGGGACACTAGGAACACACTCAGCTGCTACAGGGAACTGTTTGTGCAGGATTTACAGAGACACATGCATGAAGATCCAAACCCTCCTGGGCCCACGCAGCAGCCCCTGGCTTACAGCACGTTCAGACTCACACAACTGATGTTACAAAAGGTATCAGGATTCTYTTTACACCTTCCTGATAAAAGCCTAGACTTGTTAACAACCCCTTTTCAAGTCAAGCAGCCAGCCAGTGCTCCTGTTTAATAAAACACTGTGCTCATGTTGAACACAACAARCTCAGCAGAAAGACTGAGCCATCTTTTTAAGGTTGTTCCTGACAGAACTGGTGTCAACAAGCTAAATCTTTTGTCTCCACTTTTTTATTCTGGCACAGAGAATGTGTTCTGCCCTCACAAAGCACATGCTAAAATATGTCTTTTGCCCCAGCATTTTGAGGTAATCTCCCAGCTGAATAATCTCTGTCCTGAAGCCCTGCTGCATTTTTGGGAGGCTCCAGGTCAGCATCAAGASAGTCCCTTGGCTGTGTTCACTTGTGAGCACATTGACTCTGCTGTCTCTCCAGAGGGAAATCCTCTGCYCTGACTCATCATTACCAGCAAACCATTTGAATTTCAAGGCAGTTTTGCTTTGGCATTTTCAATGACCAAACAAGAGAGACCATTTCCTGTAACTGTCCTAAAAACAAAGGAGTTTAACACACCTACCCAAAACCTCAGCTGAACACTACAAGCWGTAAGAGGTTCAGGAATTGTGCTTTTAGAGAGATTAGGGTCAATCCATATCTGAGGAACTTGTCTAGAACCCCAGAACAATAACTGGAAATAATTCCCAGGACTAAGCCTTCTGTCTGCCTCTGCAGGCAACCACCCCTCAGCCYTGAACTGCTTCATCCCACAGGCCCCTGTCAGTGATTCCTTCACAACTTTAAAAAATGACTGSGTGTATTTGCTCTCTTTGTTGTTTTTAAGACAATGGCTTAGAAGCCTGAAAGTGAAATATATTTCTTTATCAATTCCTTGTTTTTCTCCTCCTCTGCCACCCATGCACAGTGGTTTGCTTATTGAGGCTCATTCATGTGTAGGAGCTGCTGGCATTGATGTATTTTCTTAAGAGGGTGGAGGGTTTTGGGGTTTTTTTTATATTTTTAGAGCAGGCTGGCACATTTGATTTAGGCTGGCAGAAAGAGCAGRTGATGTTAATTTTACAAGCAGAGATAGAATGCTGGGCTCCTGTACCAGAGCCATCCCRGTGGGCTAGCACACAGACAAGCTCAGGACTTCCAGACTGCAATTCCCTGCCAGTTTTACTGTGGCTGATGACCCACAAGTAAAGGGGTTCACTTGCTTTTCAAAGAATATTTTGTGGAGATTTTGTAATTGTTTCTACTCTGACTCATGGAACACTGCTGGTCACTTGTAGGTAAAACCTGGATGAGCACAGGGGTAGTGGGATGAACTCCTGTTCCTCCAGGAAGATGGATCAACACCAATTTATCCCTTCATTAGCACTCCTCAGTGCCTCACTCAAAACTCTGTGTATATAACACACAAAAAACCCCAAACACAAACAAACTAAAGCAGTGATTTGTTTATAAATGTTCTTTTCTCAGGAACACCAGCCTGGGAGTGAACACTGCCTCCCTCAGCCAYGGCACACACACTCCAAACACTGACTACAAGCTCCTRTAGARGCACATGCCAATCATCTCTTGCTCYACCCTGAGCAGGTGGCAGCACATCCCAAACCTTGTGGCAAAGATGACTCACAGCAACACTGATAAAAAATGCATCATCTCCCATCAGGTCACAACCTGCTGTTTACAAAGGAGAAATGTAAACGTGCACTGGTCCTCTTCCATCCCTGGCATCACTGAGCAGCAGCTGAATAACTCAGAGAAAAGTTAATTGTGGTCAGGATGAATCTGATTACCTTGATTAGATGCAAGGTTTTTGGAGTGAGGAGGGAAGCTTTGTCTTCTCTTTTAGAAACAGCAGCAATATTTATCTGGAGGAGCTAAGACATAACCAGGGATCCTGCAGAGAGTGCTCCACTGTGAGACAGAGTCACAGGGAAAACACAAGACAAAAGCTCCAGAGCTGATTTTGGCCACTTCAGGTCCTCACTGAGCACCTGCTTRAATTTTACAGAGGGGTCTTTCCCCTTGCAAACACCCCCATGCAGAAAATAAGGACTCAYTCTCCTTTCACTCTGCTGCAGGTGCAGGGCTACCACCCATCTCCAGCCACGGCAAAACCATGCAATACCATGAACTTCGAGTGAAAATCCATCTTTTAGTTCCAGGATCTCTCATGGCTGCTCACCCACAGATTTTGGTTGGTGCATGAAGCCGTTTTGCAGCAGTGCCTCAAAAGTACAAGGCACACATTTCACACCTCCCCTGAAAATCTGCTCAGGGCTCCACCTGGACATGTCTGTGTGTGTCAAATTTGTCATCTGGGAAGGGCAAGTGTGTGAGATCCTGCACTCCAGTGRAGGCTGCCTTGCAACAAGAGCTGGCTCAGACTTTCACCAGTATTTCCACTTCTACAACAATAAGGACAACTCAGAAGGAATCTGAGTTTCATGGTTGCTTAGGGTCTCTTGTAGTATCACAGATTATTGTCCCTCCATATTTGTTAGAGGAGCTTGGGAGAAAGAGGAGGGATTGCTGGAAATTGGCTTTTAAATCTGGCTTCCCCTGAGGAAGATGGCCATGCTCTGAGGTTTGTGGTATTACTTGATAAGCAGTGATTAAAACAGTAATCCCGAATTGTAATCAAAAAGCAGTCAGGGCTCTGAAATTACTTTTTACTAAGCTTTTTTTCCCTTTTCAAAGACAGCCCTGTATGGCAAAAGATAATAAAACACCACAGACGCTGTTCCAATTCCATTTAGAAATATTTGAGCCATTAATTTATAGTTYGGAAAGGTTTTTCCTCTTGTGTTTAAATCCACCTCAAAAATGGGTCTCTAGTGGAGGAGAAAGGAGGGAATTCTTTTTCCTGTGGCTGYATTGCTCCTGAATACCTGATATATTTACATGCCATCACAGGATGAAGCAGAGAAGAGGTTTCCCCTGAGTGAAATGCTAGAGTCAGCCTTCCCAAWGCTTTCCCAGGCACCAAAATGTCAGGGCTGCTCTGGATTGTCAGCAAGAGCTTCTCCTAACTGATATGGTTTTGAGGTTCCTGARAAACAAAGCTGCTGCTGACTCGATTTCAGGAGGAGAATTCAGTGCTCAGGCTGCAGGGCTGATGCCTGCAGCTTCACTGGATGAAGACACACAGAATGGTGGTGYTCAATAACTTCTCCTCCAGCCCACTCAGCCAGAGCTGCGTGCTCATGTTTCCCTCATCAGATGAAAAGCACCAGCAATAGCTCATGACAGCTTGATTTTCCTGGTCAAACTAGCAAGCAGTTTGTTTTCAACAATGGCATTGCCAGAGGAGAAAAAAAATAGCAGCAATAGGATGGGCCAATAGCAGCAATAGGATGGTGCTTTTTAAAATTTCAGACGTAAGCACAAAGCTTTCATTAAGCTGGAAATTTTTCCGTAGTTATGTGCAATGATTTGTGATTTTCCTCCCTTTGTGCTGATTTTGCAAGAGAGCAGAAATAAAATTCATCAGGCTGTAAAAATCAATAGTGATGCTTTGTCCTGTGTAATAGAAAAACTGCAGAAGTTTATCAAGCTGAACAGCAAAACTCACAAAGGAGTGCAGGTCGGATGTGGCCGTGGGAGGAGCTCAGCCTGCTGCCTGTGTGTCCCAGTGCAACCCCTCACTCAAGCCTTGGACTTTATTGGGGACAAAATAAACACACTACCAGGTATTGCCTTTCCCCAAACGTGTCCTCATGGCTCTGGAACCACACTTATTTATGGTAGAGACAACTCAGGGGTTTGTAAATGCTACTCATTACTCTGCTTTGTAAGTGCTACTCGTGGGCTACCCTGAAACACAACTCACACCACTCCAGGTCTCACATTGTCCCCAAAGATCAGCTGAGTGTTTTTCCAACCATACCTCTCCACAAGATGGTTTTCAGCCTGGCATTTCCCCACTGCACAATTCCTAAAGCCAGCAGCCTGAGGAAGCAGGATCAGCTGCTGTGTGTGCATAGATCAGCCCARGCCTGAGGATGAAGTGGGAAACCTCCACAAGGCACCTCCCCATCCTGAGTGCCTTTGGAAAAATGTGGAAAGAAAAGCAGAAAACTCCTGTGTGTGTGTTGATTATCCTCCTGACAAGGCCCACTAATGAATGGCCTTGATTTACAGAACTTGATGGAAGCAAAGCTATAACATGAACTTCTAAAAAACATTTTCTCAGTGATAAATGCTTCCCTTCTGTTCCATTTAACAGCTGGATAGTGAGGATGAAGACAAAGCACACGTTTTATCCGTGGATTAAATTAAACCCTGGATTACMAATTGTAATTGAACATAATTATTTCAATAGTGGAAAAATTTAAGGTTGCCCTCATGAGGCAGAATTTGCCCCACAGAGCAGCATTAACATGATCAAAATGGTTATTTTCTACTTACACACATTCTGGCATTCCATTTTCAAGCAGCTAGCAAAACATCCTCAATTTCTTGTGGAGGAACAAAAAATCCCCAGACACCTTTATGTTTTATGCTGCTCTGTAAAACCAGCAAAGTGTAAACTCCATTAAATGGCTTTTAATCTAGCACAAGTTTACTTTATACCGTGTGATGCAATCATCTAAAATAAATGTTGTGAGTTGGATTTGAAAAACAGAAGATGAAACCTAAAAAAACCTCTCCCTTTTAATGCCTGAAGAACAAACCCCAGCTGCCTTTCATAACCAGAAGACTTCAAATSCACAGAATATTCTATCAGCAGTGCTGCTCAGGTTACTTTTCTCCCCACAAAAGGAAAATTCCTGCTCTTCTTTGGTCACAAGAGYGCTGCTGTTCATGTCAGCAGAGCAAACAAGATTTGACTGACAGAAAAATAATTCTGTGCAGGTTGCAGAATCTGTGATAAATGCAGATGCCTGTTTATTACTTTATTATGCAATCTCATGATCTTACTCTTGTGTAATTGAAATAAACATCATGTAAAAATTAAATTAAAAATATATGAATAGGACTCTGCTGGAAATCGTAAAAGTCAGGGCTCCATCGAGGAGGAGATTTATTTTTGAGCAGTGAGTTCATGTCCTTTRGAGACAAAAATAGGTACTCTGGACAACAGACAGAAGTTGCTAAGCAGGCAGCAGGTTTGCTATAAGGCCATGCAGCAACTCCCTGATCATGTCAAAAGTCATCAGCTCCCAGAATATGGAAAATCACTATTGAGCAGTATCCTCAAAAACCCTAAAAACCCACATAAAATAACTAGGTTGTATTTTGATTTTTTTTTTAAGTATGGCATGGGTCAAAATGTCAGCATATTAAGTGGGATATAATAAAAGTGAAACTACTCAAAGGCAACATTGGCTCAGTTACATTTGTATTACCAACAGCAAGAAGCATCTGACTCACCAGATGATGATTTCATCCAGCCTTTTCAGAGAGACAGGCATGAGTGTATTCAGTTACCCTCAGGATGATTTGGGATGCTGTGGGAACACTCAGAGCCCCAAAGATCAAGGGGAGCCCATTTTTCTGGGACACCAGACTCCCTCTGGAAGCAGGTGATGAACACTGGGACAGGAGAGAGTGGGGAGCTGGTTCAGCATTGAGGGGAATGCAGCACTTTCAGTGAGAGTGGTTGCAGCACACCCTGCTGAAGTGAAAGGGAGCAGTGAGTCAGGAATAGGAGAGAGGTGGCAGCAGGAGAAAATCAGATTATCACAGTGGAGGGGCCTCATTGGATGGGCAGAGGAGAGGAAGCTCTCCCTCGTGTGCAAAGGAGGCAAAATCACTAAATAAGAAGGTAACTCCATTCAAGACAAGAACAGGACTAAGACTCCCTCTAGGATAAAAACGGGATCACAAAAGGCAGAATCAAACCTGAGAAGAGGGAATGCCTGGAAGAGAATCTCAGTTTTGCAGAGAATGAAAACTAAAACTGAGACACACTGGATAAGAAGGCAAACCAACAGGGAGGCTGAAAAACACAGCAAGAAATGCTGAGAAACCTTCAGCACTCTTGACCCACAGGGCATGGATGGAAAATTCTTGGGTTAACCTTTTTGTTTCTGGGATTTTTGGGGTTGTTGCTTATATAACTTTGTTACCATTGCAATAAATATAATGATATAGTAATAATGACCATGCAGGAGGAGCATTCCTGCCTGATGTGGGTAAGGCATCTCCAGATGGGATAGAAACAAATAAAAGATACAAACAAAACACTGGAACAAATCCAACTGCTATAAAAATGACCTGACTGTATGGCATTGAGAAACTCAGATTAAAAACACTGTGTTGTTCACTCCAACCTGAGTGAACATGTACCCACACACATACATAAACCTGGATAAAGGTCAGATCRTGCCATTGCTCTGCATTTAGGATCCTTCACAACATATCAGGATCTTACTGCACTAAAGACTTACAAACACAAGAGCAAAGCAAGAGCTCCACCCATATTAGCAGAATAAGTAGTGGATCACAAGGAAGAAAGCAAGGTGTTACTGGCTGACATCAAAAAYAAGCAGAAATGAACTCTGGCTGTGGTCATTTTTTCTTGGCATCACAGAGGAAGACAGTTTGAAAAGTATGACTTGAAAGAAATGAACAGCAAAGCTCTATGGACTTTTAACAGAAAGCTTTTCTAATTCCTCTCAGAAACCCCAGGTCCTGCTTCCCCCCACRTCTCCTTCAGACCTGCTGTAGCTGCAGCTCTATAAATACACAGATTCCTGCAGAACACAGGTGTGTGTGTGTCCCACTTCTGCCTCCCCCTGTACACAAGTGAATTGGGATCACRATTTGCAAAAAGAGGAAATTCTCACTCTATATTCAAAAGGTAAATAATGACTGTGACCCACTGTTCTGACCCGAGACAGTGCAGGCTGTCCTTTATCCATCACTTACTCYTGCAGCATACAGAGCAGCACAACCCAGGGAGTAAATTAATCATTTTCTCTTTCTGCAGTGTACAGGATATGGACTGCTCTTCTGAGTGACTACTCCTTTATAAGATAAGGTTAATCAATACAGATAATTAGACACTTCTGGTTAATACATCCACGTCACTGGAAAAAGCCCACATTAAGTCCTGCCATTCCCTACTGAAATACAAACAAAACACTGGAACAAATCCAACTGCTATAAAAATGACCTGACTGTATGGCATTGAGAAACTCRGATTAAAAACACTGCGTGGTTCACTCCAACCTGAACGTTCCTGAATCTCAGAGGAAATCACATCCTGCCTTATCTCCCACAGCCTGAGCCACGAGGTTAAACCTCTGTGTTCAGCCAGAGCCTCCCTGATTTCAGTGGATCTTTGAGCAATTTGTAGCAAGTGTCAATTTTCCAACCCCCCAGAGCTGCTATTTGGCACGTGGGCAAAACCAGCTGAGAGAAAACCCAGCTCTGTTTTGGGCACAGGGGTTCAGCCACAAGAAARACGAAGTGCACCCTTTYGAGACTGAGCCTTCTCCATCGTTTYTGYGGCATCTCTGCACAGCAATTAMAAMCCCMA